>BLSH010205254.1:211003-233678 GCA_018402905.1 Glandirana rugosa
TCGTCGTTTTAGGTAGTGAAGAGAACCATATCGTCTCCAACCGTGGGTTGGGATGGACAGCTGTTGACAACGTGGGTCCCACACAGAGTTCTATGAAGTATGTCACCGGGACATATTATTCTCAAGGTTAGTCTTGAGAGGTGTATAAAACATGTAAATAATTCATCTAGGAAGAGGTCACAGGTAGATTGTTAAATGTGTCACTTACAACATCATTACAAGTAACGATACGTAAAAGCGTGATGTCAAAATTTCCTAGAGTAGGTAAGTGGGATTTTCTCCAGTCCGTCTCGTTACGTGGTTTGTACTTTGGACGTCCCGCACATTTCCACTAATGTGCTGCATTGCAGTGTCTTGGGAAAAGCCCTGCAGGTTTCATGTTTGGTGCATTGCTCTGCCTGACCTCTTTTAGGGTGAATGGATGAGATCCTTTAAAACTGTAGTGCGAAAATGCATAGCAATGAACATTACTACAACATTCACTGTGTAAATTGTTAGATGGACACTGGAGAAGGATCTACTTAATAAATGTACAAAATATGTGGAGAGTTCTGATTGGAACTCTTATTATACAGGGCCACTGTATGAAGTATCTTGAGACACACCCTGGGTGCAACAGTTGTCGACAGGTAGGGTTGGGTGCCAACCTCTGCTATACCAAGAGAAGTGATGGATTTTGCTGCTGTAAAGTGATGCAGCGATCATTGAAGGCTGGTGGTCATTGGGGGGGGGGGGGGCGGCAAACAGTGCAACCACAGCCACCCCCCGGTGGTCATCCGCAACAATGTCTCCCCCCCAGTCGTTCGGTCAGATGGTTACGAGCCCGGCACTTACCCCATCGGGCAGTGGTTCCCTCTAGGCGACGGTTTCCCCTGGGTCTTCTCCCTCCTCCTAGGCCAATTGGAATGCTTCTCCTTTTGGCCAAACGGGAAAAAGGTCTCAGATCCACTTCCTGAGGCCGGAAGGAGCATCAGTGTGACAATAGCGAATATTCATTCACTATTGTAACACAACTGGGTGAGCCCACCCTTTTTTGAAGCCTATTTGAGCCTCTGGCTCTAATCACGTGCTTCAGAAAAAAAAATCCAATTGGAATCCAAGCGTCTGGTGTAGATTAGGGGGCCGAAAGCATAGATGGGGGGCAGCGCCCATGCACCCCTTATGCATGTGCCGCCACTGGCAGCGATCCTTTGATTGCTAAGTCACTTGTCTTTTCCTTCCTGTGGAAACAAAGTGATCACATCTCAACTTTTCTTAGTCAAGGCACCCTTTAAAATTCTGCACAATCTCAAGGCACCTCATTATAAAATGAAAACAAGTAAAGAAATAGTTTTATATAAGGCAGCAACATCCAAACACACACATAGGACACGCAACAATAGAGTTGATTCTTCCAAAGCAAATACACCTTTACACGCTGGTAATAACTAGTCTTCCAGCATTTCTCTTCTCCCTCTCCCTCAGTTTCTCTCTCACTTAGCTAATGTGACCCTAGTGCTATTGGAGAGGGGCAAACAAGGTGCTGTACAGGCATGTGACCTCCTCCTTATTAACCTCCCTGGCGGTATGATTATTTCAGATTTTTGGTGCTGAAAGCGGTACATTATTTTGCATGGAATTTTGGCGTTTTATATTGTAGGCCTGTAATTCTTAGGAATAACTCATTTAAATCTGTCCAAACCAGAGTCTAGTAGACATCCCGGGTATGATAAAGTTTGAAGCATGAAATCATAAATTATAATATAATAAATAACTAAAAATAATTATCAAAAATAATAACATAATAATAATACAATTTATTCAATAATGTAATCAAACCAAAAACACTGAAATTTGCTCAGTTGCAGAATTGTCGCTGTCGTCACTTTCAGTGTCTGATGATAAATTTCCCCAAAAATCAGTATCACTCAATTCTGCAAATGATTCTTATTTACTATCGGTGTTTTCTAACTGATCAAAAACCACTTTTGACTTAAAGGGGCACTTTTTGGTTGCCATAGACATTCTCAAGTTTCCAGGCAGAAAGAATGACATATATAATATAAAAGTGCATGCAGGGCACTGGGCAAACCACCTGTAATGTAATCTTACAGATTGCAGTGTACTGTATGTTTGCTGTGTGTTTCACTTTTTGAATTTGCCGCTGGTCTCCGCCCCCTGTGCGACGCAGACACAGCAGAGGGACATCGCTGGATCCAGGGGACAAGGTGAGTAAAGCTGCCTTGGATCCAGTGATGCAATCCCAAGTGTGGCTCGGGGTTACCGCTAATGGTACTGAAATTCTACCCCGAGCCACACTCGGGAATACCGCCAGGGAGGATAACCAATGATATCATTGGTTGTTTGGACATCGGCGGCTAGGTTGTAATACTGCATGAAAACAACAGCTTTGCGTAACTAAAAGGCAGGCTCGATCCCCCCACTGGCTCATATACAGTTTTTGGGCAATTATTAGGCACTTTGCCAAGGCACCCCTGAAGAAACCTAAAGGCTTCTCAGGGTGCCTGGGCACCTGGTTGAAAAAGGACTCACTAGAAAGAGTCCAGCATGAACCAGTGTGTCTTTTGCCAGAGGCACCAGATGCCATCTTTGGAGAACCTGCGTCTGGTTTTATTACTGAATGCTCTTAAGATTACAGCATTTAAGATGAAGATTTATTATAAATAGCACAGTCTGCATCACAAAGGTGCCCTGGATTGGGAAGTAAGTAGGCAGGGACAGGAACTCATTTGTTAGGAACAGATAGGCCTCTCCTTTAGCTGGAAGCAAGTTGGAGAACTGGGGACTCTGTGAGCTGAGGTGCTGGATTCCTTATGAGAAAATTAGTCTACTGCTGCCCACCAGAAGAGCTGTTCAGTTATTAGCGAGGTTAAGTCTGCAATGCAAACCAGTCTTTCAGAAGCCTAAGGCATGCCTCGTAAAGGCATCTGTGTCTAAGAACTGTACCCTTGTCCTGAGCTCATGTTTACTTTTAATTGTTTCTTACTGTTCAGAAGTGGACTAGAAAAACATTAGAATGTTATTGTATTTGCCATTTTATTGGATCTCTTAACGGAACATTATTATCTCCTAATAGCACAGTTGTGCTGCCTTGTTCTCTTGTTACCTCTGTTACAAAGTAAGCATTCACTACAAAATCAGACTCCCAGGCACAAATTAAATGTTATCTATCATACTAAGTCCTGCCCCCTCTATGCTAAGCCCCAACTCTTTGTCAGTAATATGTGACAGTTGGTGCTGCATTCTGGGCTACCACTGTAATCATGTTGGTAAATCCAGGGAACCTTGACCCAGGAAATCTCCCCTGGCAATCTAGGATCGCTATGCTTGAAAAAGGTCTTTTACTATTTAAGTTTTTAAAGAAAAACATTAGCCTCTTTTCAGAGTGAAAATAGTTTTCATTATTGTAATATTTACATTAAAGTAGATCTCCATGGATTCTATATAGAAAGGACAGCAGAAGGTAAGCGTAATGTGCTGATAACACTTGCACTATATTGTCAAAAGTATTGGGACACGTGCCTTTACACGCACATGAACTTTAATGGCATCCCAGTCTTAGTCCGTAGGGTTCAATGTTGAGTTGGCCCACCCTTTGCAGCTATAACAGCTTCAACTCTTCTGGGAAGGCTGTCCACAAGGTTTAGGAGTGTGTCTATAGGAATTTTTGACCATTCTTCCAGAAGCGCATTTGTAAGATCAGGCACTGATATTGGACAAGAAGGCCTGGCTCGCAATCTCCGCTCTAATTCATCCCAAAGGTGTTCTATCGGGTTGAGGTCAGGACTCTGTGCAAGCCAGTCAAGTTTGTCCACCCCAAAAAA
This sequence comes from Glandirana rugosa, assembly GCA_018402905.1. Lineage (NCBI taxonomy): Eukaryota > Metazoa > Chordata > Amphibia > Anura > Ranidae > Glandirana > Glandirana rugosa. The sequence continues at coordinate 214,828 of BLSH010205254.1, forward strand.
CGCTCATCCATGTCTTTATGGATCTTGCTTTGTGCATCATTTGGTGGAGGGGGGATTATGGAATGGGGTTGTTTTTCACTGGTTGGGCTTGGTGAAGGGCGTCAGCATACCAAGACATTTTGTACAATTTCATGCTCCCAACTCTGTGCTAACAGTTTGGGGTTGGCTCCTTCCTGTTCCAACATGACTGCGCACCAGTGCATAAAGCAAGGCCCATAATGACATGGTGTGAGTTTGGGGTGGAGGAACTTAATTGGCCTAAACAGAGTCCTGACCTCAACAAAATAGAACACCATTGGGATGAATTAGAGCAGAGATTGTGAGCCAGGAATTTTCGTACAACATCAGTGCCTAACCTGACAAATGCGCTTCTGGTCAAACATTCCCATAGACACACTCCTAAACCTTGTGGACAGCCTTCCCAGAAGAGTTGAAGCTGTTATAGCTGCAAAGGGTGTGCCAACTCAATATTGAACCCTATGGACTAACACTGGTATGCCATTAAAATGATGTGCATGTAAAGGCAGGTGTTCCAACATTTTTGGTAATATAGTGTATCTCTGTGTTGTACTTTCACACATAAAGCTCTCCAAAAACTCTGACCAGAGCATAGTGTCACTCTTAGCTTATTGGTAATGGCTTGTTTTCTTCTTGCAGGGAAGTAGAAAGAACATGGACCAGAAGCATTGTACTAATGGTACCACTGGGCTCTGGCCATAGTTTTCAGAGAGCTTTATCTCAGAACGAACAGTACAGGAGAAATGTAATTAACATATTACACTTACCTCCTGTTATTCTGTCCTTTGATAATTCATGAAGCTCATCTTGAAAGTATTTTTGAGGTGACTTCAATATTTTCACGCTTGGTGTTGAGCATATGCAATTTTGAATTACACATACAGATTCTCCCTCTAGCAACTAATGGAAATTCAGATAGTCGGTCATCTCCTTGAATAGCAATGCAATATTGCTTAGCGAAAAACCTTAACCACATGGAGAAGGCAATGTGTATAAATGTCAAAGCAGTCTGGTAGACTTGCATTGAGAGAAAAGCACAGCAAGGCAACCCCATTGTATAGCACTAAAGCCTGCATATATAATAAAAAACATTGGCAGCGCATTTATATGTTATAATTATATTATACGTTAAAAATGCAGTGATCAGATAACCTACATCCATTAGATTACTTTGAAATGTATATATAAATAAAAAAGGCAAACTATATTTTCTTGAAAGAATGCCACGCAGCATTTGTCTCATATTAGAGAAAATATCTGAAAAGCTTTATTTCAGTTATAAAAATATATAGGTTACAGCAGTTACTGAGATATTGTTGTAAAAAGTCAAGAGTGTTTTTGTTAGAGAAAACAATACACTACTCTTGTTATAGAGGATGCTAAATCATGGTTTGCTGAAAAGAAGTCTTTAAACTATACTGGAATTATAGTGTCATTTTAGCAATAACATCTGGTTAAGTGAGAGCATTTCACACACACTCCAAACACTTTATCTGGCAACGATGGTCCTCTTTGGTCATTCTGGCAATATTGCATTATTTATAGCAGCTCTTTGCAAGCAACAAGTACAGTTGTTCAAATGCAGACTGTTCGGTTAGCCACATAAAAGGCAGCATATTCCTCAAGAACATCTGGCAGAGATCTTATATGCATTAATTGTTAGCCATAACCCAGGTCTCAAAGCTGTGAATTAGGCCTTTGAGTGGGTAGAAGTGGTGATTTTGGCACCTGCCAGTTATTGCATAGCTGTTATTCAATTGATGATAACATTCGACAACCATTACCATTTTTTTTCATGTGCAAAGCCCATTTTACAAAACAAGAGTGGGAACAAACAAAACGTAGTTAGCAGCCTGCTGCTATGCACGGTACAAGAGCTACAGAAGCCTGTTTGTTACTAACAGTGAATAATAGCTAGTTTTATTCCAACCAAGTCCTTTACTATTCAAGCTTAGCAGTTAAAAACATAACCTGTGATATCCTGCAAATGCAATACATCTCGTGTTGCTTTGGTGGCTTCTTTCATTGTAATTGACCCCCTTTAAAGGCGCAAGCCATTCACTACCCTTTTCTCTTGGCAATTGGCCCAAAGCTGTCACTTGGGATGGGAAGACATTCCTCAGCCCTGAGTAAGATTTAATAATGGCCCCCCCGATCGGTCCACCCATCGGTCGCTCGTCAGCCCCACCAGCCCCGCACTTACCCCATCTAGCAGCTTCAGCTGCTTCCTGCATCTCCTCTTCCTCAGCGACGGCTTCATCCTCGGCAACTTTACCCTGCATCTCTGGCTTCACAGCGGCTTTGTCCTCGGCAGCTTCTCCTCTCGCCCAACTGGGCCTCAGGACCCGCTTCCTGATTGGCCGGAAGGAGAATCAGGAAGACAATAACAAATATTAATTTGCTATTGTCACACACCTGGGTGGGCTCAGGGCACAGTGCTCTCTGCCCCAAGCCCATCCTTTTTTTAAGTCAATTAGAGCCCCAGGCTCTAATCATGTGCTTCAAAAGAAAACCTCATTGGAATCAATGCGTCCGGCACCCTCTATGTAGATTAGGGGCCAGATGCATAGATTAGGGGGACGGCGCCTCTGCGCCCCTAATGGACAGCCACTGCTGGTAGGAAAGAAAAAACACCTTGGTATATGTTGCTGAGGAGGGGGACATTGAAGTCAATTGCTTTGCGCTTGTTAAAGCACATGTTTGCTTTAGGAAAGAGGAAAGAGATAAGAAAATTGTAATGACCCTCCACTTATTTCCGATTTCGTAGACTGATAGACTTTTTATTTTTAAGGACTGTTCATAAAATTATCAGGGGTTGGCCAATCTATTGGAAATACACTAAAACATCTACTTTGCTACAATACGTAACCTTGCAGACATAGACAAGAGGTGTTGTAGAACATAGTGTAGTAGCTTCTTTGACTTGTTAGGTTAGATTACAGTAGAAACGCCATAGGAGTTGATGAAATGATGGAAGTTATTAAACATGTGAGTTGGTTTTTGCATGCAAGAGACTATGGGCTCATGCACACAGGACGTTTAAAAAATGACAGTGCTGCTGTCAGGGAAAAGCAACTGTAAAAACACGCTTCTAGCCGCGTTTCTGACTAGCATTTATGGGCATTTATGCACTTTTTTTGGCGTTAGTGTTTTTACAGCAAGAATGCCTAAAAATGGCAAATGCAGCTAAATGTGGCTAAAATCTTGTTACGACGTTTAGCCGCGTTTTTAGGTATGCTGTGTTTTTACAGCCAAACAGTTTCTGTTCCTGGACACACTGGCAGGCATTTTTTCTTTTAAACACTTTTTTTTCTAAACACTTATGGCTCAAAACGCCTATGAAAGTGTGCATGGACACATAGGCTAATATGGAGGGGCATTTAAAGGCAGTAAAAAAAATGCCGGATGTCCCTAAAAGCAGCTGTAAAACTTCCTGTGAAGCCCTAAGAAGTCACACCTTTACCCAGCATTCTCTGTGAAAGAGCCATCTGCATAACCAGTTCCACACTGCCTACCGCATATTTACGGCGGCAGTGTGGACGCTGGCCGCGAATCGCCGTAAAAAGGCGGCGATCTGCGAATGGCCACTAGGGGCGCGCTCGCCTGCCGCACTCCTGAGGAGTGTGCCAGCGGCTAGGGTGGACCCGATGTCTGCCGGCGAGCCGCGATGAGCGGCCACAGGCAAAGAATGGGGAACCGCCGATGTAAACGTGGCGGTTCCCCATTCTGACGGTGCAGGCATGGGTGATCTACTGATCCCTGTCACTGGGATCAGTTAGATCTCTCATGCCCATGGTAGCCCAACCCCCCCACAGTAAGAACACACCCAGGGAACACATTTAACCCCTAGATCTCCCTCTGCAGGTTAACCCCTTCACTGCCATTTATACAGTAATCGGTGGACATTTAAATTTCTGATCGCTGAATAAATGTCATTGGTTCCAAAAAAGTGTCAAAAATGTCTGACATGTCCACTGCAATATCGCAGTACCGCTAAAAATCGCAGATCACCCCCATTACTAGTAAAAATAAAAAAAAATAAAGACCCCAGAAGTGAATTCTCACCATCCGTAAACGCGGCCATTTTTGCGCAAACCAATCAATAAACGCCAATTGCGATTTTTTTTATCACAAATATGAGGAAGAATATAAATCGGCCAAAACCGGTGAAAAAAATGTCTTTTTATATTTTTTTTTTTGGATTTGAATTTTAGCAAAAAGTAAGAAATGTGGGTTTTTTGCAAAATGGTCGCTCTTCTTTTGTTTATAGCGGCGATCAGAAATGACGCAGAGGGGATCAAATACCACCAAAAGAAAGCTCTATTTGTGGGAAAAAAGGACGCAAATTTTGTTTGGATACAACGTCGCACGACTGCGCAATTGTCAGTTAAAGCGTCGCATCGCCGCATCGCAAAAAGTGTTCTGGTCCTAACCTGGGAAATTCTTCCGGAGGTGAAGTGGTTAAAGAGTTCATGAAGCCATGCATCAGCACTGTAATGTAAATGAGTCACCTTTGGTACATCTTTTTTTCAATGTCACTATTAAGTAAGCAATATACAGTTCTCCCTAAATCCTTCTTGTAATACAGGCAGTGCCTGAGTTACATACACCCAACTTACATCCAACTTATACTTACAAATGGAGGGAGACAACAGAAAGTGAGATGAAATCTACCCCTAGGAAGGGAAATTAACTCCTGTATAAGTTATCATGGGAAAAAAGTGTCTCCACTGAAGATTTATCACCAATCTTTGTTTGCGCATGCAACAAAAAAACCTTCAAAATCCAACTTTCACAGGGGCAGAAAGTGAGGTGAAATCTTCTTAACAGGGGTACAGACAGCAAAACAAACATCCTTCCCTATGCTACTCAAAAAACTTCAAATATATTTTTTTGGGTGGAGTTACACTTAAAAAATGTACCTGTTCCAGCTTGCATACAAATTCAACTTAAAGTGATTATAAAGTCACTATATGACTTTACATGTGTGCCCTCTGGGCATGCTACCACTCATTACAGTGGGTTTGTCTTTTACTAATGAAAAGGCTAAATACCTTTTGTCAAAGTGCAGCTGTGTGGTCACGTTATCCCCCTGTGCTGGCTGGTCCTAATCTAGGGAGAGAAGCTGGAGGGGCCAAGATTTTCCTGTGCTGGCCGGCTGACGTTACAGTAGAATATTGGCCCTCCTGCTTCTCTCCATAGATCGGGGCTGGCCAGCACAGGGGGATCACGTGACTGCACAGCTGCAGTTTGACAAAAGGTGTTTAGCCTTTTCATTTGTAAAAAGCAAATACACTGTAGTGAATGGGAGCATGCCCAGAGAGGATACTTGTATATTAGCTGCATTATACAGCTGAATGGCGGCGGGAGGGGCGGGCAGGAGAACCGCTCTCATGATGACAGGGAGGGAGGGGGAGAGGGGAAAGACTATCAGAGGAGAGCTGCAGATGATGGAGGCACATAAACTGCCCACAGTAATCGGGGCTCAGCAGCCATGATTACCATGGTCAGCAGAGGCAGGGGGACACAAGAACTGGCAGGATTAGCAAGGTTTTTTACAAGTTAGGAAGAGAAAAATTACATAGCACAAGCACTGTGCTATACAGCATGCCTTAAAGTAACAGGATCTTAGTTTTTTTAAGACCACTTTAAAAAAACACTTTAAGAATAAACCTACAGAACCTATCTTGTTTATAACCCCGATACTGCCTGTATACATATTTATGGGGATTATATACCAATTGGCTCTGCTGTGAGATATACTTACATAGAAATTAAAACTGCCATAATGTATGGGGAATTCCCCTTTATATTGCATAATATACCTATGGAGGAAAGAAGACTGTAGGTATGTAGAGTTACCCCTAATAATAAGTGACATTGTATGGTCTTTGCAGCAGGTGAGTATGGGTCTTGCTACTCCACCCCATGAACATTGATTGACTGGATAGAATTCTGTGCCCACCCCTTGATGGGGGTTTGAGGAATGTATGTAGGAGTGTGAGGTTGTTCAGTGTTTTTTTACAGAATAACTTAATTTGCAAAGATGCGCAGTTTGGGATCCATGGTGTTAGAATGTTTGTGATAATAATGGAATGACTATAGAATACTTCCATTTTTTTTTTTTTTGACAGATATTGCGCCATAACAACAATAGGCACCAGTTGCATGTGTTTGTTACTTTAGGTTGCGCTTTTCCTAACTTCCAAGAGATGGCTTGGTATTACGAAATTCATGAGGAAGCAATGAAACTCAGTAGGTCCACAATGTCTCACTCGAGTCAGATGCTGCAGGCAACGTTGGTGACAGAAGAAAACCATTAGTTGGAATGATAGTGTGTACTGAGTTGTTTGGCCCCTTCACCTTTTTACCCCTGAGGTCAGTTGTGTCTTTTTTTAGGGCATCAGACATCAGTCTTCCTCATCTAGTGATTTTGTTAAGCATAGGAATAAATAGGCAAATAAAGATAGTTCTACAGTGAGTACCTGCTTCACAGCTCCAAACTGATTGCAGCTGTTCTAAATAGTCCTGACTATGTTGGAAATATACACCACTCAGGATTGTGCATGATCAGCACCAACCTAAAAAGCAAGCTTACATTTTAAATATATAATTGCTATAATGCATGTTTGTCAATCAGTGCATCAATCAGTGTTGTCCTAACCACAGAGTGGTAACATAAATTACTCTAATGTAATGGCTATTTTTGTCTATCCTATAGGTATTGTGTGTGTAGAACGTTTGAAAGTAATTGGATGGGTGAGAAAATTATGTAAGAGACATTTTATAACATACGCTTCTGGTACACACACACACACAAATATAGGAAATATAATTATCTGATTTACTCAGACAACACATTTAACCCCTGTTTGTGCTTCATGTACATTAGCCCTGAGTTATTTCATGGTGTTCTGCAGCTTCTGCGCTTTGGCCTCAGGAGCTTGTTAAATATTCTATTTTCTTGTTAGGAAACCATCCATGTTCTATCACCAATACTTGGCCTCTCATTAGTGCAAAGTGATTAACCTATTGATTATCAATAGCACCTTATTAAGCCGAAATTACAGCTCTCTGAGTTGGTCCGTTCAATGAGGCCTTTCTTTTCTTGTTAAAAATTTATATGCACTATATATATAGGACAATCGGAGACTTGGAGCAGCATATATTAACCATTTCACTGCCAATGATGTTTAACTAAATAGCTGAAAGTTTCAAAAATATATATTCTATTCTTTTAAAAATGTCTTGCCTAAGTCTTGCATTGATATTGTTTTTTCAACTTTTTTGTATTTTTCAATACAACCTTTCATAACTCCCAGTCAGTAGGATGTGTCTCTTGTGCTGATGTCTCTTTTGTTAGGTGTAATCCTCCTCCATCCATGACCCCTCCCCCCCAGCTACTAAGACCTTAAAACCTTCTGAGTTGGCGGGGCTAATACAGTTCTAGGTCCTGTCATAAGTTCTCTTCAAGAGTGTCCAACTATGTCAGCCCTTTCTGCCCAGCTCTTTCTATCATAGAGGCTGTCTATGGATGGAGGATAGACAGATGATTGAAAAGTCCACCCCCTCCATTCATGGATCACATACTGGCTTCTATGAATAGAAGAGGTGGGTGGAGAGGGTTGGCATAGTCAGGGACTCTTGATGAGAGCCTGTGACAGCTCACACAGCTCTATTGAACCCCCACCACACCAGAAGATTACAGTGATGGGGATGGGGAAACATGGATGAGAGAGAATTTCACCTAACAGAAGAGGCATCAGCACAAGGGACACATCCTACAGGCTGTAAGTTATGTCTCTTTTCCTGAGTTTTTTGGGGTTTTTTTTTACTGCACTTAAAGCGGAGTTCCACCCAAAAGTGGAACTTCCGCTGGTTGGATTCCTCCCCCCTCGGGTGTCACATTTGGCACCTTTCGGGGGGAGGGGGAAGAGGACACCTGTCTTTAGACAGGTGTCCTTTTCCACACATCCGGGAGCTCTGGACGGCTGCCGCGGCTGCTGACGTCAGCAGCCCGGCTCCCTTCTCCCTGCTCGCTCTGCTACTGGCCAGCTGGCCGCATGCGCAGGAAGGTGCCCGGCGTGAAGCTGTAACGCTACACGTCCGGGTTCCCTTACCCGCAATGGAAGCGGCTGCACCCGTCCCCCGATCCGAAGATCAGCGGCTAAGTGTCCTATTATTAAAAGTCAGCAGCTACTGTATGTGTAGCTGCTGACTTTTAATTTTTTTTCCCCTCGGACCTCCGCTTTAAGCTTTGAGGCTGAGTTCACACTGGAACCCGCAGTGGCTTCCAGCAGGGGACCGATGCATGCTGGTTCACAGTTTCAGGTCCGATTTTAGCCATAATTTTGGGCTGAATTTGGACCTGAAGCGGACCAAAATACGCACAGAGTCTTTGTGCAAACCGCATCTTGTGAACAATCTCCTGCTATGCAAATTGGATCCCGGGAAACCTGCGTCCAATTCGCATGGGTGTGAACCCAGCCTAAATGTTTGCTTCCATAAAGTATTGAAATCATCCTTCGAATTTGCTAGCAAAGTCACTTCCCTTAGGAACTATATCATATATATACAGTATCTCACAAAAGTGAGTACACCCCTCATATTTCTGTAAATATTTTACTATATCTTTTCATGTAACAACACTGAAGAAATGTCACTTTGCTACAATGTACAGTAGTGAGTGTACAGCTTGTATAACAGTGTAAATTTGCTGTCCCCTCAAAATAACTCAACACACAGCCATTAATGTCTAAAACGCTGGCAACAAAAGTGAGTACACCCCTAAGTGAAAATGTCCCAATTGGGACCAAAGTGTCAATATTTTGTGTGGCCACCATTATTTTCCAGCACTGCCTTAACCCTCTTGGGCATGGACTTCACCAGAGCGTCACAGGTTGCCACTGGAGTCCTCTTCCACTCCTCCATGACGACATCATGGAGCTGGTGGATGTTAGAGACCTTGCGCTTTTCCACCTTCTGTTTGAGAATGCCCCACAGATGCTCAGTAGGGTTTAGGTCTGGAGACATGCATGGCCAGTCCATCACCTTTACCCTCAGCTTATTTAGCAAGGCAGTGGTCCTCTTGGAGGTGTGTTTGGGGTCATTATCAAGTTGGAATACTGCCCAGTGGCCCAGATCTGAAGAGAAGGGATCATGCTCTGCTTCAGTATGTCACAGTACATGTTGGCATTCACAGCTCCCTCAATGAACTGTAGCTCCCCAGTTCTGGCAGCACCCATGCAGCTCCAGACCAGGACACTACCACCACCATGCTTGACTGTAGGCAAGACACACTTGTCTTTGTACTCCTCACCTGGTTGCCAGCACAGATGCTTGACACCATCTGAACTAAATAAGTTTATCTTGGTCTCATCAGATCACAGGACATGGTTCCAGAAAATGTTCTTAGTCTGCTTATCTTCAGCAAACTGTTTGCGGGCTTCCTTGTGCATCATCTTTAGAAGAGGCTTCCTTCTGGGACGACAGCCATACAGACCAATTTTATGCAGTGGGCGGTGTATAGTTTGAGCGCTGACAGGCTGACCCCCCACCCCTTGAACCTCTGCAGCAATGCTAGCAGCACTCATACGTCTGAGTGGAACCTGTCCGGTTAAACCAATGTATGGTCTTGGCCACAGTGCTGCAGCTCAGTTTCAGGGTCTTGGCAATCTTCTCTTCTCCTAGGCCATCTTTATGTAGAGCAAGAACTATTTTTTTCAGATTCTCAGAGAGTTCTTTGCCATGAGGTGCCATGTTGAACTTCCAGTGACCAGTATGAGAGAGTGAAAACGATTACACCAAATTTAATGCACCTGCTCCCCATTCACACCTGAGACCTTGTAACACTAACAAGTCACATGACATAGGCGGGTATGGCTAATTGGGCCCAATTTGGACATTTTCACTTAGGGGTGTACTAACTTTTGTTTAGAAATTAATGGCTGTGTGTTGAGTTATTTTGAGAGGACAGCAAATTTACACTGTTGTATATATATATATATATATATATATATATACTGTGTATATAGATATATATATATATATATATATATATATATATACACACACACACATACATAGTCACTAAGATACATGTATATATATATATATATATATATATATATATATATGTACATAGAATCACTGATACATTATATATATATATATATATATATATATATATATATATATATATAGTTACTGTACATCGTTGATAAGGTGGAAGCCAGTTCAGCCTGACGATGTGTGTGACAACTGTTTTCTGTATCGCTCTACATTGTGTTCATTAAGAAGCACTTGTAAAAGTTTTTGAACTTATCTACACTGATACCCTTAACTGTGGAAGGGAGTTCCACATCCTCATCGCTCTACCTGTATAGAACCCTTATGCCATTTAGGACTGAACCGCTTTTTGTCCAGCTTCACTATGTGGATGAATGTCTTCTTTAGAGACCTAGGATTAAAAAGTTTCCTCCCAATGCTAGAGTCACCATTCAAGGATGTGTATATTGCTCTATTATCCCCCCCGTAAACGCCTCTTCTCCGGGAAGAATAGGTTTATTGTTTGTAGTTATTTTTTGTAACTGAGGTCCTCTAGCCCCCTTGTTAGCCTTGTTGCCAGAGGCGTTGCTAGGGGGTGGTGCATCAGCAGATCACCACAGGTAGTCAGATGCTTCAGGTTCTACAGGCTTTGCTGCTATTTTCTGCCCATCACTGGTTCGCAGGTCCTTGGCCACCAGAAATCTTGTTAATTCCAGGTTTCTCTGTCATCCTGACTTTTCGAGCTGTACCCAGTCGTGGCAGCTGTTCAGGTCTGGGGCCACACTTGGTCAGGACAAACCATGGTCTTCACTAGTAACAACCAGGCTATGGCCAAAAACGTAAACAAAGGTAGCCAAGTCGCTCCCCATTCGAACCACCATTCAATATACCCATAAGCATATCCAAGGGAAAGCAAATCGCAGCAAATGTGTGATCACATTTCAATTTTGGCTCCTTTTTCAGTAGTATCCTGGAGCTGACCTAACCATGGATTGAAACGGCTGAGGGCAAACGCTTGCCCATTACGAGCACCATCTTTAGAGACATGTCTAAAGTCCTCGCACAATCCGTGTTCGGGGTTCAACCCAGTCTAGTTATTCAAGCGGCCATCTACCTATCCTACTATGTTTCTTTTTGCGGCCTAACAAATTCACCGTCAGCGGCGCTAGCAGCCAGGTATCATACAAATGCCACTTAACTAGTTTCCAAACTATTACGTCCATCACCTAGAAGTCTCCAAACCCATCAGATCAGACCCAGGGTCGACGTCAGCCTCTTCTGGACTATAAACTCCTGGTGCCCAGTTGCGGTGCTTGACTAGCTACTGACTCGCCTACCCAGTCTCTCCAACTCTAGCCCATTATTGCCTTTCCCTATCAGCCCATCAAGTGGCAACCAATTCATCAGGCATGTCAGAATCACTGTCCAACTTTGGCCTCGACCCCTGCCGGTACTCCGGTCATTCCTTCCAGATAACAAACGGCTTCAGCAGCATCTCAGCATGCAGTATCAGACCATGTGATCAATTAATTAGGCAGAGTGTAGTCCGGCTGCTTGGCTAGATACATTCCAAAGCCTCAGTTGGAGATGGCACAAGCCTTCGCCAAGCTTGCTCATCGATCATTTTACCAATTAAGGACTACTTCCCTAAACTGCATATTTTTGCCCCCTTCTCTTGGCATACCGACCAGATGACCAAGGCACACCTCAGGTCTATTTATGTTGTAAGTCTTGTTGCGTGTTTATGTGATCCACATCTATCTTCGGGCAGAGGGCCACGACCATAAGTAGTAAGGCCTGTGGGCTGGCCTGAATTTATGGGAGGAGCCCGGAGGGTATTTAAGCACCCTCACTCTCCATGCTCTTTGTTGGTTCCAGTGCACGATACCCTCCCTCCCATCCCCTTTTTTCAGGGCTTTTCTCAGCACATTCTTCTCCACTATTACCCATTACTTATATAGGGTATGCCCCCTTCTCTTGGCATACCGACCAGATGACCAAGGCACACCTCAGGTCTATTTATGTTGTAAGTCTTGTTGCGCGTTTATGTGATCCACATCTATCTTCGGGCAGAGGGCCACGACCATAAATAATATATCATGTAATATATATATATATATATATATACACACACACACACACACACACACACACGTATATTATATACATGTGTATGCCCGCCCAAGCGTATGACTTTCTTCACTTCATTGCTATGGGCTCTAGCCCCAGATCTTTTTTAGACCTAGCAACGCCCCTGCTTGTTGCCCTTCTCTTGACTCCAGTTCAAGCAAATCTTTCCAGAGGATTGGTGACCAGAACTGGATGGCATACTCAAGATGTGGTCAAACCAGAGGTTTGTAAAGAGATGGAATCATAGTTTTGAAGTGTCTGATCCCCTGCGCTACTATGTGCACTATTGTATAAAAGAAATGTATAAATTCAACCAAAAAGAGATATGATAAAGAGAAACCTAATAGCTATTCTCCTTTATAATGTCATGGTGAGTGTGGCAACACTAGTCGGTGCAGGGTCTGGTGATGTCAGTGCACTCTCAGAGGAAGATTGCATCCTGTTTGGTAGTTGCCAGTACTACATCCAAGCGATCCTTAAGGGGGCTGCACACCCTTATTGTGCTATGCATGCTATCTGAGTGCACCAGAGCTATTGCACTGAAAAATGTCAGTTGTAATTTCTTATGTTTTTTTTAAAGTGGTTTTAAACGGTTCAGCACAATGTCAGTTTCCTTATATTTTTATGAGTACTACCGATAAGGAATGTCGCAGGAGATAGAGGATTTACGTATCACTAAGGATCCAACCACCCACCAGAGGTTTCTTTAGCCCCTTAAAGGGGAAGGCACATATTGACCTGTGGAAGGTCAGTAATAAAGATGTGTGCATAGTTTGGAAGGTGGAGTGCATTAGAAATTGCTGTGATCATTTTATGGGACCCATGGACTGGCCTCTTCACTATAGTAGACATTTTGTGTTTAAGGTACACATATCCGCGTGGAGCGGCTTACAGCAGGGGTCCGGTGCATCCCTGTTCACCATTTCAGGTCCATTTTCGGTCCGAATTTTTGGCTGAATTTGGACCTAAAATGGACCAGAAGAAGCACAGGACTGTGCTATTCACTCCCCAGCTGTCCCAGAGCTGTGTGAACCGGCTCTATTGAGAGCTGGTCACAGGCTCCCGACATGCGAATTGGATGCAAAGAAACTGACATCCAATTCGCAATAGTGTCTTTTGTTGTTTATCATTTGTTGTTTATTATTTCTATATTCCACACAATGTATTTGGTTCTAATGATGTATAGAACCTCACATGTAGTGTGCTCTTAGTGTGGCGTATTATACATTATCAGTGTGTTTTTCTATTCAGTACTAGTGGGGAGCGCTGTACCTCCTATCTATTAGAATCATAGTTGTATCTAAATAAATACCCTTGTTAACGCATGCTAATAGTCTGCTGGCTTTCTGCAGCTTGGCATTGCATTTCTGAGTTTGTCATCTGCTAGGACCCCTGGATCCTTTTCCATCCTCGATTCCCCCCTGAGATTCTCCCCCTAGCGTGTAACTTGCATGCAATATTTCAGCTCCCACGTGCATTACTTTACATTTTCTTACATTGAACCTTATCTCGCATATAGCTGTCCACTCCTGTATTTTAACCAAGTGTTCTTTCAAAGTAATGCAAATATAAAAGTGAGAGAAAAAAATACTAACACAATGTTTGCACATAAAGGATAAAATACCAAGGTGCATTATTATTCTTGGCAGTTTGTATTGTGTAGAGTAATGGACAGTACAGCTCTGGGAAAGAAACTGTACTTCAGTATGTTTGTTTGAGTCTTGATTGCTCTGTATCTTTTTCCTGAGTGAAGTGGAATAAACACGCTGTGTCCTTGGTGAGTTGAAGCTTTGCTGATGTTATGCGCCCTTTTCTTTATTCCACCAGCATACACAATGTGCAGGTTTGGTATTTCAGTACCTATAATCCACTGTGCTGTTTTTGCTATGGAGCTTTAAAGACAACCTGGCCTGTTTATGTCTCGTAAAAAAGAACAGCCTCTGTTGTGCCTTCTTCACCAGATGGGAGTGTTTAAGATACACAGGCAGCTTGTAGAGTCATACAATGCTGCAATTGTGTTCAATTGTCCACTACTACATGCTACTTGTGTAGCATATAACATCGGGGGCCATTTGTCCCATCTGTTTAGCAAACAGTGACTACTTCCAGAAGTACATCTCTAGCAATTTTAATAGCTTGAATAAACTGATAAAAGTTGCCTTTGTAGCTTTGATTCTGGGCCAGGAAAGGTAAACCTATTTAGTGATTTACAGCCCCAGAACTAATGTGCACTGTATGTACTGGGGGCATTCTTGTTGGTTCTATCTCTTTCTCTTCCACTAATTCGGTCTTTCTGCCTCACCATCGCATATTGCAATCTCACTTACTTTTTTCGCCTCTTCACTATACGAACCATGTTGTTGGAGTCAGGAGTAGAGTACCTAAGTAAAGGAAGAGTCACACACACAATCTACAAAGGGTTGACATTTACTGTATTCAGAAAACATCAGGTTAGCAAATGAGAAGATTGATTGATGAACACAGGTGCTGGAACTAGTATTACTCCTCATGGCAACAGGTGTGGCACACAGGTAAGCACATATACACAAACTCTTCAAGCCAACCAGTATGGGGAGATTCCAGCCCTGAGTCACAAAAATGCTTTGGTATATGCCCAGGCACAGTTTGTCACAATACAGGCACAGCCGATACTACGGGGATCCGTCTGCTGGAGGGGTGGTCAACTGGCAGGGTGATTGACACAGGTAATAGCTCTGTAGGCTTGGGATAGGTATGGGCAGCAGCTCTGGACACCGGTGGTGTGTGAAGCATGTTGCTGCATCTCCTACTTTTTTTCCTCTTCGTACTGGAATCCATCCCTAATGTTAATCCTCTGTCCCTGTCAGATGGGATTCCTCTCCATATACTGTCCACTTGCAAATGAATGGCAAACTCAGCAGGGCAATATTATTTAAAGGCACTGCCCCAACCAAGATGGCCACAGAAGGTCACTAAAGGTTGCATCATCCAATCAGACAGCTGCTCCACAGATGCCAGCTATGAAGGGTGCAGGGGAACATCATCCCCTTAAACTCCACTACATCCCTGAGGCGGCACGGCACCACCAGCTGGGTGGAGTAGAAACATCACTCACCAACACTCATGTTCTTTAAGAACCCAGCCACCATGCCCAGTAATCGCTGTTGCACACTTTATGTGGGGCACGTTCTTTGGCCAAAGGGAACTATCCCTACCATGAAAATGGCAGCAATTTTTTTGCCCCCCCTTCCCCAGGCCAAAAGTTCCCAGTCCTCCCCTTCTCACAATAATATGCCTTTTAAAACATTGTGTGCCATTAGACACCCAGCAGTAGTTTTGGTATGTAATAAAAACATATGTATTATGCCCATAGACTACTACTACATGTTGCCCATAACCTGTCATCGTCATTAACAGTCTTACAGATGTATGGTTTTACCTGGAGTGCACTTTATTAAAAGTCTAACCTTATAAATTTCACAACTCCAATTTAAAATTATAATGTTAACCATCTGAAACTCCAAACAACAATGAATTAAACTGACATTAAGGGGGAGGAGAAATTCACATTACATCATAATAAATTAATGAGATGTCATCCCTTAACCAGAATGAACTTTGAATATGAGATATACATTTGTAAAATGTTGATGCCATAGATCTTCTTCTTTAGCTGATTCCTTTAGTTTCATGTGGCAAATATTACGGAAATCCAAAGAAACCCCAGCTGAAGCAGAGAGGATTCCTGCAGACTTTGTCTCTGCTTTCTGTCTGCATTATTCATTGGTCCCGGAATCTCATCTGTATGCATCCCAGCTGTGGAGACTGGTAAAATATTCTGCATTACTAAATATTTATAGTATGAGGATAGATGGGAAAATAGACTAACATTGGTCATAAACTTATTTCTATTATTACATTTTATCTTCAGTATTAATTTTCTTAAGTAGCTGTGTTTTTACTATGTATTAATTATCGCTGATTAAAAATCAGTTCTATAACTGTATTTGTTCAAGTATTAGTCAATGGTGATACAGCACTATGCATGAGTTATATGGTATTCTAAGTACAGTATATCGTATGTACTGTTTAAAACACAGAGGCCCAGGAACCGGGCTTCATGTGATGGTTTGTATTTTATAAGTCCTTTGTCCATCCATTGAGCTATAATGGCACTCTGCTACAATCTCACACATGCCAAAACTTTGCAGACTATGCACATTTTGTTAGCAACCTGTATTGTGAATTGCCCAATATATCTGTCAGAAGAAAGCATAATACTGGTTGAAAACATACCGTTGACCAGGTCTGTGATGTGTGCTGTATGGAATAAAAAAATACTCCCAAAACTGAGTATTTGCAAATCTGCAGAAATGTCACAGCTTCCAAAACCTTTAGATACATAAGAATCATACGTTTAAAGAAAATATTACCAATCCGCTGATTGAATCACATTCGTTAAGTGATTAAAAGCAGAGCTATACTTAAATGATAACATAAGGTTATGCTAATAGTCTTGCTGAAATGGATGAATAAACTGTAACATCAGTAGTGAAATAGAAACATAGAAACATAGAAAAGTGACAGCAGAAAAAGACTGAGTAGTCCATAGAGTCTGCCCCTTTTTATTTTTATCTTTTTTTTGTTTTCACATTAACCTTGTTGTCTGACTATACATTTATGTTTATCCCAAGCATGTTTGAAGCCATTTACTGTTGACTGTCTCACAACTTCTGTTGGTAGTTTATTCCAATCATCAAACACCCTATTATGAAGTGGAAGAGAATGCAAGTGGAAGTGATTGCAAATCAGCTGAAGTATGTAAATGTCTTACCTGCCAAAATCTTTGGAATCTTATTCTAGCAGTTTTCTAATCCTGACATTCATGTCAGCAATTCAGCTTGGTCAAGCTGAATTGACAGTTGGACAGCGAAAGAGCAATAAACTGATGAGGTTAACCCAGTACTCTGCCCTTCTATTAAACAGGTCCTCGTGTAATGTACACTGTAGTAAAGGCAGCTTCTTTTGTAGTACTGCTCTATCCTCTCCTAGTCTGAATCATGTAATTAAGGAAACTTCAAGAGGCACATGTAGGAAACACTAAGGTACTATCTGAAAATGCATTTATTATATGTTGAATTAATACATATTTAGAATAAATTGGCATAATTATATCTGTCTAGATTTTTGATGTAAAGCTGAAGTTTAGTCATTTCTTTTTTAACCTGTAATGGTGTATTATCCCAAGTCCTGCAGGCTGCTACATGTTAAAAAAAACTCCCTTTATGCCACAGGGTAAAGCTCAAGGCAACAATCTTCTGGTATTGCAGAGGTTACCAACAGAGGCAGCGAGTGTGGGAGATTTACTCTGTCACTCGCCCCCTTCTACCCCCTCAGTCATACTCAAAACTCTTACTATTATTTGTCCTTCAGTGCAACTCTTTCTGTAAGTGGAAGAGGAGCATATGAACCACAAGATCTCCCCTGCCCAATCACAGAACATGTTGCATTGTGGTACGATAATACTATTAGTTCTGTAAATTGCAGGAGTAGGAAGGGGTGGCAGAGCAGCACAATTTATTCCAAATTGCAGTAGCTGCTAACTCCTGCCACACTGAAAAATTGTCAGTACCCGGCGGTATAGAGCAGTGTTTCTCAACCTTTTCTTAAGGTAATCCACACACATGTAAGACACCCAACATTTGAGGTTATTTATTCCTCCACCCTTGCAAACTTGCACTGTTTACTATTCTAGTGTTTCTTTTCTTCCTCAAGTTTCTCTTCCTCACTCAGTTAATGCAAACCAGTGCTGACAGAGAGGGGCACCGAAGGGGCAAACAAGGATGCTGTGCAGGTTCTCAATGCCCCCTTTATCAACCAATGATTTTGTTGGTTGTTAGGATGCTGGTGGCTGGAAGGTTGTAATGGTTGTAATGGTGTAATGGTGCACAATGAAAACCTGTGATTTTGTGTAAATTAACCACTTCCTGCCTGCCGTATACAGAATGATCATATGTAAATAAAGTGCAGCGCTGTATGTTAATTTCTCAGAGGAATCAGCACCCAGTGTAGAATCCGTGCATAGAAGTTATAAAAGTGCTTCAGTGCCACTTCACCTTCACCAGTCACACTAGCCGCTCACCTCCCATAACAGGCTCTTATTACAGGAGCCACATCTCGCATGTTTGCTACAAACAATGAACTCAGAAGGGCCTCAGGTCCAGTCAGGTGAACAGTAAGGTGTTATCACTAATCCAGTGAAACTCGCCAGCCACGGATCAAACATAGAAGTAGAAGAAAAACCACATCTAGTGCTCTCTATTAAAATACTGGCTTTATTAAAAATCAGGAAAAGTACTCACAAGGAAAGCACTGCTGCCCAGTGCTCAGCTAACAACATGGTATCACGAACGTCAAATTTTGGAGACAGCGATGGACGCGGGCGACGTCACTTCCTCTTCCGGACGCGTTGCATTCCACAGACCGGAACTTCTTCGGCGGATAAGGAAGTGACGTTCCTACCCGCATATAAAGGACCATCGCATACACATGACCACTTAGAGAGCCTATCAGGGATAATTTCAATCTCCAGCCTCTTATGTTGGTATCGGTTTCTATCGGAAATGCTTTTCAACCTCCAGCTCCTCCTATTGGTATAAGCTTCAAAGGGCAGCTTC
>BLSH010205254.1:233973-247358 GCA_018402905.1 Glandirana rugosa
ATAATTTAATTTTAATTTAATTTCATAATTAAAACCTATCTAAGAATAGTAGGTCTTCTCGAAGATGCAACGACCTATCCTATCGGGGTCCCCGGTAACTGGGAGGATTTGTCCACCTTTTATCTGAGAAAAGGAAAAATTTTCCTAAAATGTGTACACCCGCCACATTCCGTGCGTCCTCAACGTTTAAATTGTAGTTTTTTGCTTTTTGCAAAAATCGGTGACGGTGTCCCTCCCTCGTACTTTATGCAGTCGAATAGTGAACGGTTTGATAACCTCACCAAATGTACGAACTCACATCGACACCGGAGGTTATATAAAACCACTCCAATAGTTTGGCAAGTGATAAGCTGACGTATTTCATGCTCCCTCCCTGTGGCAGTGGCTAAAAACGTTTTTCGTTTTTTGATGTTAAATTTGCAACTCCTGCGTGCCTTACACCGCCCACATGTGTAAAATCCTTTTAAAAAGGAAAAGAGTCTATTTTCCACCTGTTTAGGAGGGTCAATGGCCCCTGGGGCTATCCTATCCAGCAACGTAGAAGCTCTTCTGGATGATAAGAATCTATCCAAAATTAATACTTTAATTTAATTTTAATTTAATACTAATTTTAATACATTGAGCACAATAAAATAAATATTTCCTAGCCCAAATATCCACGTTGTGGATGGCTCATAAAGCCTTTATTAGAGGAATGATAATACAACAATGCTCTATAGCAAAACGGAGGAGGAGGAGGAGTCAGTGTTTAGATGAGCTCACAGAGGCCATAAGGGACACAGAATCCGAAAATAAAAAACACCCTACACACATCCTCAAAATTAAACTTCTTGCCCTTAGACAAGAAATTAGAGCCCTTCTCTTAGAATCACAGGAAAAACTATACCGCAGATCTAAGGCTACACTCTATACGACAGCAAAAAAAACAGGGAAAACCATGGCGCAAACGATTCGGGGGCAACAAATCAAAAGCACGATCCCTTACATCTTCCATCCTATTACTGGACAAAAGATAATCAATCCACAAGGCATAGCAGACGCATTCAGTGCCTACTATGAATTACTATACAACTTAAAAAAACGACATAAACACCCCCCAACCATCCCAAGATCAACCAATTCCTATCCAAACTTAATCTCCCAAAGCTCACTGAAGCTCAATTGGAGGAACTAAACTCCCCATTCTCCATACTAGAGATAAGGCAGGCCATCCAATCCTTACCCCTAGGTAAATCACCGGGCCCAGACGGTCTCCCTGGAGAATATTATAGAAAATTTAAGGACATCCTGAGCCCTTACCTCTAAGAGCCGTTCAACAACGCCACCTCCTCCTCCAACCTTCCAGCTGAAATGTTATCTGCGGTGATAGTGACATTGCCGAAACCGGGTAAATCACCAGATGTGCCACAGAACTTCCGACCCATATCTCTGATTAACACGGATGTTAAATGTTAACATTTGCAACTCCTGCATGCCTTACACCGCCCACATGTGTAAAATCCTTTTAAAAAGGAAAAGAGTCTATTTTCCACCTGTTTAGGAGGGTCAATGGCCCCTGGGGCTATCCTATCCAGCAACGAAGAAGCTCTTCTGGATGATAAGAATCTATCCAAAATGAATACTTTAATTTAATTTTAATTTAATACTAATTTTAATATATTGAGCACAATAAAATAAATATTTCCTAGCCCAAATATCCACGTTGTGGATGGCTCATAAAGCCTTTATTAGAGGAATGATAATACAACAATGCTCTATAGCAAAACGGAGGAGGAGTCAGTGTTTAGATGAGCTCACAGAGGCCATAAGGGACACAGAATCCGAAAATAAAAAACACCCTACACACATCCTCAAAATTAAACTTCTTGCCCTTAGACAAGAAATTAGAGCCCTTCTCTTAGAATCACAGGAAAAACTATACCGCAGATCTAAGGCTACACTCTATACGACAGCAAAAAAAACAGGGAAAACCATGGCGCAAACGATTCGGGGGCAACAAATCAAAAGCATGATCCCTTACATCTTCCATCCTATTACTGGACAAAAGATAATCAATCCACAAGGCATAGCAGACGCATTCAGTGCCTACTATGAATTACTATACAACTTAAAAAAACGACATAAACACCCCCCAACAATCCCAAGATCAACCAATTTCTATCCAAACTTAATCTCCCAAAGCTCACTGAAGCTCAATTGGAGGAACTAAACTCCCCATTCTCCATACTAGAGATAAGGCAGGCCATCCAATCCTTACCCCTAGGTAAATCACCGGGCCCAGACGGTCTCCCTGGAGAATATTATAGAAAATTTAAGGACATCCTGAGCCCTTACCTCCAAGAGCCGTTCAACAACGCCACCTCCTCCTCCAACCTTCCAGCTGAAATGTTATCTGCGGTGATAGTGACATTGCCGAAACCGGGTAAATCACCAGATGTGCCACAGAACTTCCGACCCATATCTCTGATTAACACGGATGTAAAATTATACGCAACAATTATAGCCACTAGAATTACCAAATTCCTTCCTGGCCTAATAAACCAGGACCAAACAGGCTTCATCCAAGGAAGACAGTCATCAGATGCAACACGCAGGCTAATAAACCTTATTCACGAGGCAAACACGAGTGGAACGCCTTCTCTGCTCTTAACACTATATGCAAAGAAAGCATTCAACCGGGTGCATTGGGGTTATATGAGAGAAGTTCTCATTAAATTCGGCTTTAGAGGCTTCATATTATCAGCTATTCTAACCTTATATTCATCCCCCTCTGCCAGTGTCTATACAGGTGAAAATAAATATTTCCCAGCATACTATTTGTTATAATTCTTACTCTAGTAGTTTCATTTTACAACTTTATATTCTGCTGACTTCTGCTCTATCAGGGCTGCTCTCCTGAACTTCACAGGAAAGACAGTTAAGAGTAGATAGTGCAATCTCCAATCAGTATGTTAGCTTGCAGGGGGGAGGGGGAGAGAGAAACAGGGGAGAACTTTGCTTTCTTAGGCTATAGGGCTGTGTGTTTTTATTGATGCACCCAGCATAGGGAGAAACAGCTCTAGTTCCGGCATGAAATGGTGTCTCCCCTAGGATACTGTAAGATGCTGTAAGGTGAAATAGGATGTCTGGGGGGCAGCAGCCATGACACCAACTTAAACTGGAACATAGGCAAGGCTTAAAAGATGAAAAAAAAAGCTGCATGCCTAGTAATCAGCCACTGAATGTGTTTAAAAATGGGGGTTCAAATATCACTTTACATTTTTAGTAAAGCATCCAATGCCTAGGCATTTAATCATGTGATCTCTACAGCACAGAGGACTTAGCTAATATCAACCATTCACCCAAAAGATCATGTGACCGGCTAATAAGACTTTTGGTCCCATAACCCGCGATTGAAAAAACTGGAGCATCTTTTTCTTCTAGAAAGGTTAAAATGTCAATCATTCTGTTACTTATTTATGCATTCCATAAAGTCTGTTAACATAGCTTTAAGTTAACATTTGATTATAGTTTAATTTCAAGTCTCCAAGACACCTTAAGCAAAAATTAGACAAAGGCCATGCCGAAGACAAAATGCTATGTGTTTTTATGTAACTGTTAAAAAATGTTAATTTCTCAAACTCTATGGTTACAGTCAGTCCTTTTCTATTATTGTGATACAGGATTTATATAATGATAACAGTTTGCGCAGCGCTTTACAATATGAGGGCAGATAGTACAGTTACAATACAATTCAATACAGGAGGAATCACAGGGCCCTGCTCGTTAGAGCTTACAATCTAGAAGGGAGGGTCAAGTGAAACAAAAGGTAATAACTGTGGGGGATGATGAAGAAAATGAAACTGTAGTTGTTAGGTGTGGGTATAATAAGCTTCTCTGAAGAGGAGGGTTTTCAGGGATCGTCTAAAAGCTAATAGAGTAGGAGATAATTGGACAGGTTGGGGTAAGGAGTTCCATAAGACTGGAGAGGCTCTGGAAAAGTCCTGTAGGTGAGCAAAGGAAGAGGTGACAAGGGAGCTAGAGAGCAGGAGGTCTTGAGAGGAATGAAGAGAACGATTAGGTTGGTATTTCGAGACTAGGCTGGTGTTTAGCTGGGGGCTAAATTGTGGATGGCTTTGTAAGTTGTTGTGTGTATTTTTAATTTAATTTGTTGGGTGAGTGGCAGCCAGTGGAGGGATTGACAGAGAGGAGTAGCAGACACATAGTGATTGGTAAGGTGGATGAGTCTGGCAGCAGCATTCATGATGGATTGAAGGGGGGGGATAGCCTATGTAGAGGTAAGCCAGTGAGAAGGGAGTTGCAGTAGATGAGACGAAAGATGACCAGGGAGTGAATTAAGAGCTTTGTTGTTTCATTGGTTAGAAAGGGGCATATTTTTGAGATGTTACGGAGGTTGAGGCAGCAGGATTTGGACAATAATTGGATGTGGGGCTTAAAGGAGAGTTCAGAGTCCAGGACTATGCCTAGGACCTTGGCATGCAGTGATGGCTGATAGTTGTGCCATCGATTATGACAGAGAGATCAGGGGAAGGGCCACGTGGTGGAGGAAAAAATGATAAGTTCGGTTTTGGATAGATTGAGTTTGAGGAAGTGGTGTGACATCCAGACTGATATATCGCTATATAACTGAGGGGTAGAGAGATAGAGTTGGGTGTCATCAGCATAGAGATGGTATTGGAAGCCATGGGAGGCTATCAGCTGACCCAGGGAGGAGGTGTAGATTGAAAATAGGAGAGGCCCAAGAACAGAAACTTGGAGGACCCCATCAGAGAAAGGGAGAGGAGAAGAGGAAGTAGAGTTGTAAGTAATGCTAAAGGGGTGATTGTATAAGTAGGAAGAGAACCAGCGACGAGTACAGTCACGGAGACAAATGGCATGGAGTTTTTGGAGGAGGAGGGGGTGGTCAACTGTATCAAAGGCAGCAGAACGGTCCAAGAGTAGGAGTACAGAATAGTGTCCATTGGTTTTGGCTGTTTGTACATCGTTTGTTAGTTTTAGAAGAGAAGTTTCTGTGGAGTGTTGAGGATGAAATGCAGACTGCAGGGGATCAAGAAGGCTATTCTCAGCAAGGTGGTTGCTCAGTCGGATGTAGACCAGACGTTCAAGGAGTTTGGATAAAAAGGGGGAGCAAGGAGATGGGGCATAGGTTGTTAAGATTGGTTGGTTCAAGTGAAGGCTTTTTAAGTATGGGACTAACTAGTGCATGTTTTACAGGGTTGGGGAAGATGCCAGAAGAGAGGGAGAGATTGAAAATGTGGGTTAAAAAGTGTAGAATCGAGTCAGAGGGTGACATAGTATTTACAAGGTAAAAGGATCCAGAGGGCAGGTGGTTAGTTTGATGTTAGCAAGTAGTTTAGCAACCTCATCTAAAGTGGTGGGGTTGAATGAAAAAAGTAGTGATTGTGCCTGTGGGCATGAAGTGTGAAGTGTGGAAGATATCTGAACAGCAGAGATCTCCTCACAAATTGTTTCAATCTTCTGATTGCAGTTATTGGCAATCTCGAGAGCAGTGAGTGATGTAGTGGATGGAGGCAGAGGAGGACAAAGTAGAGAGTTGAAGGTAGAGAAAAGTTGACGGAGACAGGATGATAAGTTGTTAACAAGAGTGATAAAATAGGTCTGCTTGGCAATGAGAACACTGGAATTGTATTTTTGGAGGGCAGATGTATACTGGTTGAAATCTTTCTGAGACTTAGTCTTATGCCACAGGCGCTCAAGAGCACGGCTATGTTTTTTCAGACTTCTAGTGTCATCTGTTTGCCAAGGTTGAAGGGGTTGGGGCCTGATTCTGTGAATAGTGAGAGGGGCCAATGTGTCCAGGGAGGCTAAAAGTGAAGTGTTGTAGACAGAAGTGACTAGGTCAGTGCAGGACAGGGGTGTGATTTTGTCATAGAGGTGGTCAATAGTAGAGTAGAGAAGAGAAGGTTTGAGATGGTGTAGGTTTCTATGGGTAGCTGTTAGGCGGTTGGAGGGAGAGTAGGTGGAGGGGGAGAGAGTGAAACTAATAAGGTAGTGATCAGAGAGAGGGAATGGATTGTTGGAGAGGTTGCAAGGAGTGCAAAGGTGGGAGAAAAACAGGTCAAGGGTATTGCCTTCAGAGTGAGTAGTGGCATCTATCCATTGCTTCAGGTTAAAGGAGGAGGTTAGACTGAGAAGTTTTAAAGTAGCAGGAGTGTTAGCATTGGTAGGGATGTTGAAGTCGCCGAGAATGATTGTGGGAATTTTAGAAGAGAAAAAGTAGGGTAGCCAGGCAGAGAAGTCATCAAGAAAGGTTGATACCGGTCCAGGGGTCTGTAGATCACAGTTACCCTTAAAGAAACTGGGGAGAAAAGACAAATGCAGTGTGCTTCAAGAGAGGAGAGTGACAGAGAGGGAAGTGGGTGAAGTACCTGAAAGGCGCTATGTGGGGGCTAGAAGGATTCCAACACCCCCTCGCATCCACTGGGTCTGGGAGAGTGAGTCCAGAGAAAACCACCGTGGGATAGGGTAGCAGAAGATGCAGTGTCAGATTCATGAAGCCAGGTTTCGGTAATGGAGAGTAGACCTCGTTTCACATGATAGACGTGACAAAGCACGTCTATCGTGTGAAACATGTCACCTTTCCTGTGCCTGTGCCTTTGTAAGTTGTTTTTATGACATCCTATTAATACATTTTCATTGCATTGAATTTGGGTGTGCACCCGTTCCTCCTTTTTCTTCATGAACTATACTGGCCTTCCTAGTTGAGGGTCTTATTTTATTCATATTGCTTTGTTTATCCCTTGAAAGGTCCAAAACACTATAAGACTGATAATAAAATACCATTAATAGACCACATAAATTCCTGAAGCCTGGGGAACAACCATAAACCTTCACACAATATGCTGTTTATTGTCATTGTTAACTGCCATTTTGCTCATTCATTCTAGACAGCTGAAAGAGAAAACACTTTACAAAATACCCCTAGGCTTCATACAAACAGGTTATTTTTAAGACATATTTATGGAGGTTATCTTTAAGACATATTTATGGATGCCTTAATCACAGATTGCTGAAAGCTCAAGTTCTTTTGCGAATCAAACAAACTTTTGCATGCCTGACATCAAAAAGCCTTAGAATGTTTGGATAGACTTTTAATGCATGTTATGACTATTTTGTTTTATTCTAATGTAGTCCCACTTGTGGTAAAATGAACATTAACAATAAAAAGAATTATAATGAACTCATATTCATAGGTTTGCAAGAGTTCTCTAGATGTTCAGTGTAAATTAAGGGAGAATGCATTTATCATCTGAAAATGTGGAAAGAGAAGGGCTTTTGTCATTTGAGTGCGCACAGTGCCTCTTGACCTTATCCTTGTTGAAATACTGTCAAGGTAAATACAAGTGGTGAAGGATGGCAGCTTTGCTAACATAGACATTAGATGAATACAGTGACAATGCAAAATAATTTTTCCAGCTGGTAGGTCACTGGGATAAAAGGGATATTATAATCCATTTATCATGAGATTCTCCATATACAGCCCACATTGTTAAAGTAGATCTAAGCTCAATGAATAAAAGCTTGTATAAGCTTTAGTATAGCAATGTAATTCCAAAAGTTATTTACAAAATGTTTACATCTGCAGCTTTTCCTTTTTTTTTTTTAAGAAAAACCTGACGATTTCACCATGAGGGTACTGTCTTAGGCACTTCCTGTCGTGGAATGAAATGTCTCTCACAATTGTGCAAATGTGACCATGTCACATGCACCCCTAGTTATTATTATAAAGGGACATGCCAACACACATTGTGCAAGGGTGGTCCACTCTTGTAATTATTAGCAAACTTGTTTGGATCAATGATGTGTAGGTTGCTGGAAGGCATGTGTATGTAGACTGGAAGGAGCTAGAAGAGGCTAAAGAAGATTGATAGCAAGGAGATGCATGTGAAAACAATATTTTATGGTTACAAAATGGCAACTGTTTGCAATGCTTTAGCAAGTTAAATGTTGTCCAGTTAGGATTTAAAACTACATTATGGTTAGCTATGACATTTCTGAAAGAAACAAAAAAAATGCTCATCAAATGTCTATATCTGCATCACAAATAAACCACTGAGCTGGTAATATTATTACAAAAATGTACACAAGCACAGTTCTATCCAAATATGCTTTTGCATTTTTGATTGATAATATGTCTTTAAGATTGCAGATATTAAGCACAAACCAGGAGACATAAAAGTAAATCATTTCCCATCTCAGTAACAAGTTCTTCCCCCACTCCAGTGGGTGTTTTCAGCTACTGACACATGCAATCTGCCAAAATTCTCGCAATAGCATGTTGGTGTCTTTCATTGTAGTCCATGTAAAAAATAAAGAATAAAAATGTAGCAGTATTAATTAAACATAGGCAGTGTAAAAGGTGCATGACTGACAACCTCTTATATGTTGAAGTGGCAGAAAAGTCTACTGGTTCAGTACAGGCAGAAGTATAATTGATGGAGTCTGTCATTATCTGTTCAGGCTTTTTTTTTTCCCAAAAGCTTGCCCTTGTCATTCATCGTTCTACCTGTCATTGTAGCCCTTGTTACACCATTTTCTGGGGAAAAGACATTTGCTAGAATTATATGAGTCACAATCTATCATTCCCTTTAGAAAAGAGGGATGCTGGTAGATTCTGCGAGATACATAAACATATATGCTCATGGAATATATGCATGTGTGGCCATTTAAAACACACATGTAGTTATAAGTGCTTTTTGTCTGAGTGAGACTTTTTAATAGTTGGGTGGTTTCCCGATGTCATGATGCCATAGCTAATGCTAGCTGAGCTGTTGTTTGATAGAATGTTCATGACATAAACAGACTTACACGTATTTGCTGACCATTTATGTTTACAAGCAATTACTTTTACTACTAGTCTTACTTTACAGGACCAATCCTAATTGGGCAGAAAGTCCATACCAATCTACTGAGTCTTCCTCCAAGATCAGTCAGGCAGCATTCTGCAGACTGCATGTAGATGTGAGATAATTTCCCAATCTGACTATTATAGGCTGGATTAATAAACAATTATTTCCCATCTAGGGGTAGGTTAATATAAACATCTCAGGATGGAAATTTGGGAGCTACCACTGCTGACTCTTTTCTAAGGGCTATACTCTAGGACCATCATCCCTACCCTTCCCTTTTAAGTGCAACACTACTCCTTGCTAACTGAAGCAATATATTACCTTGATTCCTGGTACACTTTTTCCAGGTACCTGACTTGACAAATACTGAAGCAAGGATATGGATGATGCCCTGGAGCACACACTTTCTAAAACAAGTCAGCAGTGGTAGCTGCTGTGTTTCTATTTTGACAGGTTTCTTTTAAACATGACTTCAGAAGAAAGAACAAGGATTAGATTCATGCTAATAACCTTATATCAAATATTTGTAATGTTCTCAAACTATATTACCATAAAAAAGAAATTAACATTTCCATAAAAACATTAACAGAAATGTTTGAAGATCCTTAGAACAACGATTTTGCAGTTGCCAAATTAGCTGAACTAGATAGATGTTTTAAGTGATCCGCAGGTTGTAAGAAGACAAGGGGCATAATTACCTATGGAAAGCCTATTTGTTCCCTATAATTTGGTGTAACCAAAACACAAGTACTTTCAAGATGAGAACATTGTAATTAAATGAATTGAGGGCTTGATTTTTAAATAAATATGTAGCTTGTGAATTCATTAGGGAGCAATTAGTAACACTTATTTGAAAACCAGCTGAAGGTAAACTTGTTAGAAAAAAATCAAATGGAGATGAACTGACCCAGCAATTGGCTATATGATTTATTCACTAACATGGAGAAGTAAAAATACACAGATTAGAGGAAGCTAGCAACATGATAGTTAAGATCATCAACTTCAAATGCATTTTTGGTGTATTATTTAGCATACATCAAAGCATTATGCTAAATATACAAGATATAATAGTGTGTGTGTGTTATCATCTATTATGCATGCTCATCTCTTATCATCTATTTGTTAGCTGTTCTTTCTATCTATATGTGCTCATGCCAACATTTGTGTTTTAAAGTGCCCTAAGTTCTGTCAATCAGTACTGTTCATGGCCCTTAATATGGTGAACTGTGGTCTCTAGCATCTAGTGTTGAAAGTTAAATTATATAACCCTGATTCAGAGAGAAAGAGAATCTGTCACTACATTAATGGGCCAAAGTGACATATTATCTATTAAGTACAACAACAACTTCTCTCCAAGTATATTTACCATCATCTTAACTTCTGCTGCTTGGTTGTTCCATCGGAATCTCAGTAAATATTAGTCCATTCTAAGTATGAAGGAGCATGTGACCTTCTAGGATGTAGTGCCTGGGCCCATCACTTGTCTTTTGATCCCACTGCCAGAAGAGGAAGAAGACGTTGCTAGCTACAGATATAGTAGTGCAAAGTAAGAAACTATCTATTTTTTAGTCTGCATTAGGAAGAATTCCTTATACATTCTGGCCAATGAGAGGGGATCAGAGTGAGCAGGAGCTGATGGGAAAACTCTTTAATATGGATAAAGACAGGGTAAACTTCTTTTTTGCTGCTTTCCTGTGTTTTTGACCCCTGCCCTGGTTTTACAGAGGGTCACCAAGGCACACAGTTTGTGTAAATCTCCACAATACATTTCACAGGCAGCAATACAGCTGTCATTTTTTTCTTAAAGGGGTTTATAAGAAGTCTCTTTAAGTCTTTAAAAAAAGTATAATGGTTTTGGGGCAATTGAATCTTATTTTTTGTTAAATAGTTTAATATGCTTTTTAATTTGTTTTTATTATTTACTCTATATACATTATTGTTTTACAAATAAACATTTAATACATGAAAAAGGATACCCAGAGCATGATGGACTTTCTAAAGGGAGAAGTTATCTTCCTTGAATCATGCTGTTTTTGATTGAAGTTGAACATAGAGAAAAAAATAAAACTCAACCTTTTAATGGATACAAGAATATAAAATATCCTTATATAGTATTTTTTATGTAAAAAGCAAATCTCATTTTAAAATATCATTTTTTTGGTTTTACTATTCGTTTACACACTATTGTTTATGTTTTCTATTCTTAATAAAGGAAGAAAGAAAATACATACAAAACATACAAACCACAGGAAAAATGTGAAAGTGATTGCCGGTATTTTATAAATGGTGTTTTAAAATGTTTCTCTCATTTAGAACCATTGCGCTATTAGCATGGCTCTTCAATGGACAGGCAGCATTGTAACAACATAGTCAAGAGGTAGCTCTATTTAAACTCAGCCAAATTACAGGATTGAGTTTAGTCCAAGAAGCAGAGAATATGTCAATCAATAGCGATGCTATCAGTGTTTAAGATCAAATGCAATGATTCCCCAGCAACCAGTTCCTAATGACATTTGCCTCTTATATGAATTGATAATGCTGTCCTACAGAAAATGGTATCTCTGGGTGATCATAGCTGCTCTACCAGTCTCATACTACTCACTGTTTAGGAACAAAAAAAAAAGGAAAATGGCAATAATCATCCTTTTTCCAGCTAAAGGTGCTCTTATGCTACCTGCTGTAAACCTCAAAGCCAATGATGTAATCTGGATCCTTTGATCTTAAGTAGCATTCTCTTAAAAGCTACTTACAAATGTATCTCGATAGTTACAAAGTAAATATATGACCAAAAAGTTCTACATTTGAATAGGCTGATACATAAATTCTTTAGAGATAATACTGTGTTCCTATAGAAACTTCTGAACAATGTTTCTGATAGAAACAACACTGAGGGTTCCAAAGTTACTACAGTCAAAACAGAAAATGGGCCACAAAACTGCTACCTATATTTACATTGGTAGAATACCTAAAATGCCCATTGGTGGTTAATTGTTTTATAATTAGTAATAAATGAACAGAGTAATCTATCTATCTATCTATCTATCTATCTATCTATCTATCTATCTATCTATCTATACCTTGGTAATATACATACAATATCCATTGATGGTTGAATGCTTTATAATAAGTGATTAGTGAATTAAGGCATTTACGGTATGTACCTATCTATCCTGGATAAATCTATTTTTTTTTCACATATGTGTTTTGACATATGTGGTATACTGCCCCATCATTCTATTCATCCTCTCATACAGGACACAGCTGCAATGCTATTTGCAGCAACCAAGCAGCAGGGATGAAGAGAAATGGGCACAACCTTATATCAAAGTATTAGGATGCAAGGTTCAGCTACCTTTTGTGCTATAGAGATGAGGTTAATGGAAGGGGGAAGGTTGCATTAGGGTAGAAACAGTAAATAAGGCTGAGTTGGAGTAGTGGAATAGAAGAAGTTGTGGTTAGGGTATCAGAAGAAGAAAGGTTTTAAGTAGAGACAAGAGAAAAGGCTGGGTTAGGGTGCTAGTAAAAAGGAATGCTGGGTATGGTAATGGCTAGGGGATTAGGGTGGAGTCAAGGAAGAAGGCTGATTGATGTAGTGGCATGGGATAAGAAAGAAATAGAGTAGTGGCATCAAAAAGGTTGGCTAAGGGCAGCAGCATGCGAATGGCTAGATTATGGTAGAGCCAGGAACGAAGGCTGTGCTAGGGTACTGGCAAGGGGAAGGATGGATTAGGATAAAGTCAAGGAAGAAAGCTGGCTTAAAGTAATAGCTTGGAAAAAGTTAAGGTTAGCGTAGTAGCTTTTAAAAAGGCTGGGTTAAAGGATAAGCTCACCTTTTGACAAAAAAATAATAAATGCACATTTTTTTGCAAGTGAAAAAAATGTGCATTTATTATTTTTTGTTTCTGGAGCCTTTAAAGCATTGCACTAGCAATCAGCAGATCACAGATGCCACCCAGGTCTCCTGCAGATCTGTCAGTATCGAAGATAATTATTAATACCGCGCTACCAGTACTATAAAATAAATTAAAAGGTATATATCCAAAAAAACTGTATGAAAAAATTGCTGCTATCACTGAAAAAAGTGACCTCACACTAACATAAATACTATTACACAAATAAGTGAAGCGCAATTTAAATTATAAAATTAATTCCTCAGAAATAAATATATATAGTGCCACCTAGTGCCACCTAGTGGAAAATGGTGAATCACATTTAAAATTTATACATATATAAACATACAATCAATAAAGTGCATCAACATATACATAATAAATCACATCAAAGTGCAAGTGATAGAGCCAGACACTCCTGCTGGCTGTAAACAATAGTCCAAAACAGTGTCTCTTAAAGTGCAAGTGAAATTGTACACACTCCTGCTGAACAAGGATAATGAGCGTCCAAGCCGGCAGTAATACAAAAGTGATATATAAGGTGTTTCCAAAACCGTGCAGGCACTCGCCACCACCTGGTGTCACTAAGCGCTCACCTCAGGGAGCGACCCCCAATGGGTCAAGT
>BLSH010205254.1:270363-300437 GCA_018402905.1 Glandirana rugosa
TGTCAAACGTCTACTAAAATCTTGTCCCTATACCGAAGAGGGCCGATAACAAATTCAAAGTGAATCATTTGCAAACTGTGTGTGAAACTTAAACAATAGCCGGGATAAGCCATATCCCTGTTCTAAAATCATCTGTAAACTGTGTGTGAGATGATTTTAGAACAGGGATATGGCTTCTACCTGCTGTTGTTTAAGTTTCACACATAGTTTTCAGATGATTTTAGAACAGGGATATGGCTTCTCCCGGCTATTGTTTAAGTTTCACACACAGTTTGCAGATGATTTTAGAACAGGGATATGGCTTCTCCCGGCTATTGTTTAAGTTTCACACACAGTTTGCAGATGGTTTTAGAACAGGGATATGGCTTCTCCCGGCTATTGTTTAAGTTTCACACACAGTTTTTAGATGATTTTAGAACAGGGATATGGCTTCTCCCGGCTATTGTTTAAGTTTCACACACAGTTTTCAGATGATTGGGGGTCTAAAAGACCCCCCATCCCTCCTTTGCATTTATTGTTTAAGTTTCACACACAGTTTTCAGATGATTGTAGAACAGTGATATGGGTTCTCCCGACTAATTTATACTTTTTTAACACAGTTTGAAGATGATTTTATAACAGTGATATGGCTTCTCCCGCTAATTAATACTTTTCACACACAGTTTGAAGATGGTACACATACACCTCCATTTTTGATTTTTTTATGTGATTTTTGTTTAAAAATGCTTTTAAGTTATTTCCCTGTCCCCATTTCTTTGTAGGGCACTTGTCCGACCCTTACCCCCATTTCCCTCCTTTTGGAGACCTCTAGGACTTCCCAGGACTTTTTTACAGCCATTTTAGTGCCTAAAAGTTTGGGTCCCCATTGATTTCAATGGGGTTCGGGGTCCGGGTCAAAGTTCGGGTTCTGTCCGGACCCGAACCCGGACTTTGTCCCGAAGTTCGGCCGAACCAGCAGAACCCGAACTTCTAGAGGTTCGATGAACTCTAGTAGTGATAGCAACAATAACTTTCTGTGCTACTTGTTTTGTGGGATTTTGTTTTTTTGGTTTTGCTGGTTTCTTAAAACCAAAAGTCTATATAGCAGACCTTCTATCTCAGTCCATTCCAAGGCACCCCCTCACTATAATGCCGCAAAAAATACCAGTGAGGAGGATTGTTTGATAACATACTTACCTTTCCCTGGCTTCATTCCTCTGTGCCAAGGCAAGGCATCATTTTCCTTCTGGCCATATCTCAGAGATTGTTGAGTAGCCCAAATCACATGAGAAGATAATCTTGTGCTGCAGAATTAGGGACATTCAACATTTCCAGGGATCTTGTCAGCAGGTGGATGATCTTGCTCTCTGCACTGTGAAACTTAGGTAAGGTGAGTATATTTTCTAATTATTTTTTCCCCTGTGGTATTGGGGTGGTTATACTCATGTGGGAGATGCGTTCTTCATTGTGTTATGCCAATCTAATCTGTATTTTAGGGCGTGGCAGCCCGCTTTCATTAAACAGCTCTGCTCTACTGATTCACTTGGCTCGCTTAGACTTTAGTTGCAGTGCCCTGCTGCACTGCCCATTCTTGGCCTCTGGATAGAGGCCCCTGATTGGAGCCCACCTAACTCCTGGCTGCTTGCTGGGGCACTCTGACCCCTGGTTTAGACTTACTGTCTTTTGAATCCTGCCTGGGCCTCCTCTGGCCCCTTGGGTGAGACCTGCTGTCTCCAAAATGTCTCCAAACTAGGAGCCCTGAGCTATCCCCAGACTTGAGTATATATTGACAATGCACACCTGTGTACTCACACAGGCTGCAGACATCTGGTAAAATCTGTACACAGGATTGATCCCACCCAAGATACTTTGGAACCTTCACGCTCCAGCTCCCAGTCTAAGTTCACAGGATCCAAAGAAAGCTAAAAACACAGTTTTTTTTTTGTAACAGGGGTGTCCTATGCTATATATAACAGTGCTAGCTTTGGCTCAGATCTGCAGGGTTAAGACATGCATTTTATATTGCTGTAGTCTATTTTAACCCCCATAACGCTGTGTTTTCTCCTGTGAAATCTGAACTCATAAAATATTTTCTGTCTGTCAGCTTAGGGCTCATTTTACCATTTGATTTTTCTCACCTTATGAATATTAACATTATAAGCTCAGAGAGGTCGCATATAAAACAAAACTACAGCTCAGGAGCAGCAGGGCATGCACACGTTATCTTCAATAAAGCAGAGCACGCACCCAATCTGCCTGCAGCGAAACATAATTAAAATAAGAAAAAGATAATTGGGATATTTGTTGTGACAGCAAACCCGTAATGAATTGTCTTATTAATGGGAAAATATTAGGGGGATGCAAGCAATTACCAGTACAACATAAAGATATACTCAAATACACTGTACTTGTGTGGTAGAAAGTCTTAATAAAGTGATTTCAGATACATAAATTCATTAGTGTTATGAATGTAATTTGGCCCTGCACCACTCACTGAAGCAACTCATGGTCAGAGATGTTTCATCAAAGTGTATTATGTTATCTCAATATTAACTGTCCACTAATTGTACTAGGCTTTTCTGATGTTTTCCTCTTCCACTCGGGGCAGGGTCCCTCCCCAGAAAAGTAAACTCATCAATCTACGTTCTTTTTGCTACCTCCCTGTTGCAGGATTCCACCATAATCTGCAATTTGATGGCATCAGAGATAACCTAGGCCAGTGATGGCGAACTTTGGCACCCCAGATGTTTTGGAACTACATTTCCCATGGTGCTCAACTACACTGCAGAGTGCATGAACATCATGGGAAATGTAGTTCCAAAACATCTGAGGTGCCAAGGTTTACCATCACTGACTTAGGTGGAAGACATCTCTGCCCCTCCCCGTGAAAGATTAATATCCAAACTAACCCTCTTACATAGCCAGTATTCCCTACATATCTTTTTCCATGCTCACTTCCTTATCTTTCAATGATGATTCCATGGTTTAATGCTGATAGTAATCATTTTCTGAAGAATAGGAGGCTTGCCCACAGTTTGAGATTTTGTGCTATGCCTGTACACACTGACTTCACCTGTTGTACCACTTGCTGTGACATTATCGGTCACCATACTCTTAATCACTCTAAAGTTTCCTCTCCGCACTCCTGCTTATCAAGAGACATGGCCTCCCATGTATTCCTTACTGAAGGGAATCCGTTACTTGTTATTTTTTGATATAGAGAAGTGAAAGCTTAAAAAAATCCATATTTGGGAAATTTGGGGCCAGTTTAGGTCAAATTCTAGTTCATCCAGTCTACTTTACTTACAGGCAGTCCCCGAGTCACAAACATCCCACTTACAAAGGACTCAACCCTTCCCTATGCTATCCAAAAAACTTAAAAAAACATTTTTTGGCTGGAGTTACATTTAAAAAATGTACCTGTTCCAAATTACATACAAATTCATTTTAATAACAAACCTACAGAAACTATCTTGTTTGTAACCCGGGGACTGCCTGAATTTCCAATTAGCTATTGCGTGTGCCAATTATTTTATACAATACACTTGTTTATTTTGGTTTTATGTATTCAGCTTATTGAATATCATATATAGGTATTAACTCTATGAATTTGCTGTTACTGGTCACACTTATTAGAAACCAAAAATTCAATTAAGGACTGTGATTGCACATTTCACACTCACTTCAACAGCTTGGAGAATGAATAGCATAGGAAGTCATTGATGTTGTCATTGTGGTACTAAAACTGGAAAGTGCAAAATCTGGTGCAGCATGGTAAACAATCAGCTTCTAATTGCAGCTTGTTCATTTAAGCTTTGACAAAAAAAATGGAGGCTAATTGGTTTCTATGCAGAACTGCACCAGATTTTTCACTTTCCAGTTTTAGTAAATCAACCCCTGTGTCACTTAATTCTGACGTGATTATATGTAAATCTCAAGCTCTCTATTACTCGTTTTCAATTAAACCCTCAAATCTTTAAATGTGATTTTCTCTAGCAATGTATTATTCCTGTAAATGTGTAGTTTGCACAATCTGTCCCATTCTTTCATGGTGCAAAATAAAACATTCTCAACTCATCTAACAGGTAGTGATGGGTGAATCTACCAGGCAGAATCTTGTTCAAAATTCAGTGAACATGAACTTAGAGACACATCTAGTTAATGTCTATGGAGGAAAGAATCTTTATATATTCTGGCCATTTTAGAGACAAACTGCAGTTAAAAATGCTTGAGAAGTTGGGTTTTGCCAGGTAATAACATACATTACATTATGAAATACTTATAGTATAAAATATGTATCTAGCTGATATACTTTTCACTATACAAGTTTTACACAGCCAGGCTGTTTGAATTACAAGAAAGTGCATCCTATAACTCGACACATTTCATGAATGCAGTTTCACTTCTTCAGGAGTGGATGCCAAACAACATGTGATCTGTAAAAAAATCAGCTTGAAACTTGATCTAGAATAACATCTCCAAATGTTGACCGCTGCTCAATGTCTGGCCTGGGAGTAGTGGAAGGGAACCATGGCACCCAATGCAAAAACCCAAGGGCAGAACAAGAGAGTACATGGATGGAATGGGAAGATGCAAAATGACAGGAAACGACTAACAATCCCGTTGCTTGCAGATTTGGTGACAGTTTAAAAAAAAAAAATCTAGGTCCTTCCGTTGGCCCCCTAAATTGATACCCAGAAGGAAACCAGGACCCTCCCAGCACCATGTTGG
Organism: Glandirana rugosa; assembly: GCA_018402905.1. Taxonomy (NCBI): domain Eukaryota; kingdom Metazoa; phylum Chordata; class Amphibia; order Anura; family Ranidae; genus Glandirana; species Glandirana rugosa. The sequence continues at coordinate 275,074 of BLSH010205254.1, forward strand.
CCCACAACTGAAGGAGGAAAAAGGTTCCACCATCCATGGCCCACAAACATGTGGGCAAAATGGTGTCATGTTTGCACTGTAATGTATGTTATTAACTGCCTTGACATTCTAAACAACTTTTATATGTATCTATCAATTTCTATTCAATAAATTTATATTTTATTATCCATGTATCATGCCTCATTTAAAGTCCCATGGACAAATATTTTGTTTTGTTTTTACTTTAAACAGCATGATTGGGGGTGCCTTGAAGCTGAATGTGGTGTTACAGAGCAGTATAATTTTCATAGACAGTCTTATCAACAGTGTACCCTGGCAGCCCGTATTTGGCTGTGGAATAGATTTTTCTCACAATTAGCTTAGTTTACATACAGCAGCACCCAATATGATTCATTTCATTTTCAATAACAAAAAAAGTCTATTTCGCATAGCTTTATCAGCAACACGTGCTTTTTCATGAAACAGTATTAGGCAGACAGACACTGGCCAGAAGTTCACTGTCCTTGTTCTCACTGATGTAAAACTGGTCTACTGCTTCCCAATTTCTATCAACTCTCATTAAGAATTTAGAAAGTGCAGATAATACAGCAGTGTGAAACTGGCCATCAGCAGGACATTTTTATTGAGAGAGAATTGGCCCAAATGTACCAGAGAAAAAGAAAACAGACGTGTTGTACTAAAACAATTAAGAAACACAGCAGAGTAAAATTGCCCAGCAACAGCATAATTCTAAATAGCAAGGCTAGACCAAAATTTACTAAAAACAAACATATAGGCAGGAGCTTTACTACAGGAATAAAGATACTGTAGAGGATACAACAGCGTAAATATGGCCTGCAGCAGGACAGTTGTTAATCAGAGATAATAGGCTTAACTAGTGTATGCCTAACTTTTATTATATCTATGGGGATAGGGGTGTTTGGTATGTGTGAGTGATATAATATGAGATTGTTTAGATGCACACTGTCCTAACGTTCAGCTTTATTTTTGTTCAAATGATACAATGGCTTGCTGTGAACAAACAGCTTGCTGTGTAACAAGTGAATGCTGTAGGTACCAAGCAAATCACAAATTGGAAAAAAAGGCCAAAGCAACATACAATAAAATTGTAAAAATAAAAAAAAATATAAAATAGCACTTCCTTAAACAAAATCCCATTTTGTAAAGGTAAGGGAGGTCATGCAGCAAAAAAAAAAAAAAACATGGCCATGACAGACTGCAGCTAAAATTGACCGTGGACCTCAAATTACCATAAAATTAAATGAAAGATAAAAATGCCATCAATAATAACCCAGGCCAGTTAGATTCCCAAAAAACTATCAACATGAATTAAAGTACAGTTTCTTACTTAACTGTAATTTTTCCCTATGCAGTTTGTCAGCTTTCCCTACCACAGCTTCCCATTCACTGAAGCTAATGCTCCCCCACTTTCATAGTGAGGGAACAAGCTTATCCAAAATACCTTTTTATTGGCCCTTTAGTAGTGTCGCAGAGTATTTAATAAATACTTATTTAAATTAGCAAATAAGCCATGTATTAGCCAAACCTAAACTCCTTACCACAGCTTCCCATTCACTGATGCTAAGTGCTCCCCCTCTTTCATAGTGAGGGAACAAGCTTATCCAAAAGACCTTTTTATTGGCCCTTTAGTAGACTCACAGAGTATTTAATAAATACCTATTTAAATGAGCAAATAAACCATGTATTAGCCAAACCTATACTCCTTTGTAGTGTAGTGGTCTGTATATAAACGTTTTTCTGAAACTTGCCATATTCTGTGTAATATAATTATTTCCTATGATCTCAAGTGGCCATAATGTGGTATTTGTTTTTAAATACTTCAATAAAAAAACATGCATTTTGGCAACTAGGTGGTGCTTAAAACTATAGAAGATAAATATATTATAGAGAACGCAGAATGCAGTAGGTATTCACCATTCAGCAAACATTTTATACATAGATCCCTCAATGGTGTGTCTCCTCAGGGGTCTTGATAGGCACAGTGGCGTCCGGAGCCGGCAGGGACGCCACGTCGCACAGTGCTGACGTCACGCCGCCGCGACTCATTGCTGTGACCATCCAAGCCTCGGTTTGGCGTCCCTGCCGGCTCCGGACGCCACTGTACATCTACACCGGACTTTGCAACCAGCATACCACTGAAGGTGAGCTGCTGACGTCCTCCACCTTGGGATACATTCCACACATGTGCATAACCATGCCTGTCTTGTGAGTTGCCAAGATACCGTGTTTATTGTTATTAAATTGCTTAACAGTCTACACTTAGAAGCGCCTTTTTCCTTGTTTAGAAGTTGAATGGGGCAGACCCATCAGTCAGTACGTGTAGGCATGTGCACACATACTCTTGCACCATGTTGCTGAAATGCTGCCTCCTGCTAAGACATTGTCTATCGGCTGGTGGTGCTGTTTGTTGTGGAGGGCTGCTGACAAAGCTTTGCCACATTTCGGCCATGTTAACCCTGCCTTCTGAGGTGCTGGTGGTGGCACAGGTGCATTGGTGGCCTCTTCCTCCTCCTCTGTGTTGGCCTTGTGATCTGCTGAGCCCCTGGTGTCATTTGGGAATGCCCTCAGCAGCGCCTCTACCAGTGTGCGCTTGTAGTCGCGCATCTTCCTCTCACGCTCCAGTGAGGGAATTAAGGATGGCACGTTGTCCTTGTAACGGGGATCCAGCAGGGTGGCCACCCAGTAATCAGAAGAAGTTACAGTGTGGGCAACTCGGCAGTCATTGCGCAGGCACTGCAGCATGTAGTCTGCCATGTGTGCCAGGCTGCCCAGAGGCAAAGACAAGCTGGGAGGTATATCATCTATGTCCTCTGTATCCCCCCAGCCATGCTCTGGTGATGCCCACGAGCTGCGTTGGGTGCCACCCTGCTGCTATTCCTCCTCCTCCTCTTCGTCGTCCTCCTCGTCCTCCAGAACTGTGCCCTGGCTTGAATATTTTTGACCTGGCCTATGCTGGTGCAGGAACCCACCCTCCAAGCCACTTGCGAATGACTGGCCTGATAACCGTGGAAACAACTCCTCTTCCTCCTCCTCATCCTCTTGTGCCACATCCTCTTCCATCATGGCCCGAAGTGTTTTTTCAAGGAGACATAGAAGTGGGATAGTAACGCTGAGAACAGCGTCCTCGGCACTGGCCATGTTGGTGGAGTACTCAAAACACCGCAATACGGTACACAGGTCTCGCATGGAGGCCCACTCATTGGTGAAGTGTTGCTGTTCAGCAGAGCGACTGACCCATGTGTGCTGCAGCTGAAACTCCACTATTGCCTGCTGCTGCTCGCACAGTCTCTCCAGCATGTGCAAGGTGGAGTTCCACCTTGTGGGCATGTCGCATATGAGGCGGTAAGCGGGAAGGCCGAAGTTCTGCTGCAGCGCAGACAGGCGAGCAGCAGCAGGGTGAGAATGCTGAAAGTGCGCACAGACGACCCGCACTTTATGCAGCAGCTCTGACATATCCGGGTAGTTTTTTAGAAAATTCTGTACCACCAATTTCAGCACATGCGCCAGGCAAGGGATGTGCGTCAAACCAGCTCAGCCCAGAGCCGCTAAGAGATTTCGGCCATTGCCGCACACCACCAGGCCGGGCTTGAGGCTCAGTGGCAACAACCACTCATTGGTCTGTTGTTCAATGCCCGTCCACAGCTCCTGTGCAGTGTGGGGTTTATCCCCCAAACATATCAGTTTTAAAACAGCCTGCTGTCGTTTCCCCCTGGATGTGCTGATGTTGGTGGTGAAGGTGTTACGCTGAGCGGATGAGTAGGTGGTCGAGGAGGAGGAAGCGCAGTAGGAGGAGGAGGCAACAGGAGGCAAAGAGAAATGCCCTGCAATCCTCGGTGGTGGAAGGACATGCGCCAAATGGCTAGCCGGCTCAGGCCCACCCGCCACTACATTTGCCCAGTGTGCAGTTAGCGAGATATAGCGTCCCTGCCAGTGCTTACTGGTCCATGTATCAGTGGTTATGTGGACCTTGCCACAGATGGCGTTGTGCAGTGCATACTTGATCTTGTCACCGACTTGTTTGAGCAGTGAAGGGATGGCTCGCCTGGAAAAGTAGTGGCGGCTAGGAACCACGTACTGTGGGACAGCCACCGCCATCAGGTTTTTGAAACTGTCCGTGTCCACCAGACGGAATGACAGCACCAAATCTGCAAGCAACGGGATTGTTAGTCGTTTCCTGTCATTTTGCATCTTCCCATTCCCTTGTCAGTCTGCACACTGAGGCAAGCTGCAGCAGTTGGCACCTGTGTTTCATCATCATCAGAAATGTGCTGCGCTGGTGTTTCCATGTCCTCATCCTGCAACAGAAGTGGTTGGGCATCGGTGCACTCAATGTCTTCCACTTCTGGGGCAGCGCTATGTGGATGGCCCACGGAAAGCACACCAGGAGAGTCATCAAAAAGCATAAGAGTCTCTTGCAGGACTTGGGGCTCAGACTGCTTGGCTAATTTACAAGGGGCTGAGGTGAAAGACAGATGGCCATGGGGTTCAGGTGCCAACTCTGAGCTTTCATCAAGGGACCGGGAGGGAGACAATGTGAAGGAACTGGAGGCATTGTCAGCCACCCAATCTACTATCGCCTGTACTTGTTCTGGCCTCACCAATCGTTGAGGGGCATTCTGGCCTACCATATACCGGTGAAGGTTCCGTTGGCTACAGGAGGAAGGTGTTTCCCTTGTGCGTGTAGCTGGCACACCTCGACCACGTCCTCTCCTTCCAACAGGAGATTCACCAACACCACCAACACCAGCAACACCAGCATCAGCAGCAGCACCATGACCACGTCCCTTATTTGCTCTCCTCATTGGGCCCGCAAATGTACTATGTAGCCCTATGTAAGTATTTATTAATACCAATTAATACCTTTTTTTTGGAAAACACCAACGTAGCTGGACTTTTTATTTTGGTGCAAGAAATGCACTTCTCACACCAACAGCTGGAAGCTCTCCCTTTAGAACTAGGAGATGATTTTTGAACAATAATGTGTCACTTACAGCAACAGCTGTAACCTGGCCCTATAGGAGTAGGCAATGATTTTTGAACAATAATCTGTCCCTATAAGCAACAGCTGGAAAATCTCCCTTTAGAACTAAGAGATTATTTTTGAACAATAATGTGTCACTTACAGCAAAAGCTGGCCCTATAGGAGTAGGCAATGATTTTCGAACAATAATCTGTCCCTCTAAGCAGAAGCCTCTACCTAGTGCAGTCAGATTGTTGTGTAATGCAGGGTTTGATCTGCAATCTGTCACTCAAAGCAGCAGTATGTGAAATCTCAACTTACTCCCACAATCTGATCGTTGTGTACGATCCCACAATCTGTTCATTGTGTACGATCGTAACGATCTTTGTGTTAGGCAGGGTTTGATCTGCAATCTGTCACTCAAAGCAGCAGTATGTGAAATCTCAAATTACTCCAATAATCTGATTGTTGTGCACGATCGTAGCGATCGTTGTGTTATGCAGAGTTTGATCTGCAATCTGCAATCTGTCACTCAAAGCAGCAGTATGTGAAATCTCAAATTTCTGCAATCTGTCCCTCAGAGCAACAGCAGTAGTAATCTCAGGATACAGAATCAGATGTTAAAATGTCTGCAATCTGTCCCTCACAAAAACGCTGGCAGCATCCTCTCCCTACACTAACCCAAGAGCATGTGACATGCAGCACTGTGATTCCAGCTTATAAAGAGGCTGGGTCACATGATGCACTGGCCAATCACAGCCATGCCATTAGTAGGCATGGCTGTGATGGCTTCTAAGGGCAAACCAGTGAAACGCTTGTTGATTGGCTGCCCTTCAGCTATTCAACATGCGTGATCAACTACCAGAACCCAGAACCCGTACGTTTTTTGAAATGTCCGTGTTCGGGTCCAGGTCCCAGACACCCGAAAGTTCGGTACGGACCCGAACGTTACAGTCCGGGTTCGCTCAACACTACTTATGACCACATTTTAGCTAAGCCCATATTTTGTACTGTTATACTTCATATGTTGCCAATATACCTTTTCTGGGTGTACTGTAGTGCTTCAAAAATGTAAACCCTAACTCCAAAGAACAGTCAAAAGGACATCACTTATCACTGCATACCGTGTAATTTTATCCAATAATGAATCTTCCCAGCCTATGCATGCTAATAACTACAGAGCCGTGTCTTTCTGATGGAAACTTATATTTAACCTACAGTACAGGGATAGCTGCCATTAAAACAAAAATCAGATAAATTGATCTAAGTTCACTGGAGATTTTTATGATGACTTGAGTTCATGGCATGTTTCTGCGTACTACTTTTCCATAGCACACAGGGGTTAATTCTTTTCCTAATGACATAAAACAGAGGCTCGGCTCTCAGAAAGAATATTATATCTCTCAGAAGTATCTGGAGATTCTGCATCAATCACAGTCCACATCTGAAGTTTCTCTTCACTGGGGCAGAACTGGGAAATTAAGCCCCAAATCAGAGGGCTGGGATTCATCTCTCAGCCTGGATCCTTATTAATGTCCCAAAGGGCAGCAAGAAAGAGAATTATTATTGTATCTCTTGTTATATGCTTCTTGTACATTCAACCCCACACAGAGCCTTAACTCTTTAACTGATACTGGTCTTTACAGTTTATTATTGAGCAAAGTAGATTTCACATTCTCAGGGAAAAATGCAATTGTTTTCTCTCTTATTAACAAAATTGTATTACTGTTCAGGTTTTTTCTAGGCTTAGAATAATACATATATGGACATTAAATATAAACTGAGTAATAGTTTGCCAAAACACAGCCTATTATGAACAATACCCCATGAAATACTTTTTTTCCATTGTTGCATGTCATTGCTGCTGACTTTCTGCAGCCTCTTTGAAGTAGTCTACCTGCAGCACTCCAGTGATGGCTATATGGCATTTCTCAGGACAGGTTTTCTAATGGTGACAACAGTGGACCATACCTGTGCACTGGTGTATAAGCGGCCTCTTGTAGATTCCATTGAAAACCTATAAAACAGGGTGACAATGCAGGACCACAACTGGGAAACAGGGACAAAGCGTTGCCACCCTATAACAGGAAGTTACTGAACAAGGACCTTCATATCAACGTCACCAGATATTATTTTAATGAATATGCAGATTTTAACATATTGAAAATTGCTTTTCAAAATACATGTGAACACTTATATGGGAATTTAGTGATAAGGTTTATATATACTTTAAAGCATAATAAATGACAATCAGAGTCTGGATACATGATGAAAAGTATCTCTTTTCATCATATGTCCCCTTTCTGGTGTTGAATTGTCATTTCAAAACATACAACGATGCACCTGCTCTATGTGCAGCGCAGTGCCATTTTTTGTAAACAGCATGGCAACGCATTGTGTGCTGGAGCTAGACACACAGCACAGCACCCCACAATGTAAATGCCATGCATTGTGGTGTGCCTCATTTTCAGAAATGGGTCATGTACATTTTTTGTCACCATTGAAGTGCATGAATGCACAACAAAAGTATGCTTAAGTGTTAATGAGCCCTAAAAATTATACCGTAAAACAGAGAATGTGACTGGCAATAGTGCAAGATTCCTTTTTCACATACATCTGATCATGAACCATTTCCAGTTCAATGGTTTAGTGGCTCGAAACAAAGATTCAATGATCCCTAAAGACTAAAACTGATGCAAATGCAGCTGCAGGGTAAAAATGCCCCTAATCAATAAATCAGATACAGTTCTTAATTTTCCAATTTTAATTGGCCCTATTGTTCAAAATAAATATAAATATGCAATTTATCAACCATTTTTTGCTATAGGTATAATTTGTATGGGAGCCAATATTGTGCTAGACTTTGAAAAAAACACAGGGGAATGCATGAGTTGTGCCTAGCAAGGACATATGCATATTTCTTTGAAAAGATAGACTCAAAAACAGCATAGTATTTGGTATTGTGTGTTTAGCTAGGTAAACCTCAAGAAAGAGATATCATGCAAACATTCAAAGATAGCATTCCACACAGTACTACTATTTTAGGTTTATTATACCATTACAGAACATATAGGTTAGTTGTATTGTGTTACCATTGTGCTGAGAGTGACTGTTACCAGCTTGTGTAGCGTTGAAGTGAATAGGGCCTTTGGTGGTGTATGGGTTAAGACAGAGTCTAGGAAAGGAAGCTGCCAGTCCAAGATGTATTTGCTCATCTTCCAGCCTCAGCAGGAAGTCTCTAATAGAGCCTACCCGGCCTCTAAGTGCAGCTGTGGATTAATAATGAATGGCCACACTACAGTAACGCAGTGAGACTCCACCGACACAGCAAATCAGAGTATATGAAGGTAAGACACATTGTCTTCCTATAGAAGTGTGTGAGATCAGATAGTATAGTATATTATTAGAAAACACCACAGTAAGCTCCTCCTATTGCTTTTTATGGATACTCCATGTAGTGATTAATATTCACTTCTTTCCAAAGAGATAATTTCAAAGCAAGAATTAGATATTTCTGAGTGATCTTGCCAAAATATTTAACATGTAGCAGATCTTTTGCATTAGCAACTGACAGGCATGTATGCAAATGAATCACGGCTAACAAGAATTAAATGAGAGCACAGTACATATAATTGATGAAGAACTGATCTTGGTAGCAGTCTTGTGACAGAATCCTCCAAGTCAAGTTTAATCCGATCTTATATTATATGGACATATTTTTGGACATATGTATTTCTGTAGCAACCTGTGCACCTTCTAGGTGGTCACATACATTACAAACCATTTATACCTTCTTAGAACAGTCTACATTTTATATGCTGACCAACAGTCCATTCATTTTAAATCCAGTCAGTTAGTTCCTTGAGCTAAATAGTTTTAGGTTAAGCTACACTATACAAAGCAGAACCTTTTGACTATATACTTTTCAAGAGTTAAAATTCAGTGGCAGTGGTGGCTGTTAGGATGTTAAAGTGTATCCAAAACCCAGACTTTTATTTTAGATTTGTATATGATGGGGAGTGCCTAGAAGCCCTATCAGGTTTCTCTTTGTGTAACCCGTTGGGGATATTAATGCTCTTGATTTGTCCTGATGAATATTGTCACTAGGAATCAAAGTAAAGGAGAAACCAAAACTTTCAGTTGCTACCAGGACAGGAATATATGGTTCTGGTGACAAATGTCTAGGAGGACATTTTCTCTCACTTCCTGTTATGTTACAGAACAGTAGGTGAAGGTAATTCTCCCCAATGGGCACAGATGGTTTAAACCATTAACTACTCTATCCAAAATGAAAACAAAAGTTCTGGCTTATTTTTACTTTAAGGGAAAAGCTCATCCAGCTCACCCAGAGGGGCTGAAATTTGCATATTACAGCTCCTTGGGATTCAGGGTGATTTGGCTCTCAGGAAGACATCTAATGATATATACAGATAGGCCCTTATTGAATACTATATACACGTATATTATTTTAAAGTTATTGAATAATTTGAGCACGTTTTCTAATACTACTCAAAAATATGTAATAAGGTCCGGTTTTAACTAAGGGTGTAGAGAAAAATGTTCATCCAAAATATATCATTTGGGGGAATGGACATTGGAGTTCTAAAGCACACTAACTGGTTGCAGATATTTAGGGCACCAATAGCAGACTCCTGGGACTACCCTAAACATAGACATTACTAAACCAAACATCACAGTCAAACACCGTTGCCCTCAAATTCTCTATAGCAGTGGATGGAAAGCAGCCCAGGAGTTCCAACTAATTGATCTTGGCTTCGGGGTATGTACACATCTGCTGTGTGCTTTAAAAAACAATGAATGAGTTTATATGGATTTACACATTAATAGAAAATGGTGAGAAATTATTTATTTCTGGAATAAGTCTTATAGCCTGTAGATGAATGCAGTTTGCCAGAGAAAAGTATTTTTTACATAGGAGATTGGACACCTATGGAAAGATGATATCATCTTTCTGTGCTACTTTAAATGTACTCTAGTGTTATTAAATATCATTAAAGTACAAGAACAAGTGATGTCCTAGATCTGAGGAATAGGGGATCACCCCTCGAAACACGTCAGTCTTCCATAGGGTCCTCCGGCGTGTTGGACACAGCCCTGATGACCTGGTTGCTGCTGGTCCTTTGTGGACTTTGATATGCCTTCATTTCTATTCTGTTTGTGAGTATATAGGTTTTTTTTGAGTTTTAATAAATTTTACTTGAGTAATGCGCAAGGCTGGTGCACCCTCTTTTTATTCTTTTACAGTGTTTCCCTTGGGTGTCCCCTTGCCCTTGGAGGGCAGCAGGGCCTGTGCTTCCTTTGTGAACCATCAGAATTTTATGCCACTTTCTTTGCCATAGCAAAACTGTTGAGCGCAGGAGATTTTTGCTTGACTGTTCCTTCAGAGGTTGCAGGTCCATTGCCATTTGGCAGAGCCAGTAGCATTACACCAATGATCTTTTTAGCTGTCTGTAAGGGTGGCATTGTAACCACCATTGTAGTAAGGGGGGATATTCTTCAAACTGATCACCAAAGTAAGTAAAGTTTTCCTAATGAGCCTGATTTTTACCAGGGGTTCCCTAAGACCTGAACATTTTTTAAAAGTTCCTCAGGGGTTAAAAGATTGAGAAAGGTTACTATACAATAACCAATATATGGATCTCCCAGTTATCCAATTGGGATATCTGGTACAATGTGATATTTGGAGTCAAGAATATTTTTTCTGTGTTTCACCATTTTATATGTGGAAACACATCAAACAGAATTTGAACAGGGAGTACTTTTCTAGACGCTTCCAATAGTCAGTTAAGCTTTTTAACTGAGGAAAGATCTGATTGATTGGTGTCCCTATTAAAACACTGAGGAAATCTCCAGCTGGCTAAGCGGGGGATCTTTGCAAAGTCAGAATTAGGAAATTAAGAATGATGTTCTTTTTGTATAATGAAGCCCTGGGAGGATTAGAGCCTGCCCATTCCATATCCCTCTGTAAGACTCCAAACAGTGTGCAAAACATGATAACAGGTGCAGTCATTCTGCACTGCACTTTCTAGCATAAACAAGTGTAATTAGTGTGACTTTACCTGAAGAAACTGTGTAGAACATATACAGTATATCTATAAACTGTATTTTTTTTTTTTTACTTAATGCCCGACAGTAAAAGTCTTTTGTAGAAATTGGAAAGATGGCATAAATTGTCAGAAAAGTTGCACAACATGTATATTCTATTTAAAGTATATCTAAACCCTCACCTTGCTAAACAACTCATTCAGTTTAAAATATAAAAACATTACATTAACCTTTTTTCCCTGTTTTATAAGTGATCACATACCCACAAAGTTCCTTATACACTGATAACAGAGAGCTAGGGGAGTAGAAACAGCAGCACACTAAACTTCCCAGTGAATGGCTGAGGGGTGGGGGGGTGAGCAGAATTTTTATCAATGAAGGGGAGCACACTGAATTCCCAGCACAGCTAGAGAATGGACCACAGTTTGCTCTAACATGTAATATAGTCAGTTTTTAATAGGAAAGCTGAAGGACTGGCAGGAACACCAGGGATTTCACACAAAGGAATCAATACAAAGAGAACAGAATACTTTTTAATACAAGTGTTTGGTCCAGCAGACACATATCAGGAATATGAAATGTTGGGTTTACATACTCTTTAACCTCTTGTCGACCGCCCCACGTACGTATACTGTGGGGCAGCTGCTCTTCTGCGCGAAATCACATACAGGTACGTGATCTGACGCTTACGGGTCTGCAGCGCGCATGCGCACTACCAACGACCTGCCAATCACCTATCAAATCACATCAGGAGCCAATCAATTGATCCGGCGGATGCAATGTCTGCTGGGACTCAACGATTGTTCCCGTCAGAGGCAGAATGGAAGTCTGCCTATATAAACAAGGCAGATCACCGTTCTGTGACAAGGGAAGATGGAGATCCTGTGTTTCTGCTAAGCAGGAACACAGATATCTCTCTTTCCACAGTTAATGCATCCCCTACCCAGTTAGAAAGCACTACCTAGGGACGCATTTAACCCTTTGATCACCCCTAATGTTAACCCCTTCCCTGCCAGTGTCATTAGTACAGTGGCAGTGCATATTTTTTTAGCACTGATCACTGTATTGGTGTCACTGGTCCCCAAAAACTTGTCAAAAGTGTTACTTAGTGTCCGATTTGTCGTAGTCCCACTATAAGTCACTGATCACCACCATCACTAGTTTAACCACTTGCCGACCGCCCACCGCAGCGTGACGGCGACAAGGTGGTTCGTTATCGCGAACCGCCGTCACAGGACGGCGGCCGCGATAACTAGCATTGTGAGCGCGCGCGCGCCGCCGGAGGCGCGCACGCACGCTCACTGTGTTCGGGGGGAGCCAGGGAGCGGGTAGGGTGGACTCGATCGCCGCTGGCTACCCGCGATGGCTCCCCCGCACTGAAAGAACGGAGGTCCGTGTATGTAAACACGGACCTCCGTTCTGTTGAAGGGGGAAGGGCGATGATCACAGCCTTCCTGTAAATGGAAGCTGTGATCATCCCCCTTCCCCAGCCAGGGCAGTCCCCACACAGTTAGAACACGCCCAGGGAACATAGTTAACCCTTAGAGCGCCCCCTGCAGGTTAACCCCTTCACTGCCAATGGCATTTACACAGTAATCAGTGCATTTTTATAGCACTGATCGCTGTATAAATGCCAATGGTCCCAAAAAAGTGTCAAAATGGTCCGACATGTCCGCTGAAATATCGCAGTACCGCTAAAAATCGCAGATCGCCGCTATTACTAGTAAAAAATAAAAAAATAATAAAAACCCCAGAAATGAATTCTCATCATCTGTAAACGCGACCACTTTTGCGCAAACAATCAATAAACGCCGATTGCGATTTTTTTTACCAAAAATATAAGGAAGAATATAAATCGAACAAAACCGATAGAAAAAAATGTTTTTTTATTTTTTTTTTTTTTGGATTTGTATTTTAGCAAAAAGTAAGAAATTTGGGTTTTTTTGCAAAATTGTCGCTCTTCTTTTGTTTATAGTGGCGATCAGAAATGACACAGAGGGGATCAAATACCAGCAAAAGAAACCTCTATTTGTGGGAAAAAAAGGACGCAAATATCGTTTGGGTACAACGTCGCACGACCCCGCAATTGTCAGTTAAAGCGACACAGTGCCGAATCACAAAAAGTGCTCTGGTCCTAAAGTGGGAAATCCTTCCGGGGCTGAAGTGGTTAAAAGTAAATAATTAAATAAAAATTCCATAAAAATAACCCATAGTTTGTAGACGCTATAACTTTTGCGCAAGCCAATCAATACACAGATTTTTTTTACCAAAAATATGTAGCAAAATACATATTGGCCTAAATTGATGAGGAAATTAGATTTTTTAAATATTTTTTTATCAGCTTACCGCAAAAATACTGAAGGGAAATATTCTATTTAAATAAATAGACACTCAGATATTGGGCTAAAATCTCAAATTTCATTGTCTTTCCTTATTGTTAAAGTTATAGCAGTTGTGTATATGTGTCTAATTATGATTGTGTAGTGCGCTAGGAAAAGAAGTTTGAGCACTCTGTCCAGTGCACGCTTTAATCTAACAGACCTGGTCAAACACCTCCTTTCTTCCTGAGCACTACAAATCTGTGTGAGGACACATGCAGTGAGGGGTGAGGCCATTGCTCATCTATGTCAGCAGAGAGCACTGGAGTGGGAGATTAGGAGGTATATAAACGCTAAGACAAAGAGATATTAAAAGGCATTTCCAGGTGAAAGTCAACTAAAATCATAACATACAACAGTAATGTTCTATAAAGAGAAAAAAAGTTTTGAGACTTCAGTTAGGCTTTAAGCAATGCAGCCTTTATACATGTTCAGTGTAACTGACTGTAAGACTGTGAAACTGCACTATACTGTATTTATTGGCTTTGTAAGGAACCAGAAAAACCTACTCACATAATCTGGACATATACTACTCATTTTATTCTTGGGCAAACCCAGTTCCCTGCATCTCCTTTCTCCTGCTGGCCATACTGTTCATAGTTGTTGTCCGCAACTCCAGCCGACCTCCCCATTTTTTTTCCCCCACTTTCCTGATGTTGGTATCTGGACATTTCAGATACTCACCCATCCAGAGGATCTAGCGTTGACCCGCTGAGATCATCTCCCACATGGCCACAGATCTGTCCCAAACCACCATGTTTTTTTTTACGTTATCAAGAGGTCCGCCGGCTTTTCCGGGTTCAGCCGAGGGGTCTCTCGATGGCACACCATTAGGCTTGCCCCCTCCTCCTGTTCTTGATTGGAAGGCTATGCCTCCTGGGATATGTGACGTACATATCTTGGGATGCACAGTGAGCAGTGTGCACATCATTCGCAAGTGACATGCATGGGAAGGTGAGTGATGTGCATAGGAAGGCGGGGCGGATTTAACATTAAAAAAGGGGCTAACTAAAAAAAACGATGCCCTATTCCAGCAGATGAAAGGAGGAGGAGGGGTGGAGAGGCAGGATCGTCCTTGGGAGGGTGAATGTCCATTAGGAAGACCCCCCAGGAATGCTCAAGTGCACTTGTGACCATATTAAATGGTACATATTAATTATGCTTAGCACAGTGGAAGAGTAACATGTATCCTGTAAAAAAAATGATCCTTATAGTTCTGTGTGGTCCTTTTATTGCTCCAAACTATGAATCTTGCTGCTATTCCCGATATGGCCTCAGTCTGTCTTTTGGCTTCTATTGCTCAATCGTTTGTTGACTGCCATGTGTGTCTTTTTGGGCCTAGATAATTGCCTCCTTCCCTTCTCTTCGCTTGGTCATTAGAGACAACTCTCTTGCCTAAATCATGTGTGAACATAAGGCCAGACATGCCTTAAACACACCTTCGACACAGACACACCTTAAAAACACCTTTGACACACCTTAGAAGACCCCTTAAACATATCACTTATCTTAGAAAACAATTTGTAAATGCCTGCTTGCATTTGCACAGGTTGTCGAGACGACAGATATGGGTAATGCTTTTTAATTTATAACCCAAGTAGAAATGAAAGCTTCCTATTCTGTAGAGTGTCTAATTTTTTGATCGTATTGGCCGCATTGATTGTAACAGGCAATGGGAGAAGCAGATTGTGGAAGGCAATTGTGGTCAAGTAGTCCCTGCAATGAGTGAGTGTGAACACTTTTTCACATGGCCCCGTGAATTCCTTTCCCTGTTGATCAGTGGTTCTCAACTCCAGTCCTCGGGACCCACCAACAGGCCAGATTTTAAGTATTACCTTGGGGAGATGCAGACTAGAATATTGCAATCACTGAGCAGCAAATTATATCACCTGTGACGTATTTCAGTTATCCTGCAAACCTGGCCTGTTGAGGGGTCCCGAGGAGCGGAGTTGAGAACCACTGCTGATGATGAATACAGATATATGAGTGATGGCAGGGCAATAAGACATGATAATGGTTGAGAAGGTGGGCTGTACTATCAAATACCAGTTGTACATTATTAACTATAAGGTGATGGATATGAAAAATAAAAAAAGAAAACTATATTTTTTTTTCCGAAGGAATTAAGTTCTAATACTTTTTTATTACTAAAGGGCAAAGATATTAAATGTTTCATCCCTGTTCAAATTGTTTCATATTCAGTGTTGTCTGTTTTTATATCTCTAGCACTAAAACAGCAATCTGTCCACTGCAGATACACCACCAGCGCATTTATTATTAGTGCATAGAAGCTTTTTGTAAAACAATCTGGAGCCCATTCTGATAGTTGCACATTTCTTGCCAAGCACAACACTACGACATTATTCAAAAACTGCTATGTCGACTAGCAGCTAACAGGTTTAAATGCTTTTAAAACTGCTGAGTGCCTTCTGAAATGAACTTACATTTTATAAATCCATAGTACCTGCTGACTACTAAGAATGATATGGATGGACAAAATATAAGTTAAAGTTCAGGCAAAACCATTAAAATTGAATAATAAAGTTTGGAAATGCAGCATAATTAATTAACCTTTCATAGCCTTAGCAGTCAATGGCTACAATAATGCTACAATTTTACATTAAATTCACTAATATGCTGCTGTGGTGAGTAATCTATAAACTCTATACAAAGTCTGAAAAAAGTGTTGGTGGCTAGTTGACTTTCTACTTCTGATCATCCAGCAATGCGTGAACTAAAAATACGATCGGTTTCTCTAGTATTCCAGTTTGCTCACTGTGATCTAGCTTCACATGTTACAGATTCATGACAATGAATGAACGCCATTGTGTAGAGAATACAATAGAAAAGCACTCGTTCTATAGCAGTTGGGCATTTATAGTGACCTACTTTACTACATTGCATAGTAAATTTTCTAGTTGTCTAATACTCTAGCTAAAAATCACTACATTGTGCTGGTTTTCACACTTTTTGAGATAAAATGTGACGTTTTTAGATAACACGATGACCGATCAGTCCAGTCCTGACTTTTATTTGGGATATTAGAGTTTGTTAGGAGAAAATATATACATATTTACTGTATATATAGATTTTTTTTCATAACTGGCTGTAGTGCAGCACCTAAGGATTTCATAATAACATGCTGATAAAAGTTAAAGGAGTTGTAAACCTTCAAGGTTTTCTCCATAATGCATGCATTAAGGTGAAAAACCTTCTGCGCTGCAGCTGTCCCCCAGAGCCCCCCTTTTTCTTACCTGAACCCGATCGTTCCAGTGACGAGCACGAGCCCAGCAGCTCCAGCCACTGTCTCTGGTCCTCATTGGACAGATTGATAGCAACGACAGCCATTGGCTCCCACTGCTGTCAATAAAATCCAGTGACACGGGAGCAGGGAGCGGGGCAGAGTCTTGCTGCCTGTGTCAATGGACCCGGGGGCACCCGATGTACAGGAGAATGCAGGAGCTCCACCGGGACACCCCAGAAAAGGAGGATTGGGGCCGCTCTGTGCAAAACCCTTGCACAGAGCAGGTAAGCATGATATGTTTGTTATTTTACCAAAAAAAAAAAACAACCTTTACAATCCCTTTAAGTTATTGTTTTTTTTATTTTTTCTAGTTTTAAGAGTGGGGATAGATTAGAACCTGCTGTTTTTTTCTGTCTCTTTCCCTTTTGGGAAGATTCACACTCATTTCTGCCCATTAACAGTTGTTACTGAATGAAATGTGAGTTGAAATCCCAAATTTGACAGTTGTCACCAGAACAGAAGTAAGGCGAAACCTTCCAATAAGGACGCTTGTTCTGATGACAGCTGCCAAAGTTAGGATTTCCTCTCAATTACTGCCATGTCATCAATAAAGGAAGCAAGATAAAGTATCCCCAGTTAAAATGCTAGTGATTAAAAAAAGCCCCTTTGAGGTTGTAATCCTCAATGATATCCAAAAAAAAAGTTGATAAAATAGGCAATAAGATTAATATTGTGTATTGAATTGTTGCAATATATCTTCGATAATAACTCATTCACTTAATAATACATGTTGTATAGACAATAGATAACTTACAAACATTAGTATAAACACATTTTTTATTTACTTCCCTTACTAACACTGGAATAAGAAACAGTTAATGATACAGCAGATTGCTTAGTTGAATATTAAATAGCATCCCAAAGGATCCTGTCAAGTTCTGATATGATTATTTGTTTAATGTAATAACACATTTCTCAAATGTACTACTAGCTATGAGCTGTTTATTACCAAAAGAAAAATTATGTCTTAGAGTAATAGTTAGCAAGACAAAACATGACACCTTCATGACCTGTAGCTATTCAGCTTTATTCAATAAAGAGTCCTTAATTCTTTGGTGCTCATCCTTAAGAGTAGGACCAGTTAAATTCAC
The DNA here is from genome assembly GCA_018402905.1 of Glandirana rugosa. Classification (NCBI taxonomy): domain Eukaryota; kingdom Metazoa; phylum Chordata; class Amphibia; order Anura; family Ranidae; genus Glandirana; species Glandirana rugosa. The sequence goes on from BLSH010205254.1 coordinate 292,894, forward strand.
ATAGCTTAAAGGACAACCGCACCCTCTGCTCATACCTATAGGTAGGCTGGACTGCTGGAGGAAACCATGATTACGGCTTACCCATAGGATTGAATAGAGCCATGGAACTCATGAGCACTAAGATTAGGACCAGGTAGACAAATGTTCACTGCAAAGGCTGTGCGGTGCTAAGCAGGGCAGCAAAGCAAAGCTGACTTGATCAAGGAGGAAGGTAAGTATTTGAGAAAGTGGACTGCATAAAGGAGGGTTGGGGAAATTGAATAAAGATAATCAAAACTTGGCTTGGGTGCATAGATAAGGGTGAGACTCAGTTCCCAGATTTATGAATCGCTATGCCTAAAAGCAAGTGCCCATGGGACTTTAAATTAGTTAACCAGACAGTGATTCCTTCTCTTGATGCGTTTTGCGAAGCACAGTTCACTTCTTCAGGAGATAAATGAGTTTCAAGCTGATAACCAACATACATCAGACACAAAAACAGTCAAAAAAGCGTGATGAAATAATCTCTCAGAAGGGGGCAGGTTACTGAATGGGCACCAATAGGATTGTCTTGCCTGGGAGCCAGGGGTGTGGCAGGCCGCCATACGGAGCGTGCACACAAAGAATAGTAGAGAGGCCAAATGGATACAAGGATTAAGGATGATGACCTGTTCATAAGACCAAAAAAAGAGGAAATATGCAACCATCTGTGGCTACACACTGTTGCATATTTCCTCTTTTTTGGGGGGCAGGCCTTATGAACAGGTCACCATTGGTACACGTTGGCTGGGCAAACTCACCTGCTCAACCATGTTTGACAGGGACAGGTAAACAGACCTGGATGCATATGCATGCTCTGCATTAACAAAGTAAACAGACGGCTCTGTAGGCTGCACATCGCCGAGAACCTATGTGAATGATAACATAAACAGGTTTTCTATTAAAACTAGTGTAACAAAATAGTGTGAGAACTTGATTCTCTCTTTATATTGGCCTATTGTAATTACATGTATAGCCAGACTGGGAGAGGAAAGCTGAGACCTAATTTGATGAAATGTGCTGAACTTACTGGCAGGAGGAAAGAGTAGAGTGATGGATCAGCAGTGTACTGCTAAAACTTCATAGCATAATCAGAGGGCTGGAGGTTGTTATGGACCAAGCTGTGCTGTTTCTCTGGAGAACTAAGCCTTGGCCATGTTGTCTGGCATAGATGCCTGAATAATAAGATTGGCTGGACAAAAGGTAGGCTGTTTGTCTTGGGTTTCACTTTGATATTTTTCCCATCTTAGTTGCGGATTGATTAAAATACACTAAATTTCAAACACACTGATGCCTCTGGAAAATGCTAGTCCATGCAAGTTACTTGGAGTGTAATCAAGCCTAGGTGTATGGCCATTGTCCTTTTCCAGCTTTGAGCTGTGTTTGTCGGTTGCCAAAGACTGCAGTTTGACAAACTAGTAGCAACCCTTGTAAAATAACTTATTCTTTATTCTGCCGGGACAAGGTCATCCAACACCCAGGGTAAAGTTGACAACCTGCACCCATCCTTCTATCCTTACCCGGAAAGGGAGGGGGGGGTGTAGTGTGTGGGATGCAGCATGCTACACCAAAATAAATGTAGAATTCAATCTAGTAGTAAAATTAGGGGCTGAAAGTGACGTAGAAAAAAATGTCCTGCCATCAGGATTTATAAAAATGCCCCATGTGTTGATGGTGTTACTGGAAGGTAGAAATGCCCCTGTAGTTGTGAGGTCACACAAAACAATGTCCCTGCATCAGTGATGTTTGGAAGGAAAAATGTCCCTAAGTCGGTGTTGTCACTGTAAGAAAAAAATACCACTGTTTCAGCAGTGTCAGTCTGAGGCGGATTGATTTTGTGGTGATGTGAAGGGTGGAGGGAGGGGGTTGCTGGGAGGGTGGGGTGCATTTTACTAAGGGACCCTTTTGGCTCTGGGGAAGGCAGGGTGGGGAGCTCTGGAGCTTACTTGCTCCCCTTACCCTCTGAGCACTTACCTCCTCAGTGTGGCACCCGCCCAAAAGTGAGGACCGCTCTTTCGATTTCCCCTTTTTGGTCATGTAATATGTCACATGACAAGGGGAGAGAGGGAGAAGGGCAGACTGCCTTTCTGGTAGGAGCCTGTACTGAGGAGGTGGGGTGTTGCCAGCAGCTGGCTACCCTGCCTGCTCCCTCCCACCCTTGTTAGACTGGTGTTGGAATGAGTACATTGCACTGCAGGGGAATGCAGACTGCATTCCTGTGCAATTCTGATCTGAATTGGCGCTTAAGGGGGCTCAGGTTTTCAGCAAACATTTCTTTCTCTGACTTTTGTACTCTAGTCTTGATATGTCACTTTTTGTTATATGTGGGGATTTGAATGGTGTTCTGCACTTTATTGAAAATAATTAAAGAGTGTTACTTTTTCAGTTGCTGTCTGGAAGTCCTCGGTGCAAATTACCTTGCTGGCATACTAAACATTAAAGCAGAATTGAAGTTTCAACTTAAGAAACATTGGGCAGGAAGCCTTTTATTTCAGAAGAGACATGCCTATTTGCTGTCTTCTCCAGTTCTGTAAACTGAGATGTGGACCGGTCCCTGAGTACTGGGATTACTAGCTCCTGCGCATGACTTCATAACAGCAGAACATTCTGCTGGAGCCAGAGAGGAACCATTGGACAGGTAAGTATTCGCCCTTTAGCTCAACTTTAAGTAAGGGCTCTTTTGAGTAGGCAGCTGGTGGATGGTAAAAACAGGCAGCTGAGCTGTGGTTTTACCACCCACCATGACAGCCAACCCGAACCATAACATAATAGCGGAATAGAGCTTTACTCATGCTGAGGCTGTGGTGCTTTACTTTGCAGCTGTGCCATTTTTAACTCAGGGCGCAGAGCTTGATATGCAGTAGCACCTGTCAAACTCACCCATTGAGCTTACCGGGGCCACACCACAACCATGAGCTGAACGCTTGGCTCACCGCAGCTGCACAGTCCAGCAATGTAAAATTGCCATTTGGTATTTAGAAAAAAAGATTGGAAAAAAAACAGGTATTGAAGAGGCGACAGTACGACCTCCTGAACATCTGTCAGCCACTGTTATGCCACCCTCTGAAAAGTGATCCAACAAGAATCACTTTTCAGAGGGACTAAGCAGTACTGCAATTATGGAATAGCACTAAAAGGTTAAAAAAATTCAAATACATTCCTTACCGAATTACTACTGCCTGAATGTTTGCCCCAATCTGTTGACTGACAAGACTGTCCCAATCATCATCATTTTACACCGTTCCAGATAGGACACCCATGAGGCCAGGAAGCCACCTAAACTGGCACTTATAGAGCCACGGTTGGGGGCAGCACTGGGTCTAGAGTTTCTATCTTGGGAGAAGGTCAGAAGAGGCAGCACTAGGACCCAATCTGTTGTGCTACAGGCACATGCGCTGACAAGGAACATGAAATCAGGAAGAAAGAGCAGAGTAATGGCTCATTAGTATTCTGCTGCTTCTTCACTGTCCATTCACAGGCTGGGGGAGGTAACCCTGCTGTATTGCTTAAAAGAGAAGTATGCAGCATTGATCCGAAGCTACATCTGTCCCCTTGCCACCTCTGCACTGGGAACTGAGTGGTCAAACACCACTAAATGCTCAGTTCTTGGGTCCACTCTGGGCAGAGAGCAAAGACTGTCAATTACCGGCTCCCTGCACTGCTTCACTAGCTGCTGGTCCAAGTATCTGGGTGGATCCCAACTGTAAAGTCGGAATCTTTCCACAGCCTGAACCGGCTGAGTGATGTCAGCCGACAACTGGCTGTAGCCCACTGGCTGTCTGCTGAAAACAGGTCACAGGAGTGCAGAACAAACAGCACTCCTGTGATCCACAGGAGAGGTAGGGCCAAAAAAGCTTTGACCATACGTCTCCTTTAACTGAAATAAAAATAAAATATCAGGTCAACAGCTTGACTGCAGTGAGGTACAACTGTGTAAATCTGCTCCATCATAGTATATGAGTTTCAGCTGTGTATTTGGCTGTTTGTGTGAAATTCAGTTTAAACTGGAACTTACCTCCCTCTATGCCCCCCCCCACCAAACATACCTGTATTGCTAGGTTATCTTCAAAACACATACTCACCCATACAGTATATCTGGCATTGTCCTGGCCAATCTACTGGTTGGATGACATAGCCTGGGTCCCGTGCTGCCATCTTGGCTCTTTTCAGCTGACTGCCTCTTTTAGCTTTAGACAGCCAGCTCCAGATGACATGCTGGGCCCACCCTTTGTTCCACTCTCCAGTCACGCTGTGTGCCTGGCTCTGCAGCCTTCTCGAAGATGTGACGTGAGTATTCTGGGAAGCTGCAGGACCAGGAGCATGTCATTCTGAGTAAAATTTAAACAGAACAAACTCTCTTTAGAGGGTTACATTCCAATTGAAGTTTCATGTTATCATACAATTAATTAACTGTACTATTATTATTATTATTTTACAGGATTTATATAGCACCAACAGTTTGTGCAGCGCTTCACATTATAAAGGGAGACACTATAGCAACAATACAATTCAATACAAGAGGGTTAGGAATGCTCTGCTTCTGGGAGCTTACAATCTAATATAATACTATACTACATGCTTGCCATCTCTCTCCTGTGAGATGTGATGTGTATTACCCAGGAGGTTACAGGACCAGGGATACATCATACTGGCTTAGGCTAGAAAGGCAGTAAGGGGCAGGGGCAGAATAAAAAGAAAAGAAAACGAAATAAACACAGGAAAAAATACAGTATTTGTGATATCGGGGGGGGGGGTTAAATGGAACAAACTCCCTTTTGAGAGTTAATTTCCGCTTAAAGTTACATGTAGCCTACAAACATTACATGCTTGCTGTCTTAATAAACTTAATTAATAGCATTTATTTGCATGTTTTCCCTAAAGATTCAGCAAAATTATTTAGCATGACTCCTTTGCATGTAGAATAATGCCGGTGTTCCCCTGCTGCACATTTAAATGAAGCATAGTATTAAAATTATAGTTAAAACCAGGAAGAATTTGTTTAAATAAAGTGGTTTTAAAACTAACTGAATACAAGATTTCTGTTTTTAATGAAAACGGAAGGCATACGGTATTCCTGTCTAAATGATCCTTATTACCTTTAAATGCACGCTTTAAGTTCTAATTTCCACTTAATGGGTGGTAAATTCCAGAACCGTTAAAAGAACACAACACCAATATCAATTTACCACTAATTGAAAGAAAAGTATTTTGGACTAGTGTCTGTTTAATTATTCAGCAGCATTTCATTTGGGTAAATGCGGTTTTAGATATAATAATATGCACTTAATTGTGGAACAAAACAAGTCTTGTTGCATGCAAGTTGAGGTTCAAGGTAAAAGCTTATTGTTAACTGCTCAAGTTCCCGCAAGGGCACAAGGAGTTTTCATTACTGTGCTGATATATTAACCATATTACATCAAACCTAATAAGCATAATTACCTATAAGGTAGATAAAACATAAAGTCCAAACTATTTTAGCTCATTAGCAGCCACCATCAATATAGAATGTATTGTGAACCTACAACTTTTAATGCATTTCAAAAAGTGCAACTTCAGACTGTGCAGTAATAGATTGTAAATTCTCTTGTATTAAATTGTAACTATACTGCCAAATATATATGTATATACTGTATATATATATATATATATATATATATCTATATATATATAGATATATATATATATATATACTTTTTTTAAATAGTTCATTTTGATATGCATTGTACAGTGCATTGCAGTGTTTGGTTTTTTTATTACATTTTTTTTTTTGTTGAATTAACAAGAAGCATATCATACAGTGAACATAAGTTAAACCTCTGTGAAGGATTACGCGTTCATTGGTTTCAAAAAGAAACAAAAGCATAAGAGTATAACCTGTTGACTGATATGCCATAAAACAATAATGCAAAACAGGACTTATCGAAGTGTACAATTGAGGTGCCATCGAGGGCTTGTTGGCTCAGTTCACATACTAATTGCAATTAAACTTCATGCACTGCATTGAAAGCAAATTTTATCTATCTGCTGTGCATTAACCCTTTTGATGCCAGAACCGTTTTTTTGCGTTTTTATTCACACATGTTTAAAAAATAATTTTGGGCCTGAAGATTACACATAACCACCAAACATTATATATTTTTTGAAAGCAGACACCATAGAGAATACAATAGTGGTAATTCCAATTTTTTATGTCCCATGATATTACCGCAAAGGTCTAGGAAATGCAAAATTTCAGTAAAAAACACACTAACATGAATTTTAGGGCAAACAAATGCAATAAATTAGCCATGTTTTTTTACAAATATAAAAGACGAGGTTGCAACGAATAAATAGATACCCAACATGGCAAACTTTACATTTTGGTGCGCCTGTGAAATGGCGTCAAACTTCAGTACCCTAAATTTTCTATAGGCAACACTTCAGAAGCCCCCTATAGGTATCAGTTTAGCATTCAGAGGTGGTCTTGTGTTAGATGTATTGCTCTCACTCTGGCATGCGTGGTGATATGTTTCATGTGTTTTGCAATTGACGTTTTCACACGTGGGCATCCCAACACATGCGTTTAGGTTTGTATGTGTGTGGGGGTGGGGGCCTCAAAATTTTTGGGGGGGATTTTATGTGCTTGGGTGTAAAAAAATATTTTTTTTACTAAACCTTTTTCTTTTTTTTTTCTTCACATAGGGGGCAAAAAGTCCCCTATGTGATGTCTTTTAGGTGACAGGTTCTCTTTACTGAGATATGCAGGGTCTAAAAGACCCTGCATGTCTCCCCTGTGCTCCACTAAATGTTTTACAATGCAGATCACATTGCAAAACATTATTTCCTGGCTGAGCGACCCGGGGATACCAAGAGCTTGACCCGGAAGTGATGTCAGAGACATTGATTTCTGGGTCACACAAAGAAGTGGAGGAGAGTGGACGTGTATCCACTCTTCTCCTTCCCCTCCAGCCGCCACCACCTGCCATGACAGATAGGCAAGCGGAGCCCAATAAGCATGGTGGGGGCGTGCGCACGGGGAGCGCCGGAACCGAATGCTTTCACCTGATAGGCAGAAGGGCTGCCTGTCAGTTTCACGCACAATCCAGTGGCTGCAACCACTGGATTGTATGCAATACCCCCCGCCGGTAGGTCCGTACGACGTCGAAACCCGGTGGCGAAAGGGTTAAATTATTTTCTTATTAAACCCCGACAAATTGACAGACTAATTACTGTATGCATGGCAGTGCAATATACTGCATCAAAATGCACTGCGCTGCATAAAAATGCAATATGTCCTACTTCCTTATTAAGGCAAATTGCTTTAATGCGCTAATGCTAGATTCTATTTTACCCACATATTCTCTGTGAAAGTACACTGACTATTAACAAAGGATCTGAGAACAGTCTTAAGCCTCATGCACACATGGTGTTTGCCCAGCTCTCCTAAACGCCTTTCCTCCTGGCAGCAGAGTTGTGGCAGAAAAAAAATGCTTGACTGTCCGTCGGGAAGACGGATAGTCCACTTTCGTAAGCCAAGGCCGCGAGGG
>BLSH010205254.1:301365-316746 GCA_018402905.1 Glandirana rugosa
GTCATTAATTGGTAAAGTCGGGACCTTCCTAAAGGGTCAAATCCTGGTCTCGTGAAAAACGCTAAACCGTTACGAAGCTAAATTGAACACGCCAGCACGCTGCAACATGGGTTTGCTTTAAACGTAGGAAAAAAGGTGTGTTTATCTCGAAATAAAACCACCATAAACTAGTGGAGACGCAGTAAAGACTAGTGACGATATTTGTTTTTTTCTCACTGTTAAAACGTTTTTTTTTGATATAAAGAATGAAAAACGATTTTATGTTTCGGTTTTTTTTTATATTTTTTTTAAAAAAAGTAGACAAAACCGACTAAATATAAACCAAAACTATGAGGAAGAATATAAATCAGCCAAAACAGATGAAAAAAATTTTTTTTATATTTTTTTTTGGCTTTGTATTTTAGCAAAAAGTAAGAAATATAGTTTTTTTTTGCAAAATTGTCACTCTTTTTTTGTTTATAGCAGTGATCAGAAATGACGCAGAGGTGATCAAATACCACCAAAATAAAGCTCTATTTGTGTGGAAAAAAGGATGCAAATTTCGTTTGGGTACAACGTCGCACGACCGCACAAGTTAAATCGAAGCATTGCCAAATCGCAAAAAGTGCTCTGGTCCTAAACTGGGAAATCCTTCCAGGGCTGAAATGGTTAATTACTGCTGGGTTTTTTATTTTTTGCTAAAAAAAAAAAAAAAATGAAAAACTAGCAAAAATGTTGAAAAAAACTGTTTCAGAGTTTGTTATAAATTTTTGAAAACAGGTAATTTTTCTCCTTCATTGATGTGCGCTGAGGAGGCTGCACTAATGGGCATTAATGGACACTGAAAGGCTGCACTGATAGGCAATGATAGGCTGCACCAATGGGAACTTATAAGGCAGCACTAATGGGCATTGATGGGTGGCACTGATAAGCACTGATGAGGCGACACTGATAGGTGGCACTGATAAGCACTGATGAGGCGGCCCTGATAGGTGGCACCGAGAGGTGGCACTGATGGTTGGCACTGATGAGCACTGATGATTGGCACTGATGGGCGTCACTGAAGGGCACTGATAGGTGGCACTGAAAGCCACTGATAGGTGGCACTGATAAGAGGCACTGGTATGTGGCACTGATGGCCACTGATGGATGGCACTGGTGGGCACTGACAGGCAGCACTGATCAGTGGCACTGATGATAAGGCACTGGTGGGCATTGATTGGCAGCACTGGTGGGCATTGATAGGTGTTACTGGTGGATAAAGGTAAGTGGCATGGTGGGCACTGGTAGGTGGCACGGTGGGCACTGGTAGGTGGCACTGGTGGGTAGTGATAGGTGGCACTGGCAGGTGGCACTAGTGGGCACAGGTGAGGCAGCCGCGGCTCTCTGTGTGAGGGGCCGATGTCCCTCTGACAGAAGACGGGGATCTGCTTTTTTTCCCCACACGCTGACAGCTTGAAGGAAAACAAAATACCGGTTACCGAACTTCTGTTTACATCACGTGATCTGCTTCACTGGCTGACAGCTGATCACATGGTAAGGGGCCGGGATCGTCCCCTTACTCTGATCTGTGGTCAGCTGAGTCTCATAGACTCTGTGATCACAGAGTGCGCCACAGGCGACCCGCAGGGACCCGCAGACAGTGCATGCTCGGGAGGATGTCTATGGACGCCCTCCCGGCAATTAAGGCTCATGCTCTAGCCATCTTTTGGCTATAGTGCGGGCGGCAAGTAGTTAAACTACTGTATATCCCAACCCTAAATGGATGATCTCTTTGCTAAAAGACTGAGGGGAATTTACTAATATTGGGGTGTGCAAAATCTGGTGCAGCTCTGCATAGAAACCAATCAGTTTCTAGGATATATTGAAAGCTTAATTGAACAAACTGAAGTTAGAAGCTGATTGGCTACCATGCACAGTTGCACCAGATTCTGCGTGCTCCAGTATTGGTAAATCTACCCCTGAGTATCATTAACGTATGATACTTACATTTGAATGTTGATGATCCCTTACAGCTTTTTTTCAGTCTTTTTCTGTCTATGTGCGTTCACTGCAGTGTTGACTGTAAATCATTGCTCTGCAAGAGCTTTCTGATAGTGACAAGGGGGGAACATTGCATTGTGTGTCAGCATGGTTGGATGTAGTCCCAATCAGGGGCATTTGTGACAGGGTGACAATGCAGGAGCACAATTTAGGAGGCAGTTGTCACCTTGTAACAGCAAGTGCCTGAACAAGTAACTTCATGACAGGATCACCAGGAAAAAGCTTGAAAAAGTTTTGAAATGACAGTACTTTACCTTTAGTGATTAGTGTTTAGTGAAAAGGTTTAGATTTGTTTTGCCTTGCCTTGGATTGCTTGTTTTGTGGAGTCAGTTCCTTGCAGCGATAGGTTGCAAAAGCAATTCTCCAGTTTCCTTCATTCAACCAAAGCAAACAGATATATCAACTGTTTGCTGATCAAAATAGCCAATTTGTCTGCATGTGCATGCATGTGTGTGTGAGCGTTTCAGTGCATGCATACGATTGCAGTAAGGATATCAGGTTATAAGCTTTGTTTGTTAATAAAGGGAAAAAAATAAATAACGGTAGAAATAGCTTCACTTTTATAATTGCAAGAAAGGGTTAATGCAGTTGTTTATGATGCTTGATGAAAAAAAAAATCCTGGAAATGAGAGATAGATGAAAAGTTCACAAGGGCGACATTAAGGCTGAATTCTTTCATTTTATCTGTTTGCTTTAAAATTCAGCGACATAAAATATGTGTATGAAATATTTAACAGGGAGAGCAGACTTCATTAAAATCTGTAGCTTGGAACTCGTGTGTATGTGAAAGAGAGGGATTCTGCGTGTGTATTAATATATAACCCGCTCACCTCAGTGGCAAGGGAGAGTTAAACATGCTTTAATTAGACAGAAGAGGAATATGACCAGTGATTATAGGAACAAAGTGTACAAACACCAGTGACCTGCTTGAAGGGTCAGGACCTCCCAAGTGAATGTAGGAATTGCAGATAAATGCTGAATACATTCGCTGTTAGAGAAGCTAACTATTCATTTTAAAAGGGCCAAGCAAAAGGTTTACCCGAAAGTGGACCTACCTCGTGCCCCCCCAAAAGAAATTATCAACGTTGACTAAAAATGCTTAAGCACTTGTTTCCGCCAGCTTCTTCTACCTTGTTTCCTGTGCTGTCTATATCTGTGTCAAGTCTCAAGCATGTTCATATAAGATCTTGTACAGTTTGTTATCATTTATACATTGCCATGGGTTAGCAACACATCATTACGTATAAACTAAAACAACCCGAGTGACACAATCTAAAAACAACAACTGCACTACATTTTAGAAGAACCTTACCCTGAGTTATCAGAGGATTTTATGAGATCCTGCAGTTTAGGAATTAGATCTCTCTGATAGGCATGGGTGGTATAGCCTTCCCAGAGGGCATGGCTATGTTACCAATGCCTTGAGGAAACAAGGAAGTTCAATAACATGAGAGGAACCACTATACGTCATGTAATAAACATAGGACTTTAGGGTGTTTTCACATCAGCAGGCATCAGAAGGCACCCCCTTCCAAACCACTATCCAGCCACTGTTAGAGCAGTGGCCGCTAGTGGTACATTTTTTGGAGGGGGTGGCAAACAGTGCACCCACAGCCAACCCCCCAGTCCAGTCGGTCAGGTCATCAGGAGCACTTACCCCATCTATGGCTGGCATTTCTTCACCCAGTGACTTCTCCTTCCCTTGCTCTCCTCCTTGGCATCACAAGCAGCTTTAAGTCCCCTGCTCTCCATCATGGACGGCTTCCTCTTCCACTGCTGTCCTCCACAGGCATTCCCCTGAGATCGGGAAACTGGTCTCAGACGTGCTTTCTGATTGGCCCGGGAGGAGAATCAATGTGAAAATAGCAATTATTCATTCTCTATTGTCACACAACTAGGTGGGCTCGGAGCGCAGTGCTCTGCGCCCCAAGCCTGCCCTTTTTTGAAGCCTATTAGGGCCTCTGGCTGTAATCACATGCTTAAAAAAAAACACCCCCTCCATCCATGTATCTGGTGCTCTGCATGTAGATCAGGGGGCCAGGCTCATGGATACGGGGAGGCGGCGCCCGTGTGCCCCAATGAACAGGCTGCCACTGTGTTAGAGTACATGCTTTGGGAGTTTAGAGATTGCTGCTAGTAACATCTATTATTTTAACATTTTTAGTGTATCTGTAAAACAGATCTAAAATCGTTTTAAACATGGCAAATTCATTAAATAATGTCAAAAAGAGGATTAAAAAAAAAAAAATTAAAAATGGTATTTAAAAAATGCCATTTATTTATGATACACAGGAAGACATTTATCAAGCAAACAAGTGATTCAATTAGACAATCAGGCTGCCTCTTGTATCTCAAAGTCAGGGATAGATTTATTAGTCAAGATTAGATAGATTTTCACCCTAATCAGGTTGCACAGTTAAGAGTGTACTAACATTAGGCATGGTTGCCTTGAACTGTGCCCATGTTTGGTTTTCTGCAGTTCTCCACTAGTCAAGCCCAAGCATGCTTAGATCATCACCACTGCCATCCAGAGTTGATGCTTCTCAATACACTTGAGCCTTTGCAGGGCTGCTGATAAAACAGTACAATTGGCCCTCCTGTACCAGGCCTGGGTCCCATCAGTTCAAAATGGGGGCCCAGGAACCTACCCAGCAGGAGGGCAGGCTGTACTGCCTTATTGAACATGGGGTGATTGTTGGGGCTTGATGTTTCACTGGCGTGAATGGGAATGGAGGGAAAGCTCCATTAAGAGTCCAAGTAGTTTAGTCCTTATGGTGCGATCCAGTGGTGGGTGAAAAAAAGGGGGGGGGCGGGGGGTCCGGTCTCTCAAAGGGCAGCTGGTGTATGAGGTTGAGGAAGCCTCTGCACTGTAACAAGAAGAAAAACACAGTACCTCTAAGTGCAGACGTTTAAAACCATTTAATAGCAAAGGATAAAAGGAACTCACAAACAAATGAGTGTAATCAGCATTGCAGTGTAAGTCACTTCTTTGAGGGTCCTGCGGGGACTTTTCCGGAAAGTGATGGTCGTTGCTTGATACATCTGGGAAGTCAGCAAGTGTCCTTAACCATGTTGCACTGGTGGCTCGCAGCGCTTCCTGGTTTTGGGACTAGTAATGCGTTCCACGGAGTTGCAGCACTTCCGGTCGTGGGGTGAGGCGTGCGGCGATGCATTGCTGGAGCGGATGCTCCCTCTTCAGGCCGCTCTCACGCCATGTTCTTTGGGGTCATCTTTATATACACAGGCATTCGTGCTGTTTGAAGCTGGGATCAGCTATGCAGGATGAGGTGGGCGGTTCCAATGACGTAGACCATCTGGAATGCTTGTGTTGGACGAGATGGGTGGGTTGTATACCGTCAGACGTCCAGGCTGTCTGTGTCAGGTGGGGTGGGAGGGGTGTGAGCTGGGCACTGGCTTCACAAAGATGGAAGCCGTTGGGGACAAGCCTGTCTGCATATTCTAGCACAAATATCAGATTATACAATTGCAAAATAACACAGTTAATTAAATGAACCTTTTGGAACATGAAATAAATATGAAAGAGTTTGAGTACGAGCATATGTGTGTGGATGGTGGTATATGTCAGTGTGCTATTTGGGGAGAATTTAGTTGTGTATATGAAATGGGCAATGTATCAATTGAAGTATAGGATCTTCATGTGTATGGTCAGAAAATCTTTTAGAGCAGAGGGACTAATGGAAATCTGGATGGATGAGGGATAGAGAGGGAAGGGGAAAATAAAAATGAAAAATGGAGGCAAAAAAGCAAAAATAAAAACTGAGAAGAGAAATGAATGGACGAAAAATAAAAAATGACAAGAGAGATGAATGGATGAAAAAAAAAACATGAGTTTGATGAAAAATAAAAATAAAGGTGAACATGTAAATAAAAATAAAAAAAACAGAAATAGAAAATTAAAATAAAAATAAGTATAAAAATAAAAATGAAAACTAAAAAATAAATAAAAATAAAATGGTGGGCGCTGTGGGTTGAATGTACTGGTGATATGATCGGGTGCATAAGATAACTTACTATTGGTCATTCTGGAACAAGGAGCAGACCATAAGGGCCCGATAGGCTATGTGATGGTACCTGAAAAAATGTTTTTTATTGGGTCACAGATTCTGGAGAAAATTCAAAGTATGGGTTAATGGGGAGACTGGAATTAGATCAGGGAGTTGGTCTCTATTTCCTCATTCAAACCACCTGGCGACAGTACGTCTAGTTGATATATCCAAAAAGTTTCCCTACGGCACAGGCATTTGAACCGTTCGGCTGTAGGAAAGGAGGTGGGTATGGATTCTATGATTCCACGCCCAGTCCTCTGCTGAGCTCAGAGTGTGGATCATAGAATCCATACCCACCTCCTTTCCTACGGCCAAGAGGTTCAAACACCTGTGCCGTAGGGTAACTTTTTGGATATATCAACTAGACGTACTGTCGCCAGGTGGTTTGAATGAGGAAATAGAGACCAAGGAAATAGAGGGCTGTGTCCTCAATCTCTTTTCTCTATCTCAAAGGTGGAACATCAGGGGTCTGTTTAGAGCCCTAATATCTCACCAAAGCTTCCCAACGGGGCTCCTAAAAAATTGTAAAAAATAATTTAAAAGATAATATGTAAAAAAATAATAAAAAATAAAATAAAAAACTACTGACGCCAGTGGTGAAACTACCAGGGTCACAAAGGTCAGACTTGCGTCCAGGCCCGGCTTTCCACCGCTGGGCTCAAAAAGAAGAGTTAGGGGGCCCTTCATGGTTTCTTGTACTGGTGCCCTGAAGGTTAGGGTATGATAGTTAGTTAGTTACATCACTGGCTCCAATTAACAATGCTTACTCTCCTTGAGTAGCAGTGTTGAATGGTGCATTGTGCAAGGGGTGGACCAGTGAAGATCTGGACCACTGCTTTCACACAAAGCAAAGCAGTCTGAATCTCCAAGGTACTGGTCCTGGGCAGCTTCATTTAGTCCTAAAGCACATTTACCACATTTGCCCCTTTCACACAGGCTTCATCTGTTCAGTTCCATTTTCTAAAAGAAAAAATGAATTCAGTTTACATCAGTTTTTACATCAGCTTTAAGTTCAGTTTAGTTTACATTCATTATTACATACATTTTTACATTCACCCACCGGCATCCTTAACAATGATGACTCATCCCTGCTGTCAATTGGAGACAAACAACAATGCCCCCTTCCCCCTCCACAATCCATGCCAGGGGTTTGGTAAAAATTTTAAGAGAGGCCCCATGCAAAAAAAAAAAATTGTCCTCCCCAAAAAATCCATATGAGGCCCTTTGGGTTTCATATGAATTTTTGGAGAGACCCTGTGACAAAAAAGCAAAGAAAAACGTATGGGGTCCAACCCATAATCTACAGCAGGCCCATTGGTTCTTGTATGGATTTTAAGGGGGACCCTGCACCAAAAACAGAAAAGGCAGCGTGGGGTGCCCCCCAATTCCATACCAGACCCTTACTTTTTTTTTTAAACCCTTTTTATTGTTTTTTACCAAAAAAAAAAAAATATATATATATATATACAATGTTACAGCAGAGGTGTGGCCCATGGCCTTACATAAACCAAACTTAACTTACTACTACTAACCCTTGGGTCAAGGTGAACAAAAGCTGAATTACTTGTATTTGTATAGGCATGTGGTAACTTTAAAGCATAAAGTCAGTTAGGCTCAAACAGTAAAGTTGTAAATTACTCATTGTTCTCCAGTGTGTCTCTGATCATGGAAGTGTCCTCTATCCAACAGGTCCAAATCTTCCTGATTTGAAACGGGGGGGGGGGGGTTGGATCTGGGGGATACCTTATTGTTAAAGGGAGGTTCCAGATTCCGATAAGCCCTCTTCTACACCGGGGTGCTTCAGGAAGTCCCTCTGGTCACAATACACGAAAATATATTCACCCTTTAAAACAGAGCAGTAGCCAGGTTATAATCATTACCGTTAACATTTTCCTAACACGCTGAAAATAACCATTTTAATAAGTGCTTTTGACCTCTGTAGATACAGGCACTGTGGAAGTATTCATCCTCACAATTTACAGTAGAAAGCATATTCACTTTTATATCAGCAGCTCAACTCAGCCTTCTTCAACACAGAACAGGTCCTCAGGAAGTGGGGGAGAACACTTCACCAAAACCAGACTTCAATTAATTCACTACTACTCTTGTAAATACTGAGGATGAATTGCACCACAGTGTCTGCAACTACAGAGATCAGAGATGGTTTGTTTTACAATGTATTTACTGCTTGTTAAATATATCTATAGCCTGACCACAGTTCTACTTAGAGATTGCATTAAGCTAAAAAACCTTAAGACTTTAGAACCACTTTAGGGAGCTGCTGAAATCATTAAATATATCCAACTGACATTTTACCTAGTTCTTTGCAAAGCAAGAGCAGCTAATATGCAGCCAGAAGCTGACAAGCTCTTCACTGCGCTGTACTGAATGACAGTGCAGCTTATTCAGAGTGCTCAGGAAATGTTCCAGTTCCATCATGTAAGCTGAGCCTTCTCCCACTTCATTCATTTCACCATGATATGCTATTTTTAAATTAGGCTGTTTATGATTGCAATCCTACGTTATATCTCATTACCATATCATTCTGTACACTCCAGCTGCAATTGCACATCAGATTAACAATGTCTTTGTTGGTTGCTGAAGCAAGGAAAAGCAGACCGTTAGAGCTCATTCACACCACAACATATACTTTAGCGCCTGCTTGTTACAGTGCGTTGCTTTTTTTCTGCAATGTGTTGTAATGCGCTAGCATTTTTAGCATGTGCGATGCGCTGCGTGAAAAAAAGTAGTGTATGCTGAACTTTTTTACAGCACTGAGCAAATGCAAAGCAATGCAACACACTGGTGAGAACTGCATTCATAGGGAACCATTATTTTTTGCTTGCATTGGGAATATGCTTACAAATGATGCACCCCAGCACATCTGGTGCAAATGAACCCTTAGGCTCCATGCACACTGAAGCTGATAAACAATCATTTTTGGGCGTTTTTTTTTTATCAGCCCATAAACGCCCCTCTGTTATCCTATGTGTCCATGCACACATGGACGTTTATTGTTGTTTATCAGCAGTGGTGTTGAGGACTGTTGTCTGAACACGCTAAAATCGCGTTCACGAGTCGTTCTTCTGACCACAAAAAAAATGCTGAAAGCTTAAAAACGCTTAAAAATGCTCATAAACGCTCAAAAATGCTGACGCTCAAAAACGCTAACGCCAAAAAACAACCAAAAACGCTCAAAAACCCTGAAGAGCAAAATGCTCAAAACTCTAAGAAAAAAATGCTGATAAAAGCTGAAAAACTTATTACAAAGCTACTGACATTTTTAGAACTTTTTTTAACGTCCAGTGCGCATGGAGCCTTAGAGTTAGTACCTTGTTTAGTTTCATCCATCTTTGAATGTGCTAATTGATCAAATCTCTAATAGGCTCATGCATTCTCAGCAGAGAATGAGTGAAGTATAGGGATAACACATAAAGTTTAGGGTTGTCCCAAGGGGCAGGACAGGGACCTGATAAAAAACAAAAATTGGTAATAAAGGCTGGAATTAGACGGTTGACTCCAGGCAAAGTTTACAGGTAGGCAAAAGCAAAATGAAAGCCTTGTTTGTTTGTTTGTTTTTTAAATAACAGGCATGTTATATTTTCCTGCTCTGTGCAGTGGTTTTGCACAGAGCATCTTGGCCCCTCCCTCCTGCCCAGTGCCCCCACAGCAAGCTGCTTTCTCTGTGGGCACCCAAGCAGGTGTGCTCCCGACCCTAGGCTCTGTGTGTCCATTCCCACACGGAGCCAAGGCTTGGACCTGCCCCCTTCGTCTCCTGATTAGGGTTGCCACCTCATCCCTTTAAACCCGAACACATATTAATTACTCAGGTTCTTTGGCTAATTTAATGCAGATAAGGCACCAAGTGAGTTTAATTACCACCTTAATCAGCCACAGAAATTAATTAATATGTGTTCAGGTTTAAAGGGATGAGGTGCCAACCCTACTCCTGATTGGCTCCCTGGCTGTGATTGACAGCACCTGGAGCCAATGGCTGTCAAAAGCTAATCATAAAATGCATGAAGGTAAAAAAAACCTTGTGCCTTTACAACCACTTTATGAAGTGCTTAAAAGCAAACCTGTTACAAACCTGGCCAATTCGGACTGAGCTTATAATGAAAAAACACATAAAAAGGAAAGCCTCAGTAAAAAATACATATCAGAACAACAGTTTTTAAACTTACAGTAAATGCAAATTTTGACTTTTCCTGTAAAAGTTAAATTTGAATCTGCCCTTCCTGCCTCCAGAGCCACATTACTGAACATAGAGATACTCCATCACATTAAAAGGCCTACAGGAAAACTTAAAGGGCAGAAGGTTGGGAATCAAGCTTGAATTTTACAAGAAAATCCAGTATTTTCATACAACTTCAGTTGCCTTTATCTTTTTTATGAATACTGATCATTTTGATACGCTGCTTTGCCTTGTACTGAAGTACCCCATTCAAAAGCCCTATTGTAGCCTAAATGTTTTATTCTGCTTTGGAAAGAGCAAAAAGATGTTAGATTCTCTGTAAAGCATTTTTTCATTATATCAGAAAAGGCTTTTAAATGCTAAAAAGGTTTTCCCGTTTCTTATGCTGGTATTATCACATGGACAGGAAGTGAAGGAAAATCTCCCCAAAGAAGACAAAGAGATAAATAAAAACCTGATCAATATTTTAACTTCCCCACTGTATTCAAAGCTTAAAACAGGCTGGAGTTAAGCTTTAAAGGACAGCTGTAGGTTTGGTATAGGTGTTCCTTGACACTTGAAATTCCCCCCTTCCTCCTAAGTGCAGTCCAGATGCTCAAATTCTTACCGTACTCCTTGATCGAGCATTCTTCATTGTGACAAGTAGCAAATATGTTCCTGCTGGGTCTTCGCTGTGGCCCTATTAATTTCTATGGATAAGTAATACCCATGGAGGCCTCCAGTAGTCCAGCAAAGAATGGTTTACCCATAGAAATGAATGTGGCTGCACACACATGCGCACTACAGATAGGACATTTTCTTGGAAAGGCTTTGAGGCACCAGGCAGGGTAGCACAGCAAAAACTTCTGGATCAACGAGGAAGGTAAGTATATAAACTGGTGTTCTGCACTCATAGGGGTGGGGGGAATTGCAATAAAGGACAATTGTACCAATGGTACTGTTGTCCTTTAAGTATTACTGTTTATGATTCAGATATTACAGTTTCTGTGAGTTAGATTGACGTTTCTTTACTGGCTTCAAGGCAATTAGCCAAGGTCGATGTAAGCATATCACAAAAGAAGAGAATCAATCAGGTATTGACATGTATTATAAATGAATACAGCAGCAGTAATGGTACATGACTTTATAATAATATATATAATACAGAACAAACATAAATGAAAAATCGCATATGTGTAAAAATGCTGATGGCTTGCCAATACGCAGATCTATCATTACATGCTATAACCGTAAACTGTATGGGCTAATTCTTTGCCACACTACAGCAAGCAACGCAATGAAGCCTGCTTCTCCTGAGCTACAAATAATGAAAGGGTACTTCCAATATTAAGGAAGACTGTCCCATTACTTGTAATGCAAATATTGCAAATGAGCCCTGAGTGACCTGCCAAGCCAATGGTGTACATCCGTTTCATTCCTTCTTTCAACATCTCTCAGCACATCAATCCACCCACAGAACTTGCCCTCCTCACTATAACACCTGCCTTTCATTGATTTTCTGCACATTTGCTGGGAGATTCTAATTTGCTTCATATCGATTTCAATAAAAGCATTTTGCTGATGAAATTAGGAGCGAGAGGGCCTTCTTTTTTTCCCTTTTTTTTCCTTTGTTCCTGAAGGACGAGCTTGTCTTTCTTGTCACCTCACTGGCATCTTCACCCTGACAGTTTTTTAATCTCTTTCCAAGACATGTCAAAACTCATCTCCAGCTACTTTACAAGAAAACCTCATAGCACCACTTTGTGTGTTGCTGAGTTTCCCAGATGTCTATGATAGATCAGCGATACATTGAGCTGAGATCAAAACAAGGGAAATGGTTTTTTAAACATACCGTTTATCATATTGGTCAATGCAAGCATCTGCTATTACATTCTAATAAATAAATAGAGAGCATCCAGCCTTTTCCAGGGCAGGTCAACCTCATGCATCTATTTCTGACCATGTTGAAAATAATTTATCAACTTTGCATGGAAGCGCAAAACAGGCGCAACGAGAAAGCGTAGGTGTCCAATCTTGATTCATAAATTTCCTCTTCTGCTGTGCCAATAGAAAACATACCTTTGCTGTGTGTGCTTTAGGACAGAGCCGGTGCTAGGATTCTTGTCTACTTAGGCAAAGGTACATTTTATTTATATATTTATTTTTACATAACTTTTAATGCTATCTCATAGGGGACCAATAGCCCCCCCGGTGTGATAGCATATAGATGACAGGTTCTCTTTATGGAGACACGGGGGTCTAATAGATACTGGATGTCTCCTCTCTAATCCACTGCAGCTGATGAAACACAGACTGTGTTCCATCAGCTGCTTCCCCCAGCACTGATCCCGGAGAATGACAGCTCCGATACAGGAAGTGTCATCATACACGTCACTTCCAGGTCTGTGTACAGAAGGTAGGCTGAGTGGACAAAGGTCCACTGAGCTCCCGTCACCCTTCTCAGCGACACCCACCATGACTATATCAGGCCCACAGGTGGGACAGAGGAACCCAGTGAACATGGTGGGGGTTGCACAGTAGAGGGAAGGTCACTTGTATCACTTCCACATGAAAGCCAACAGTCGTTTGTGGTTTCTTGTGGTTATTACTTTTTGACACTTTTTTAGTGAAAGGTTAGGGGTACGATGTACCAGATACCCATTCACATGGGGGGGGCGGGATCTGAGGGCCCCCTTGTTAAACCACATTATGATAAGCCCCCCCCGCCCACAGACCCTGTCAAACACCCCATCAACATGGGGACAAGGTGCTTTGGGGCAGATGGGCAGAGCCCCCCCCCGCCCAAAAGCACCACCCCCCCATGTTGAGGGCATGTGGTCTTGCATGGTTCAGGAGTGAGGGGCCACTCTCTCTCGTCCGCTCCCCTTTCCTGACCTGCAGGACTGCATGCTCAGATAAGGGTCTGATATGGATTTTGGGGGGACCTCACGCCATTTTTTTTTTAATTTTGGCGTGGGGTTCCTCTTAACATGCATACCATACCCAAAGTGCCCCATTCCAGCTGTTAGACATTAGCAGAACTGTTTAGGCACACATAGCCTCCAGGTATGCATCCTACATACAGAGTTATGATACCCTCTAGGCTTGGGATCATCATCTAGCCCTGGGCTTCACCACAGTCACACAGAACACAAAACAAACATTACACATCAACGCCATCAGGGATCACATCCCCTGCACAAGTACAATGGTAACTCTGTCACATGTGGCTGAAAAACAGTTGCAGTCAGCTGTATAAAATTACAAACACATACAAAACGGTTGCAAATCCTCTGCTAAATAAGGGCCAAATCAGAAAAAGAATTATCAAAGTAAGTCAACCACTTACAATAATGTAGTAATAAGAAAGGGGGGGAAATGGGGGAAATATGGGGAAAGTGGGACTTTATATGAGGCATTGAAAGGGTAAGTTCATATGCCTCCATCCCTGAATATATTGAAAAAAGGGGGAGTTTTTTGGGACTTTATATGAATCACAACTAAGAAATTAAATAGGCAAAACATGTTAATTGGTTCCTCGCAGATGTACCTACAATCCTTGATGGAAATAGCATGATTGACAATATAAACATTTTGAAAATTATTATAAAAAGAAACAATTTAATTCATAGTATATAAATAATACACACATCAATGTAAAAGTGTTCCAGTTTGTGGTAAACATCAATTATCTAAAAGGTGACGACAGTTGTAATGATATAATTCCATAGTATAAAAAAAGTCTCAAATACATGGTTTGCAATGGTGTAGCATTAGGCTGGGGCTCTACGCGTTTCGTGGAGCTGTCCACTCATCAGGAGAAACATACAGACAGGATATATCTAAAAATAAAGCAATTAATGCAACATGATCTGGCAGTTGGTACAATAGGGACAATAAAGCAAAAAGAGGGACATGATAAATCCCAAACATTCTTACCAAAATGTAAACTGATTATACATAAGGTGAATGGTCGTGCTGACAGCGGAAGGCACCATGGGAGCAAGCCTCTCCGGGAGCTGTGGCGGCAATAAACCCGGGCCACACCGTGGCACAAAAGGCAATGCACAGAGCAAAAGTGTGAATAGGTTCCCAATTAGTAGTTAGAAAGGTACCACAAACGATAATCCCAGAGGCTTCTGTGAAAAAAAAACACGGTGCCTTCGGCTGTCAGCACGACCTTATGTATAATAAGTATACATATTGGTAAGAATGTTTAGGATTTATCATGTCCCTCTTTTTGCTTTATTGTCCCTATTGTACCAACTGCCAGATCATGTTGCATTAATTGCTTTATTTTTAGATATATCCTGTCTGTATGTTGCTCCTGATGAGTGGACAGCTCCACGAAACGCGTAGAGCCCCAGCCTTATGCTACACCATTGCAAACCATGTATTTGAGACTTTTTTTTTATACTATGGAATTATATCATTACAACTGTTGTCGCCTTTTAGACAATTGATGTGTACTAGTGTTGAGCGAACCCGGACTGTAACGTTCGGGTCCGTACCGAACTTTCGGGTGTCCGTGGCACGGACCCGGACCCGGACATTTCAAAAATCGTTCGGGTTCGGTCCGGGGTTCTGCTATTTTATTCCACGTGTTGAGAAGCTGCAGGGCAGCCAATCAACAAGCGTTTCACTGGTTTGCCCTTAGAAGCCATCACAGCCATGCCTACTAATGGCATGGCTGTGATTGGCCAGTGCATCATTTATCATCTTTCTATCATCTATCATCTTTATAAGCTGGAGTCACAGTGCTGCAGTCACATGCTCCTTGGGTTAGTATAGGGAAAGGTAGCTGACGGCGTGAGGGACAGATTTTAGCCATTTTAAGACCTGATCCTGCATCCTGAGATAGATTACTTTACTACTGCTGTCTGTGCTGTTGCTCTGAGGACAGATAGCAGAAATTAGAGATTTCACATACCGCTGCTTTGAGTTGCAGATCAAGCTCTGCATAGAACAACGATCGCTACGATCGTGCTCTACGATCAGATTGTTGGGGGAATTTGAGATTTCAAATACCGCTGCTTAGAGTTGGAGATTTGCAGATTAAACTCTGTCCAACGAAACGATTGTACGTTCGTACACAACGAGCAGATTGTTGGGGGAATT
>BLSH010205254.1:321510-338738 GCA_018402905.1 Glandirana rugosa
AAAGAAGGTAACCTGGTAATTCTACAGGGAGAGGACGTCCAAGGGAGTGATCGTTCGTTGTAAGATATCGCAAGATCTGGTCGTTCCTTTATTAAGGTAATAACATTCACTTTTTTTTCCTCTCAAAAAAAAAAACCCATTGTATTAAGTATAATATAATTATTATGTGTGTAGTTACATTTTAACAAGGTCAAACACCATGTGTAATCTCAACTCGCTTGTGGACCTTCAAGCCCAAGACGACCAGGCAGGCTTGAAGCACTGTTTCAGGCCCAGGCCCAGGCCTGCCTTGGGCTTGCTAGCGTGCCTGTTGCTTGGGGTAACTTTAGTTACCCCTGGGCTTGAAAATCCGTGTTTTTACCGACATCCTTTCAGGACCTTTCGGGGTCTCCCGACGTTTTCCTTCATTTTACCCCCATTCTTGTCCGTGCGATCGTTCGGGTTCCGTCCGGACCCGGACCCGGACTTTGTCACGAAGTTCGGACGGACCAGCAGAACCCGAACTTCCAGGTGTTCGCTCAACTCTAATGTGTACCACAAACTGGAACAATTTTACATTGATGTGTGTATTATTAATATAATATGAATTATGTTACCCAAAAAAAAAAACTCTCCTTTTTTTTCACTTACAATAATGGAATTATTTCCTTGCTGGTCTAGAACGCTATAGAATGTTGCTTGCTAGTGAGGGAACCTGCAGGAGAGGGACATCTTAATGGTCCAATGGAAGAAAAAACAAGAGAGGGGCACACCAACCTCGTGCAATACAGTTTAAAAGGTTTGTTTAAAATCAATATAGTTAACAATATACTCACAAGCCATATTTTTAACCATATTGCTTTTAAATAAACCCTTTAAACGGTATTGCAGGAGGTCAGTGCGCCCCTCTCTTGTTTTTTTCTTCCTTAGTGCCCATGCCCATGATCCTGAGGAGGGCTGCAAGACCATTGAGTGTGGAATGTTACTTACATCTATAGAGACTTGTGGCATTATTATTATTATTATTATTATTATTATTATTATTATGTCTCTGCTTCATTACATGACTCTTGGTTGATGAATCCGAGCGCAGGAGGTTAAGGTTTGCATTTATCTTAATGGTCCAACCAGTGAGGGAGAAACTATATAGTAAAAGGTGTGGTCTCTTAGTGATCATGTGGCTGGTGAGTTGTTGCTAGCTATAGGGCTGATCACCTGACAGCCTAAGTAGTGACTTACTTCTGTAGGTCGCTTGCTTGCTCTGTAAATTTCCCAAATGCAAGACATTGCTGGCGTTGTGACTTGGTTTGTAAGATAACCATCCAGTGGTTGTGTGTTAGAGGTTGGTATCAGTTTTTATTATCTTCTATACGAAGTGATAAGAAACAGCTGTTTATTCTAAAGTTACCCTGGAAAACCTGTTAAAATAGTTGCATTGCAAATTGTGCTGTAAACTGGTCTTTTGCTGGGTGTTCATTTAAACTTTACAGACAAATCAGATGTTTTATATAAGGTTGAATTTTCAAGTCTGAATAAATCCCATCATCTCTTGAGTTCCTTGCTCCCCGGCAGACTTTGAAATCTGGAAATATCAGCCTTAGTGAAAAATGTATTTTACCTCCTATGCTGTGTACACTGGAATTTATCAAGTGGATTTTTAGCTAACGGAATCCTCTTATTCAGACATCAATTCAGATTTTTCTCCGTTATTTTGCTCTTCCATGCATTCAACTTCACATGCTTTTAGCATTTCATAAGAATGATAAACCCGCCGAAGGACTCTTGTACCACCTTTTTAAGGAGATACTGAGACCAAATAACTCACAGCTAGGAAACTTTAGTTTGACTCCAGGAAAACAGCTAAATACACAGAGAAATACGTACCATATATGTTTACTAGTTTACCTGTGGAAGGAACTGAAGTCTGTACAGCCAGTCTTGTGATTTATACCTAGGGTTAACAACCAGGAAGACCACATACTGTCTCCTGGTCCATCATTACTACATCCTTGTTTAACTGCGTCCTGGATAACCTTCTAACTGAACAGAAATGATGAAGCTTCTTTTTCATTTTCAAGCTGGAGTTGTAGAGGTGACAAAGGAAGTTGCATTTCAGAACCATGTGTCACCTTCCTGTCTGCACAATGTGGCAGACATGACTGTAAAATATACTAAAACTTTGACAGGTCAAACAGTAAAAATATATTTACTGTTTATCAGTCCTATATTTATCTATTTAGCCAGAGATCTGCTTGAAAACGGGATAGAAAAATCTCTGGATCAAACTCTTGAAGTTATTTCAGTATAGACTATAGAATAATGCCATGGTTCCTAAACAAAGCAGTGTTTCTCAGCTGTGCTGGTTTCCTCACTTTCTGGTAATGGGAGAGATGTATTCATTAGTATTGTATTAGAAGAACTAAACTAATTATTTCATCTGTGATTATGTGATGAGGCTTAAAAAATATGTAGTGTCAAAGCTTAGTAGCACCCTCCTTGTCCTCAATTACTTTTGGTCCATCACTAGTATGGACTCTCTTATTGGCTCATAGATGTGTGTGAGGTGAAGCGGAAGGGGGGTTGGGTAAGCTCTGTTACTACAAAGAGGTGTAGCTTTGCATTCAGAACATCCACCAGACGCGTTCAATTGCCTTTAGTGCACTTTATACCTAGTAGTAGCTTTCTTTGTTTAAAATAGACAGATTCACTTTAAATGAACCTACACTATATTGTCAAAAATATTGGGACACCTACCTTTACACGCACAAGAACTTTAATGGCATCCCAGTCTTAGTCCGTAGGGTTCAATATTGAGTTGGACCACCCTTTGAAGCTATAACAGCTTCAACTCTTCTGGAAAGGCTGTCCACAAGGTTTAGGAGTGTGTCTATGGGAATGTTTGACCATTCTTCCAGAAGCTCATTTGTGAGGTCAGGTACTGAAGTGGATAAGAAGGCCTGGCTTGCAGTGTCCACTTTAATTCATCCCAAAGGTGTTTTATTGGGTTGAGGTTAGGACAGTCATGTTACTCCATCCCAAACTTGCTCATCCATATCTCTATGGACCTTGCTTTGTGCACTGGTCCAAATCATTTAGTGGAGGGTGGGATATGGTGTGGGTTTATTTTTCAGGAGTTGGGCTTGGCCCCTTAGTTCCAGTGAAGGGAACTCTTAAGGTATCAGCATATCAAGACATTTTGGGCAATTTCAGGCTCCCAAATTTGTGGGAACAGTTTGGGGATGGCCCCTTCCTGGTCCAACATGATTGCACACCAAAGCACAAACCAAGAACCATAAAGACATGGATGAGCAAGTTTGGGGTGGAGGAACTTGGCTGGCCTATACAGAGTGCTGACCTCAACCTGACAGAACACCTTTGGGATGAATTAGTGTGGAGACTGTGAGCCAAGACTTCTCGTCCAACATCAGTGACTGACATCACAAATCTTCTTCTGGAAGAATGGTCAAACATTCCCATAGTCACACCCCTAAACCTTGTGGACAGCCTTCCCAGAAGAGTTGAAGCTATTATAGCTGCAAAGGGTGTGTCAACACAATATTTAACACTACGGACTTAAGCCACGTACACACGGGACCACGATCGTACGTACGATCGTCGCAAATCGTATGTTGGCTGTTGTATCTAGCATACTGACTGCACTACACGATCGTATGACCGCAGAAGAACGTTCAGGTGCATGTAATTAGCATCCGGCCTTTCCTGACTTCTGAGCATGCGTGTTTTGCACAATACAACCTGTTGTAACAACTGCTCTGTACACACGATACAACGGTCGTATGAGAGCTTGTTGGTACGACCAAGTTTTCTAGTCTGCTCATACAACTCCCCTTGTACGACCGTCGTATGTTCAGCTGTTCAAATCGCACATATGAACGATCGATTACATATACGACGGTCGTTAGTACGACCTGTTGTTTACGACCGTCGAACTGTGTGTACGAGGCTTAAGACTGGGATGTCATTATAATTCATGTGTGTGTAAAGGCAGGTGTCCCAATACTTTTGACAATATAGTGTATATTCAGCTTTAACCTAAAGCTGTAGAGGCTATCTAGCAATGATAAACAATTATAAAAGCTGAAATATTTGCAGTGTATGTGCATAGGGAAATATAAATGTATAAATACAAAACAGTCCCAATGGATCTCATAGCACTTCAAAGCTGTAGCAAAGGCATGCATATGTGCTGTGTTGCTTTGCATTGGATTGATTTGAGCTACTTTAAAATTCCAAGCCTGTGTACATGAAACCTTAGGCTTATTATGCATATTCTTTCATAGGGGATGCTACATAAATCCTTGGCAAGCATAAAGTTCAGCTCCCCGTTTAACAAGTGGATAATGAGTTAATATGTTAAGGAGATGATTAATTATGCAAAAAAAAAAAAAAAGCTACAATTGGCCCAAAGAGCAAGTGAAAAAGTTTACAGCTAACCAATGTACCGTTTAATATGTTTAATATATGAGAAAAATTAACCTAGACACATATTTGGTTGGTAAAGGGGGTATGCAGTCATCCTGTGGGTGACATTTTTAACCTTCCTTATCCATGGGTTTGGATTATGGGGTCGAGTTTTAGAGCACCTAGAATGACAAGCCGCAGGATGCACTTGTTATTTTATAATTATTATTATTATTATTTTTATTATTATTCAGAACTTATATAGCACCAACAGTGTTCGGCTAGCATTTTAAGATAAAGGTAGACAGTATAGTTACAATACAATTCAAGACAAGAAGGGCCCTGCTCCTGAGAGCTTACAATCTAAAAGGGAGTATGTGGGGGTGAGTTACAGTATTGAGGAAAGAAAAGTTCAATTGTAAGGCAGAGTCGTAATTCAAGAGCTGTTGGGATTTACTAAGTGCTGATGCTTTCTGTTCCTGACAAAGCACAGGTCAGTGCAAAGCATACAGCCACCTTAATTTTCCTTCCCTTTACAGCCATTGTAAGCACATAAACTATATATAGGTATCCTGCATTTTAAGACAAGATTGTTCTTAATATGAGTTTGGTAAGGTGTCTGTGACAAATACCCAACAATTATATATTTTTATAATTAAAAGGTATTTAGAGCCCAAAATCTTTTTATTTTATTTTGGATAGCATGGGGAAGGATTAGAAGCCCTATTAGGTTTTTCTGTTCTGTTCTCACTAGGGAGATTCAATCTATTTTTTGTTCAAATCTTCCTTTCCAGCCCAACTCTGATAAACCCCTGAAGTTGCTTGTTTTATACAATTACTGTAATACAAAAGTGCAATTGTAATGTCTACAATGCAAACCTTGAGATGTCACTCTGATGGCCCAGTCAGAGCCTATACACTTACAAGGTGCCTCTAAAAAGGCATTATACCAGACTGGAATACTTACCGGTAGCAGTGTACCACCTCCTTATCATGTTTTCATTACTAGATGTAGCTCCGCTAGGGAAATTTGCCCTTTTTTTTGTCCTGGTGACCATCGTCAGCGGGGCAAGAAGTGATGGGAAATCCGAAATGTTATGGTTATTACTGATGCAAGAATAGACAGGAAATCTTCCAATAGGGACATCTGTTCTGGGGACAACTGCCTAAAAGGGAATTCCCTTAACTTTAGAGAGATTTCCTTTTACTTCCTGTTGTGTCCCTGGGAGAGGAAGTGAAGGGAAATCTTCCCAATGGGCACAGAGAGAAAAAAGAAAATGGATATGGTTTATAACCATTCTTCTCTAATCTCCCCAATCTATATGTATCTATATATATATATATATTGAATATCATGTATTTAAATTGGAGTTCCAGCCTCCGAAAAAATGAATTGTCAGCAACTACAAATACTGTAGCGGCTGACTTTTAATATAAGGACACTTACCTATCCAGGGATCCCGGGATGTTGGCCCCCCCCAAGCCGATTCGTCCATCAGTTCGGGTGCAGGTGCCGCCATTGCAACTAAGGTTTCCTACTGTGCATGCGAGAGTCGGGCTGCACTTTCTCAATGGCCCCGTCGTCTTCTGGGACACATACAGGAGAGGCATTGATGGGGGGAAGGTGGAGGGGCCGATGATGACATACCTCGCCGTGGCGGAGTAGGACGGAAGTCCTGAAGGAACACAAAAAAAAGGTACAAAAGAGTAAAAAAAAAAAAGATTATAAAAAAATGAGGGGGGATGGGGCGCCCAGTCGATTAGAACTTAGTTTAAATTTAGTCTGGAATGTCACTTTAAAGTGTATTGATTCCCAAAACAATCATTTTAGACATTGCAGTTTACCAGTCCTTGCATGCAGTGGCTGCATAAAATTTCTGTTTCAAGTGAAGAACCTTTTCAGCAAGTACAGAATATAGCTGTTGATCTTGCAAAAAATGTGGTGTCCTTGTCACTTCCTGTGAACTGAAAAGAAAGCACAAACATCTTTATCTTTCTGCTTGTGTAACTACTAGTCCCATCATAACAATGTGTAATGGAGATGATCATATGCAGACATGTTTGAGGTTCAGCCTGCATGGCAACTATAGTTCCCCCATAAATAGTGTGGAGGAATGAGTGTAGTCAAAAAGGAATATGTTATTCACAGGATTACAAGGTGCAAAAATCAATGCCATCACTATATTTAGAGACTGGAAACCTCAATTAATCACATTTGTGTTTTGGGTTTAGATACACTTAAAGTGGTGCTTTTAGGTAAATCAACATAAACATTTAAACTTGGCAATGTAATATGCAATCTAAAGCCTAGTACACATGGGCCGAATGTCAGTCGGCATCGGCTGGTTCAATAGAAACCATCCGACATTCAGCCCGCGTGTACGGCACCTGTCCCGACAGAAGCCGACAATTTGGCCAGGTCCTGTCAAAGGGTCATGATCGAAAAAGGTCTACCAACCGGCTCCTATGCTGCACTCTTAGCCAATGGCTGTTTTGGCAGGGAGAGGGGTGCGTCCCCTTGTCAGAACACAATAGCACAGCAGAGGATATTGATGTACTAACTTTGAATTGTTAGTACAGCGGCTCCACCCTGAGCTGTCAGGGTTTTTTTTTCATTCAACCCGCTGGGTTAAATGAAGAAAAAAAAAATAGTAGTGTGTACAAGACTTAAGGATTTCTTGCTAGATCTCTTTGGCATATAGGGGTTAAAATATTTTGTTTGTTTTGCTTATAAAAATCAGTATTGTTTGAGTAATACTACCTCCCTGTTGGTGTATATGTACGGGAAAAATAAAATGCCATTGTTTAATAAAAAATATAATGGAAGATTCACGTAAGGATCAATATGCTGTCTCTGTTCTTTTTAACACAATTTATTTATAACTGCATCTTGTAAATAAAGCATCAGGAGCAGAATCTGCTTGTTCTGGCTCCTCTTGAGAGAACTAATTGCCACTGATCTTTTTAAGGCAGCCATGCAATGCTGAAACTTCAATTTGGCTTCAGGAGGAGGATGCTTTGGCTCGAGTTCATTATACTGATACATTTACAGTGACTTTAAAGCATATAGGACAGGCTTTCTTCTATGGATTGTTAGGAATGAAATATTTATATTTTTTCTTATATAGATATAAGACTTTTTTTTTATAGATTTTTTTTCTTCTGTTCCGTCTTTTACAAAGTTAACATCCTGGGTTTGGAGCAGAGTTCAAAGAGAAAGGGTTATGGATTGCTGGGTCATCGTCTCATATATTCTAGAAAAAGGAATTCTTTATTAAATATGGGCCAGCCTGTTTAAGATCTGAGCACAGATTATTTAACTGGGATGAAGGTCAGTAAAAGTAAAAAAATGGCCAAGTGGGGTGCCAAACAACTACTGTCACCATTCAGATTCTTCCATACAAGGAGATGCTTACTTAAAGTGGAACTACACTGCATCTGAGCACTAGAAACAAAAAACACTATTTAATTAAATTGTAATATTCAAAGGAAACTCCTTCATCCACCCTTGTCTCCATGCTTTATTTGCTGAGAAATCACCATAAAAAAACGCTCCTTAGCATTTATGGCCACAGCCATCTTGATTAAGGGCAGATGATTCATGTAGCATATACATCTGCCCTTAGCTTAGACGTGCTTTGATGAGAAAACCCTTCCTCCCCTCCGGAAGACTCCTGGGTAGTATGACATCATTTGCTTAGGCAAAAAAACAGAAAGTAATAGTAGGAATGTAAAAAAAAAGTTCATCATTCTTCCTATCTATTTACTAATGCTAGCAGCATAAAGATTAAAAATAGTCAATGTTGAATGAGAGTGTGAAGTTCCACTTAAAGTGCTGGCCCAGATGTATAGAAGATGCTGTATGGGCATAATCTCATTATACTGTTTGCATAAGCGTCCTTGCTTAACCACTTGAATAGTAGGCACTTATACCCCCTTCCTGACCAAGCCAATTTTCAGCTTTCAGTGCTCTCGCATTTTGACTGACAATTACTCAGACATGCAACACTGTACCCATATGATATTTTTGTCCTTTTTTCACACAAATATAACTTTCTTTTGGTGGTATTTAATCACCACTGGGTTTTTATTCTTTGTGCTATAAATAAAAAAAAAATTGTAAATAAATGAATTTTTATTCATTTATGTTATAAAATTTGGCAATTTTTTTATAAATATTGGCCAAAAGTTATACCGCTACATATCTTTGGTTAAAATAACTCAAATCAGTGTATATTATTTGGTCTTTGTGAAAGTTATAGAGTCTACAAGCTATGCTGCCAATCATTGAAAATTGATCACGCCTGATGTACTGACGGCCTATCTATTTCTTGAGACACTAACAAGGTCACTGATGAGCACTAATAAGCACTTGCTGAATGCACTGATGTGCACTGTAGGCTACTGATGCTGATGTGCACAGATAAGCACTCACTGATGGGCACTGTAGGGAACTGATGAGCACTGTAGTGGCACTGATGAGCACTGTAGTGGCACCATAAGGTCCTGATGAGCACTGTAGTGGCACTCTGGGGCACTATAGTGGCACTGATGGCACTGTATGGCACTGGTGAGCACTGTAGTGGCACTGATGAGCACTGTAGTGGCACTGATGGCACTGTAGTGGCACTGTAGGGCACTGATGAGTACTGTAGGCACTGTAGTGGCACTGTAGGGCACTGATGAGCACTCAATGATGCCACTGTAGGGCACTGATGGCACTGTAGGTCACTGATGAGCACTAATAAGCACTCACTGATGGCACTGATGTGCACTGTAGGCCACTGATGCTGATGTGCACTGATAAGCACTCACTGATGGGCACTGTAGGGAACTGATGAGCACTGTAGTGGCACTGATGAGCACTGTAGTGGCACCGTAGGGTATTGATGAGCACTGTAGTGGCACTCTAGGGCACTATAGTGGCACTGATGGCACTGGTGAGTACTGTAGTGGCACTGATGGCCCTGTAGTGACACTGTAGGGCACGAATGAGCACTGTAGTGGCACTGATGGCACTGTAGGGCATTGATGAGCACTGTAGTGGCACGGGTGGCACTGTAGAGGCACAGATGGCACTGAAGGGCACTGATGAGCACTGTAGTGGCACTGATGGCACTGTAGTGGCACTGTAGGGCACTGATGAGCACTGTTTGCACTGCAGTGGCACTGTAGGGCACTGATAAGCACTGTAGGGTACACAGAATCAAGCCAACTCATGCTGCTACTATGTGTCTCTCTCCTTTCCTCACAGGCTGTATCTGTGTGAGAAGAGAGCTGAACCTGGCATGATCCTGGTTTGTTGACAGAGTGATCACTCCATCATTGTCTGTGATTGGCCCTTTACACCGATCCGTCATGCGCTGGGTCCTGCAGACCAAGTGATCATGGACACTTCCGGATGCGTGCCCCAGTGGTTCTTTTACTATTTAGCGCTATCAGTGGTTCCATTAGGGAGATTTACCCTTACTTCCTGTTGTCCTACTAACATTTTACCAAACAGGAAGTAAGAAGCATTCTTCATAGCAAAAAATAATTATTATTATAGAGGATTGATATAGCGCCAACAGTTTGTGCAGCGCTTTACAACGTGAGGGAAACAATATTCCCTCACATTGTAAAGCACTGCACAAACTGTTGGCACTATATCAGTCTTGTATAATAATAATAATAATAATATGCTTTTCCTTAGTAGAGTAGGGAATAGCTAAAACCCCTGTCAGATTTTTTATCTGGAAGGAGCAGATGCAAGAATTTGAAGACTTTCTCCAGTATCTGAACTTTATTTTTCCTTCCATTGTGTTTAACTCAGTCGGGGTTTCTCAGTCACAGATATCATTCCTTGATGTATCTATCACTGTTCAAGTGTTCACTGTTCTATATAGGAACACCTTTGTGCAATTTACAAGTGCCCATCCCAGGCATATTCTTACAAATCTTTCTTTATGATTTTTTATGAGAGTTTTTCATATCACATACAGTGAATAGGATGAGCATGATACTCAGACAAATAGCATGAAACAACATTCTTTGAATGAAGAAACCAGATTGCAGTTCAGAAAATGAATATACAGGTTACTGGGGATCAAAATTTAATAGAATTCCATTTACACAGTTTCATCATTTTATTTCTGACAGTGTTAGAAAAATTTGAAATAGACAATCCTAAAGTCTGAAGCATGATCAGGATGTATGTAATGAGGTGAAATATTGCATACCTACTGAAGAAGCAGCAATTTAAGGGATATATAGGTACGTGCTGATCCAGTTGATAAATAAAAAAAGTTAATGTAAAATATCTAGCGAGGAAGGGCTGCTACAGGTGTTGCAAATGTAACATCTGTAGTGCTCTTCTCTGCGGTTCTTTCTTTTTTCAACCACTCTCTGGACACAGATATGCTATACAGGAAAAAAAATGACAGTAATACTGTTTATTGAATTCATATTTTGATACGTCCCTGTTCCCTTGTATATGTGGGAAAAACTATCGGTCTATTTTAATGTCTCTTTCAGAAACAGTGCAGTGAGATTAGGTTGGTCCTTGAGAGCCACTGTCTGCAGAAGCCAATTTATCCTAACAAGCCTGTACCTGTACATTTTGTACAGGTACACTGCCAGACCTACAGTCTTAGGAGTATGGTGGTAGATCATGCGCCACATTTGGCCCATGGAGGTGACCAAATCAAGTTACTGTTACAAAAAGAGTCCTATTGGGTTTATCCACTGATCTGTGATGTCTAATCTACCCTTTGGCTGTTTGATCCAGCACACAGGGTTCTGTTACAATGGTATGCTCTTTATTATTATTTATTATTTATTTCAGGTACTTATATAGTGCTGTCAATCTACGCAGCACTTTACATGTACATTGTACATTCACATCAGTCCCTACCCTCTAGGAGCTTACAAGCTAAGGTCCTTAACTCACATTCATACATACACATACTAAGGCCAATTTAGACAGGATCCAATTAACCTACCAGCATGATTATGGAATGTATATGACTGTATTATGGTTTTTTTATGGTCTGGCTAGCCATGCTGTAAGGTTTGTGGCTCTGGAGGTTGTGTCTGCACAGGTGAAATGGATTTGTGGTTTATATCACTTCTTGCTCTCTGTCACCTTGAGAAAGGGGTCTGCCTTGGTCCCGAACCATTGGTGTGTTACTGTTTACTCTGCATAATTGTACATTGTTCTTGAGATATTACCTCACTATAATCTTGAGGTTCATTGGTTGAGCGCTGTTTTTTCTTCATAAGAATTTATTTATGCCTGTGTTGTGTTCCTGTTATAATTTTCCCTCACTTTCTGTGTGGTGGAACTATTTTCAGCAGGACAGGAAGCAAGGGTAAATTTCTTAGATCCAGGATAGCAATAAAACATAGATAATTTTATTTCTTCCTTACACTACCCGTGACTAAAAAAAGTTTTTGGCTTGACATACATTTTCTGTGCATAGGAAAGAGAAGCTTTATGTGATTTCCACTTACAGGTGGGATCATTTGAAGCCATGCCAAGCAGAGGGATACTGAATAGTAGCCCCAGAATAGCTTTTGCATCACTCTGAGGGCCCAAACCAGCCTCTTTGGTTCAAGATTGTAGCCCACTATTTACTAAAAAAGTTATACAACTACATTTGTTTCATTAATTGTCCAGAAAATGTCCTGGCTGGGTAAAACACCTGCGTAATGTTTTCAAATTATGATAAAAAGAAATATATTTTCTTTTTATGTAATAATCCAAGCTAATTGTCAGCGTTGTTATTGAACTTGACCATTACTACCTAACATGAGGATAATACAGCATAAAACAGACTAAACACTGCTACCGCAAAGTGCACCATCCTCTTCTGCTAGGAGAAATACGTGTATGAACCTTGACATTACACTCGTTAAAATGTCCAAAATGTTCTTCATACATCAATGAAAGTAATGATAGATACACATAAAAAGTGTTTTACAAGTTTAATATCATTATTCATTAGTCTTTATGATAATTGTATTTATCTATTTTCCATTTCAAAATCCTCTGTTACAGTCCTGTATCTTGTTATAGGCTAACACCTTTTGGTTTTGGTATTTTCAGGGTAACCCATACATGTGCAACAATGAATGTGATGCCAGCACAAAGGAACTAGCACACCCTCCAGAACTTATGTTTGATGCTGAGGGAAGAAACCCCAGCACCTTTTGGCAATCTGTGACTTGGAAGAATTACCCTGCTCCTCTACAGATCAATGTTACATTGTCCTGGGGCAAGACCATAGAACTCACCCAAAACATTGCCATTACCTTTGAGTCTGGCCGACCTGAGAAAATGATCTTGGAAAAATCTCTGGACTATGGCTTAACGTGGCAGCCCTACCAATTTTATGCTGCTGATTGTCTGGATGCATTTAGGATGGAACCCAAATCCGTGAAAGACTTAACTTCAAGTACCGTCCTAGACATAATATGTACAGAAGAGTATTCCACTGGTTATGCAGCACATACCAAAACCATATCTTTTGAGATTAAAGATCGTTTTGCAATATTTGCTGGACCGCGGTTGCATAACATGGCATCACTCTACAGCCAACTGGACACCACCAAAAACCTGCGAGATTTCTTCACCGTGACAGACTTAAGGATTAGGCTTCTTAAACCTGCTACAGGAGCCACTTTTGTTGATGAAAGAAATCTGGAGAGATATTTCTATGCGATATCTGATATCAAGATCCATGGGAGGTAGGAACATATACTTTAAAATTAATATAGTACCTTTGTGTTTTCTTTATGATAATAGTTACTGGTATAAAAACTTAGGTTTTGTAAAGATATCATATCAAGCAACTTTTAAACTGCTGAGTAAAATATTATCTTTTAGAATTTCTAGCAAGACTAAGAAACATTTGACTTACCATCTGTAGGTAGTGTGTTTGCCAACTTTTTTTTACCCAGTAACAGGAACTACCAGGTTCTCCTGGAATGCGTTTCTTAATTTTAAAGGCAATTAAAATTAATGGAATACATGACCTTAGTGTTTAAGAAAATTGGCAATTATGTACTCTGTGGTAGATGTTATATGTACAATGCTGTGGAAAGCTATTTACCTCCTTCCCGTGCTGTTAACAGTTTAAGTATCTGAAGAATTATACTGAACAGAAATGGCCCAAATCGCGCCTGGTTAAAATTAACAGCTGACTCTGCACTTTAATTAAGTTAGTTTAAGACTTGTGTCGCATAAGCAATTAGATATGTAGTGCGTAACATTAAGTATGTTTGCCACTGCTGAAGTGGTTAGAATTGAATGAGCACCCTGATTTCCTGTGACATGTGAGTGGAGGGCAATAGTCTACTCCTGAGCAGCTTTATGCAGTGTTTATAGGAATGCATCATAGGGAAAGGACTATCCACTCAAATGTATCCTGCACCAATGTCCTCAACAAATTGAAGACTTGGCAGAATTCAAACTACTCATCTGATATAATTTTTCTATTGAGGGAAACAATGTATTCCTAGACCAACAAAATTACATAATAAGATTGAAAGATTAGTTCACCTTTTCACAAAACAAGATGAATTGACTCACAACATCCTCCCCACACCCCCAATCCGCATTTCACTTACCTCCTTGGATAGTTATTTTATACTGCTCACGCTAGCAGATGTAGTCACCTGCTCTTCTGTGCATTTCTTTATTCAAAGAAAGATACTAAGAGGGCTCAATTGCCAATGTGATCTCTTGCCAGCCGCCAAGGCCTGCTCCCCACTGTAAGCATTATGATTCTGCAAGGCTTCCAGGCTGTGTACTGCATTTTTCAAATGCCCAGACTGCTACACCAGCTGGAATGGGCACCAGAAAATAATCTTCATAGGAGATAAGTACAGTGGGGACCAGGTGTGTGGAAAGAGTGTAGTAAGTTTGTACACCTTTTCATTTTTTGTGAAATGGTGAACCAACCCTTTAACCTACCTATTACCTGTAAAATAAAGCAGTAAATGCTAACCTTTTCCGGTGTCCATACTGCTAAAGACTGCTCCTTTTTATGAGTTCTCATCCCCTGGTCCACTGGGAAACTAACACTTCCATTGTTGACTTCCTGGGTGAAGTGAAGGATCACATTGCAAGAATTCACATTCTGTTCCTCATGGTAACAAAACATATTGCAATAGACCAGAGGTCCCCAAACTTTCTAAACATAGGGCCAGTTTACTGTCCTTCGGATTTTAGGGGGACCGGACTGTGGCCAGTGGGAGTGGAAATTTTCCTGGCATCAGTGGGAGTAAACATGCCCACATTTGTTATTAGGGGGGAGGAATAGTGCCCCATCATTGGTATACCCCATTGTTTGTGTCAGGTGGCAGAATATTGTCTCATGTTAGTGGGAGGAATAGTGCCCCAAGGGCTGGATAAAGGCAGTAGAACTATAGGCAAGACCTTTTTTTATTTTGGATTGAGTAAGGGAGGGTTATAATTTCTTTCAGGTTTTTTTTTCCACTTGTGTCCCATTGGCGAGATTTACCTTAACTTTTTGTCTTTTAGACAAAACAGAAAGTGAGAGAAAAACCCTGCAAATTAAGGAATCCCTTGGGGCCACCCAGGTCACCAGAACTAGTTCCCGAATTGAAAGATTTCTCCTCTCTTACTTTTCTGGGGACAACCCAAAATTTGGGATTTTCTTTTACGTTCACTTTCAATAATAATGGTAAAAAGGATAAGTAGGGTGATTCTCCTCAACTGGGGCACAGAGAGCAATAAAAACCTAACAGGTGTTCTAATCCCTCTTCACTCTATCCAAAGCTTAAAAAAGTTTTGCCTTTAGTTATACTTTAACTTTATCTTAAAACCTGATCAGCTTTCAATAAAAGAATACCTGAAGATCCTGCCATAAAGGTCTTTGTTCACACACATCTTACTATGATTGACAACTGTGCTCTTATATTGTCACCCTGTCACATGCACCCCTGGCGGGGACTACAAGTGGCCATACCAACATACATTGCTCAGGCATGGTCCATTGCTATCAAAATAAAGAAGATGGTCCAATACTGAAGTAACATTATGTGGACTGCAGTTACAGCTGGTGCTCAAACTAACACCCCCCCCCTCGAGAAATGAACGGCGGTGATCATCCCCCCCCCCCCCCGCGGGAGACAAACGGCGTCAATGACCTGCCACCCCCATCCACGGGAGATGAACGCCAGGGAGAAAATAGACACTGTGAATGCTGCCTTACCTTAAGGAGGAGCTGACCACAGTTTGACATTCTCCCTGGCCGCAACAGGAAGTGTGTCCTGAGACGGGATTGGCCAGGGAATCCTAATATACCCTGGCCAATAGGGGCTTCCTGATTGGACAGGAGGAGGATCAGTGTGGCAATAACGAATATTCATTTGTCACACAACTGGGTGGGCCCTGAGCCCACCCTTTTTTGAAGCCTATTAGAGCCTCTGGCTCTAATCACGTGCTTAAAAAAACACCCCTACCATTGGAATCCATGCATCCGCCAACCTGCATGTAGATTAGGGGGCCGGACACATGGATGGGGGGTGGCGTCCCTGCCCCCCTTATGAAGCAGCCGCCACTGGTGGACTGAAATTGACATAAAGCACAGACATTAGCCACACCAAAATGCAAAAAGGATGAAAAAAGGGAAAAAAAATCTCCTTTATATAAAAAAAAAAAAGACAAATATTTATGGTACACGGTGATTTAGCAAACTAAATGTTAAAATTTTATCCAGTTAGGGCTTTTATCTACTTTACTGTTGTCACAATAGAAGTGTGTTACATGACATTATGGGAGATGAATTTTAAGGGAAAAAAAGATATGTGCAAACGCTGTGCAGATTACTTTAGATATAAATAGATATATATGGATTATCTGTCTTTATGTAATGTTTCACACTAAGGAAGAGAAGTTGAACTTCTCAAAATAGGTTGGTGTTTTAATAAAAGTTACTTGTTACACTGCTACTGCACCACTCTAGTCTTTATTCCCCTTGGACCATCAATCAGCTGCTCACCCGGCGGGAAGGTAAGCAACTGAAGATCGATTCCCCCACAAAAATGATCAGCCTCTTGAGTTCTCTCCTCTGATGAACAAGATTTTAAGAAAGCAAGAGAACAAATGGGATCGGCTAGTGTCACTAAGTGTTCACAACAGTGAAATGTAGAGGAAAGTCGTTTTTAATTACAAGACCTAAAATTCATGTAAACTCAATCAGTAAAATCTTAAATTAACTTTAACATGTTAAAGTGATTTTAAACCTTTATTTTTTTTATAACAAACATTTTATTCTCACTTACTACTGTGGTTTTGTGCAAATCGGCCCTAATCTTCCTCTTCTGGTATCCTCCCGCTGGCACTCCTGGCTCCTCCTGCCGTCTGAGTACCTAGGAGGTTACTCATGCCGGCTCACTCCCAAACCACGCTGCTTGCATCCATCTAAACTAGGCTCAGGTAAGTATAATAAAGGCCTGGGGGGGATCCTGGACATAGAAGGTTATTTACCTTAATGCAGAGAATGCATTAACCACTTGCCAACCACAATACGTATGCAAGCGGTTTACAGAGATTATGGCTAAAGATATCAGTCATAACCCCAGTATCATTTCTTTCAGCAGGTGACCAGCTTTCTCATGAAAATGGTCCAAGTGGCTCATGAACAGCTGGAACAGTTTCTGAAGTGGCAGGATGGGACTTTTGCATTGGCGTCAATGTGCGTTATTGACCGTCAGTGCTAAGTTACGTTTTGTTTAAAAAGACATCCCTCTGTTATTTTTGGACATTTTAAAACATAAAATGCCAGCGCTGGTTAGCGGTGCTATTGCGCTGATGCACG
>BLSH010205254.1:338748-350257 GCA_018402905.1 Glandirana rugosa
TCTTTGATGCCATGAATTTGTTTCTGCCGGTTTGTCCAAAAAATGATCTGACGGTGTGGCAGGCTGCTCCCATAGGCAATCAAAGAGTTAATACTCTTTGATTGACTCTGGCTTGGAGGACCAGAGAGATGTCACTTCCGTTCCAGGCTGATCTTTTGCTTTTAAAGGTAAAGAAGAGATTTGGGGTCTTTTTGACCCCAGATCTCTCTATTAAGAGGACCCGTCATCCTTATTTCTATTACAAGGGATGTTTACATTCCTTGTAATAGGAATAAAAGTGATCAAAAAAAGTAAATAGACAGTGTAAAAATAAAAAATAAAAAGTAAAATAAATAATAGTCAGGTGTCACCTATGGAAATGTTTAAGTACCGTAGTTTCTTTCCATTCCACGAGCGTGCGCAATTTTAAAGTGCGACATGTTAGGTATCTATTTATTCGGCATAACATCATCTTTTACATTATACAAAAATAGTAGGGTAACTATAGTGTTTTTTTTAAAACTTCATTAAATTGTATTTTTTCCCAAAAAATTTAAATACCATTTAAAATAATAACTTGCAACGATTGCCATTTTATTCACTATGGTCTCTGCTAAAAAATGTATAATGTTAGTGGTTTATAAGTAATTTTCTAGCAAAAAATACTTGTAAACTTGTAAACAAAAAAGTGTCAGAACAAGCCTGGCCGGCAAGTAAAAAGAACCTTAAGGCCTCATATACACGGGCATTTTGGAAAAAACGAGCTGTAACGTCGGCACCGATGCCAGGAAAAAATCGGCATTAAAAACGCAATTTCATTGGCGTTTTGCATTGGCGTCAATGTGCGTTATTGACCGTCAGCGCCAAGTTACGTTTTGTTTAAAAAGACATCCCTCTGCTATTTTTGGACATTTTAAAACATAAAATGCCAGCGCTGGTTAACGGTGCTATTGTGCTGATGCACGTTACTGAGCGTTTTGCCAGCTCAGCGTTAAAAAAGCTCTAACGCTGCAGCTTCGGAACGCACGGGTCCTGTGTTCGATTTACAGCTTAAGAACGCAGACGCCATCTACAGCTCATAAACGGCAATGTGTATATGAGGCAATTGAATAACATATCGTAGCGTTCTTAAGCTGTAAAAACAGCTCAAAAACGTGTCGTTAATAATGCCCGTGTGTATGGGACCTAGACTTTAGAACCACTTTAATGTAATTTCAAAAGTCATTTTCAATATTTTCAAATCTGCAACTTTTTAAGAAAAAAACAGTACCTGGTGATGCTACCATGAAAGCTGTTGGGAACTTGGGGAATGTTTTCATTCTGTCACATGAGCTTTCAATAGAAGCTACATGTGGCTGTTTCGGCACACATTAAACAGGCATGGTCTTCATGGGGAGGTGCTACTACTTATGGCCTTCTATGTTCCACCACCGTTCTCTAATGGGGTGGTCACTGAGGGCTTACAGTTTATGGCCAAATACCCAATGTCCCGCGCTGTTTGGCTGGGCGATTTTAATTCTGTGCTGGATGTGGGCTTGGACAGGCTACAGCAGCCCGACCGGGCTCATACCTCTAGTGACCAGACCAGATTTGCCAGGCTGATCTCCCAGTTTCACCTAACTGATACATGGCGAGCTCTCCATCCCCACACCAAGGCATACTCCTGCTTCTCCTCGTCTCACAACACGATGTCTTGCATTGACTTTATTTTGATATCCCAGGCATTGTTACCCAAATTCAAGAGGCTGCCTTTTGTCTGAGACTACTTTCAGACCATAGCCCTTATTGGGTTAGGTTTGTCTTTCAAACACCTAAGCCCCTCACGAGATGGAGTTTAAATCCATTCTGGCTCTCACTTTTTTCAGAAACAGACGAGATCGAAGCCATCTGGAATCAATTCTTTGTGAATAATGAGCAGTCCTCGTCCATTATTAATGTAGGGGAATCATTTAAACTACATGCTAAAGCAACCCTTACGACCCATATTAATAGACTTAAAAAACAAACCACAGAACATTTGGATGGGGAGCTAGCCGAACTGACTGAGGCAGAACACCAATTTGAAATGGACCCCTCCCTAAACAATACATCCCGAGTTACAAACCAGAACAGTGGATCAGTTACACTACGAAAAAGCTAACAGGAAATTTTTTTTTCCAAGCTGAAAACTTTTGAACATGGAGAAAAAGCTGGTAGGTTACTGGCATATATGGCCCATAATGAAGACAGACCCCAAGTAGTGATATCTTTGCACGCCCCTTCAGGCACACATATCACTGACCCAATTGAGGTAGTGGCAACTTTCCATGATTACTTTCTATCTTTATATACTACCACACTACCAGACAACACGGACCTTATAGACCACTTTCTGGACGACCTGCCCATCCCGTAGCTATCCCAAGCCCAGGTAGAAATGCTTGAGGCCCCGTTGTCCACTGACGAAGTCGTGAAAGCGATATCCAGTTTTGCTAGATCCAAGGCACCAGGCTCTGATGGTTTACCCATAGAGTTCTATGCCCATTATAGTGAAATACTTCTCCCAAGACTACTGGTCCTGTACAATTACATGTTTGAAAACTTTACATTAACGCCAACCATGCGGGAGGCCACCATAATTCTAATACCCAAACCTGGCAAAGACCCGCATGTCACAGAACCATACAGACCGATCTCACTATTGCAGGTTGACATAAAGATTCTGGCTAAGACTCTGGCGCTCCGGCTCAACCAAGTTATCACAGATTTGATCCATGAGGATCAGGCTGGATTCATGCCTGGTAGAAACACCTCCTTCAATCTCAGAAGACTGTTTATGAATGTTCAGGCCCAACAAGACAACGTAGGGGAGAGAGTCGTGGTGACCTTGGACACAGCCAAGGCATTTGACTCCGTAGAATGGTGCTATTTGTGGAAATGTCTGGCTAGCTTTGGATTTGGCCCTAGATTCCTTAAATGGATTTGAATTCTTTATCAAGGCCCAATGGCTAGAGTAGTGGCCAATGGTTGGCTATCAGATGCCTTTCAACTCACCAGGGGCACCCGTCAGGGATGCCCGCTCTCCCCATTATTATACGCCCTTGCCACAGAGCCTCTTGCTATCTCCATCAGGAACAACACCAATATAAGGGGGTTACAGATAGGAGAGCTGGAGGAAAAAATTAGTTTATATGCTGACGACACTCTTTTATATCTAGCGGACTCAGGTCCATCACTAGCTGAAGCTCTCCAAACGTTTGAACAGTTTGGAACCTTCTCTGGGCTCAGAATTAATTGGGAGAAGTCCCAGATCCTCCCACTTGATTCTGCCCCCCAAACTCAGACCCAGTCTCTGCTTCCTCTCCAACGGGTCAGTGTCATAAAATACTTGGGTGTGCACATCACAAATTCCCTGACCAATTACATCAATAACAATGTGGAACCACTCTTCTCATTAATTAAAAACAAAGTACAAACATGGGCTAGGTTGCCCCTGGGAGTAATGGGGCGCATCAACCTAATAAAAATGATTCTTCTCCCCAAGATTCTATATGTTTTGTGGCATTCACCGGTATATATACCGTTAAAATACTTTAAAGTTATAGATGCACTAATAAAACCATTTGTGTGGGGGAAAGGCAGACATAAATTGGCCTGGCACATTCTCTTACGTCCAACAGACTTAGCGGGCACGGCCTTACCAGATTTCAGCTCTTACTATATAGCATCCCAACTGTCTAACATATTTCACTTATATAAATCAGACAGGCACAGATTTCTTTCCCTCATGTGCCCACACTGCACTACCGCTCCAATATACATAATAACGACCGGACCGGGTGGAGGTTAAGGGGAGAGAAAACATAATACCGTTGTGCAACACTACAGGAGAATTTGGGACTTAGCCTCTCACAAACTAGATGTAGCCCAATGTAATGAATATACCCCTATATGGCATAGAAAACACCTTCCAGGGATTAGGCAGATACCTGATACAGCGGAGTGGAGCAGGCTGGGAAATTTTCTATCTTTCCCACATATTTTTGGCAGGTACTCTTAAAACATATAGACAGACTGAAGGAAGAATTTTCGCATGTTCTTCAGATTTCTTCAGGTACGGCATGCTATCCAGACCCAATTCCCCCAACAGATTCCAGACATGGCCCCCAATCCCCTTATGGAGATGGTCAAATGCTCAGACCCGTAAAAATTGATATCCATCTTCTATAACATGCTAATTACCCCTGTATCAACACAAAGGACATATAAGATTAAAGCGAGGTGGAAAAGACACTGTGGCAATATAGAAGATGAAGATTGGGGAGAGGCCTTAGATACATGTAAAGTAGTCTCGCCTAAAATGTCTGATAGACTAACGCAG
This sequence comes from Glandirana rugosa, assembly GCA_018402905.1. NCBI lineage: Eukaryota > Metazoa > Chordata > Amphibia > Anura > Ranidae > Glandirana > Glandirana rugosa. The sequence continues at coordinate 343,088 of BLSH010205254.1, forward strand.
CAATACATTCTGCACCAAGCGTACCTCACACCACTCAGACTGAATAGATTTAACGGTGGGGGGTCTGATGTCTGTCTCCTTTGCAAGCAAGAAACAGGGACTTTTTACCACCTCCTCTGGGCATGCCCATATGTACAGGGCTATTGGAGGCAGGTGGTGGCATTCCTCCATGATAATATGGGTTCACCTCTTACCCTGGACCCAAAATCGTGCCTGTTGGGCATTTTCCCGGACATAGACCTTGAAAAATACACCAAAACCTTCTTACATGAAACTATATTCCTGGCCCGGAAAAATATCGCTAAAAAATGGATGAGACAATCACCACCTAGAGTGGATAAGAGAAGTTAATGCCGCACTTCCTTACAAAAATAATGCATTTACATCCACAGAGGTTGTACTAATAAGTATAATAAAATTTGGGACAGATGGCTGGAGGTATCGGACACATGCACATGATGCGAGAGACCCCAGGGGTGGTGACCTGGCAGAGACAGACAAGAGCCATAAGGTTTAAAATTATTTTATTGAGACTGGTATACAGATACTATATTATTTGTAACACAAAATGACAATGTGTGGAAGGCCTATGTAATCATTGTATGGTAAATATGGGTGAATTTTGTACACTGTGCACCGGATTTACCTGTTTTGTTTCAGGACAATAAAAGCTGTTAACTAAAAAAAAAAACAGACATGGTCTGCTGCTGTCACCATCAGGAAACCTGTCCTAAGAAAGGTCATGTGTCCATTGCTGGAGAACAGTAGGTTGCAAGTGACCAGCAGCACTGAGATGCAATCATTGATGAAAAAATGGTGAAAACAAGTATTTTATTTAAAAAAAGTGATTGTTTATGTTACATAGAGCAAACTAAATGTCATTCATCTAGAGTTTACACCTACTTTAAGGTAGATCTCCAGGGAAACCAATATATATACCCAGTTGAATACATAGATGTTTACTGTTTTACTTGCCAAAGAATGTGTGATTTTTCCCCACTATTTCTGTGATTAGTGATGAGCTTGGTTATGTTTGGACTAGGAATGAAGCCTATGTGTGCAAGTTGACTAGGAAGCTGTCACCTGGCAGCTTCCTGGTTGGCTTGCACACAAGGGTTTGGATCCTAGTCTGAACACGTTAAAGCTCTTCACTGCTTGTGATATATACAACTCTGTTAGTCAGTACTAGCACTCACTTACTTTGTGGTTTACCAATACTGCTTCTGGGTCATCTTTATTGCTTCCTGTTCACTGGACAATGATGAGGTTGATTCATTGTTTAATCAGAAAGCTGAAATCTGGAACCAGGAAGATTAGTTGTTTCATCTGCCCAACTGTGCTGGACCGTACAGGATTGGTAGCCCTTGGCTTCAAGAAATAAAAACATTTCTACTGCTCTAGAAGACGGTGCATACTTACCACTACGCTATCTTTAAAGTGGAACGTTAATGCATTTTTTTTGTTTTACAAAAACTTGTAAAAGCGAGCAGACAGACTATTTATTGCAGAAGAGATGTGCAATGTCTCTTATATAATAAAATACACCTACCTGACCACTTGCAGCCTTCTGTGGCATGTAAGATTTTATCCCCACCATGGGTCCCTGTTAGGAGTTACGTCATCCTGTGCCAGCAAATGAAGATGCCTATGGCGAGAAGATGCTGGTGCTGGCGAGGGACTCCTCGAGGACTTTTAGGAGGTAAGTATAGTGACTTTAGTTCTGATTTACAAGACACAGTAGCCTGTATCATAAAGAAAGATAAAAATCCCAACTTTTCGTTTGTACTGTTTCTCAGAAAACATAGGATTATTAAGAATGAGTTTAAAGTGATTTCAAAGCTTACATTATTTTTTCTAAAACAATAAACATGTTATACTTACCTGCTTTGTGCATGCCCTGAATCTCCTCTTCTGGGGTCCCCCACAGGCGTTCTAGGTTCCTCTTTATCTCATCACTCACTACCATAGGAAGCCACTTTCTATGGGGGCACACCTGTGGGCTCACTCCCAAGCCGTGCTATGTGCGTCTATAGCAGTGACAGCCCATAATGCAGGGCGCAGGGGTGCCGCCCCCCTAATCCATGCGTCTGGCCCACTAATATACATGCAGGGCACCGGATGCATGGATTCCAATGGGTTTTTTTTATAAGCACATAATTAGAGCCAGAGGCTCTAATAGGCTTCAAAAATGGTTGGCACTGCACCCTGAGCCCACCCAGTTGTGTGACATTAGTGAATTAATATTCGTTATTGCCTTTCTGTTTCTCCTCCCAGCCAATCAGGAAGCGGGTCCTGAGACTCATCACCCGATTGGCCGAGAGCAGAAGTGATCCTATTGGCGACCAAGGAGGATGAAGGAGGAGACACAGGGGATGCTGCCATGAAGCACCAATAGGAGGAGATGCCGCCCGCCGCCCGAGGGAGCGCTGGTGACCGACCGACCAGAGGGGGGGGTGTGCCTGTGACCCATCCCACTGGGAGGGTGGCAGCGGCGGGTGGATTGTTTGCCCCCCCAAAAAAATACCACCAGCCACCACTAGTCTATAGACACACACAACAGGATTGAGCCCTGCCCCCCCATTCCCTTCTTTTAGGATTTGATTGATAGGAGCCAATGGCTTCCACAGGTTTCACTTAGTCTTTTGAGGAGAGGAGGAGACAGCAGTGCTGGTCCACTCAGGGATAGCGCTGGATCAAGATAGGAAGTATAAGGGGGGGTGAGGGGGCGATAAAAATACTGGGGCATTTTTCACCTAAATGCAGGGAATGCGTTAAGGTAAAAAAATGTTTTGCCCTTAGAACCACTTTAAGGGCCCATTTACAGTACATCTTTGCAGTGCAAATACTGTGCACATTGAAATGTGCATTAATGCGCATTGGGTTACAAATTAACGTGCATTGCAATAAGCCAGCTTACCCATTTAAATAGGCTGCCTAACATATTAAAACACACCAAAAGAGGTGCACATACTATTTAAACAACATAACATTCCACAGTGCGCAGTAGCATGCTACCTTTCACTGTGGTGCACTGGTGTGCCATTCAGAATGAATGGCACTCCAGCATACTAATACATACTGTATAACAAGTGTTGCCATGCATTGTGGTAATGACCACATTAACGCAACAGAACAGTGTAAATGGGCCCTTACTGTTTAAGACTTTCTCTGGGATTCAAAATAAATGCACTCAGGAACTGGAAACCTTGGGTTTGCTGTCCCCAGCATTTAACAGTTCACTAATGAGCCCCTAACCACACCGCAGCATTGAGCGTAGTGTATTTCACTGGTACATAGTTAAAAAAAATTCAAGTAAAATATCCACACCTAATAGGACAACAATGATTGCTGCATGCTCTCAGCTCTCACAAAACGTGTCTTCATTTTTAGCAATACGTTAATACGCCTTTATAGTCATTTTTACTATTTATCCAGAAGACTTTTTGTTTGTTTGGATTTTTCTTTTTTCCTTACAACCTCCTGGACAGGTAAGTGTATAAAACCAAGAAGTGAATCCTTATGTCTCCAGTGTGTATGTTCCTGCCAAGCTAGGATTAACAGCTTATCTAGGTATGTTCTGTGAATGGTTTCAGGACCTGAACAAAATGTTTCATACCGAACACTAAAAATGCTGTCTTTCCCATCAGTGTGGGATTAAGTTCTGGAGAGCCTTTTTTTGCAACGGGGGACTGGACAGATAACAAGGATTAGCTGCTATGATACCGCAGGCCGCCAACAGCCCATTAAACTATATGAGCTATCAAAATTAGCTCTTGCAGTGCCAGACAGATGAAGTACACTCTGGAAAAATAAGGGCAATACTAAAAGAGTAGTGAAATAGATATGGGTTAATCACATTAATAGGAAATGGTGTATTAACCACTTCAGCCCGGAAGGATTTACCACTGTAGGACCAGAGCACTTTTTACAATTCGGCACTGCGTCGCTTTAACTGACAATTGCACGGTCGTGCAACGTTGTACTTAAACGAAATTGGTGTCGTTCCCCCCCCCCCCACAAATTTTTTTGAACTTCAGAGCTTTCTTTTGGTGGTATTTCACCTCTGCATCACTTCTGATCACCGCTATAAACAATTAAAAGAGCGACAATTTTGAAAATAAAAAACAATATTTTTTACTTTTTGCTAAAATATATATCCAAAAAAAATATATATAAAAAAACGAATTTATTCATCAGTTTTGGCCGATTTATATTCTTCCTCATATTTGTGGTAAAAAAAATTGTGATTGGCATTTATTGATTGGTTTGCGCAAAAGTTGCTGCGTTTACAAACCATGAAAATTAATTTATGGCATTTTTACTATTTTTTTTTTTTACTAGTAATGGCGATGATCTGTGATTTTTATCGGGACTGCGATATTGGGGCGGACATGTCGGACATTTTTGACACTTTTTTGGGACCAGTGACATTTATACAGCGATCAGAAGTTTAAATAGCCACTGATTACTGTATAAATGTCATTGGCAGTGAAGGGGTTAACTGTTTTCCCTAGGCGTGTTGTAACTGTGAGGGGGCTGGGCTGCCAGGGACATGAGAGATCTAACTGATCCCAGTGACAGGGATCAGTAGATCTCTTACATGCCGCCTGTTCCCCATTCTTCTGCTGTGCCAGGCAATCGCAAGGTCACCAGCGGACATCAAGTCCGCCCGACCCGCGGCCATACTGCTGGAGAGTGCTGTGGGCACGAGAGCGCACAGCCGGGACCGCGCTCCCGCCCGCTAGCCGCGCATGCGTGAGCTGCTGTATATAGATGGCGAATTGCACTATCGTGCCACTCTGCAGCAGTAAATGTATGCAAGCCGGTCGCTAGCCGGTTAAATAATAAAGTAATGTATAAACAATGCCTATTGATAATGTTGATTAAATAGAAACCTTACTATACTGATCATGGCTTCATGTGGTAACATTTGTAGCACCTCAGGTTATAGTTAAGTAGGCTATCTTTACTGAAGTGCACAGAAAAACAGGGAATGGTGTAGGAGGGTCAAGGACATCCCTATAGCCAAGGCCGAGACAAGGGGTGGGCAGAAGGGACGGCTGCCCTGGGCGCAGAGTGTATTGTAGGAATGGGGGCGCTACAAGTTCCTTCTACTATAAGACTGACAGAAGTAGTGACAGTAGCATCACTACTTCTGTAAGCCCAATGCTGAAAGCAGCAAGGAGAGAGCCAGGAGAAGGTGTGGGTTGTGCTCTCCCCCCCCCCTCCTCCTCATAAGCCTGCACACAATGAAGGGGGGGAGTAATTTGTCATCTTTGCCCTGGGCACTGAATGATCTTGTCCTGGCACTGCCTATAGGAGTCCATGCTGCAGCTATGCTGCATGGGAACAAAAGGGTTTGTTAGAGCCTGCAAAAGGTTTCTAAAATGATCCTGCTTTATTATTTGCCCCCTCATCCTGCGCAGTTGGTTCACTTTATGCACAATGATCCACCGAGGACACCACTGATGAGTGAGTACTGATATATAACACAGGTAGCAATGTGAGCTGTGGTAATAAAGACTTGTGCTAAAAGGGGGCAGTATAGACTACTGGCCACCAATGGTAATGGCTATTATTGGGGTATATTAGCCAATGGCAACTAATGTTTATTGGGCCTCATATTAGTGGCAATATAATAAATAGGATTATTATTAGGTCTGCATTATAGGCCATTGACCACCAATTTAAAATGGCAGGTCCAAAAAAATGGACCCAATCATAATTTTTCTATGGGGCCTTGTGGTTTGTAGTTACATCACTGCAGAGGAACCAACCCAGTACAAAACATATAGACATTTTGGGGTTGGTTTACTAAAGGCAAATAGACTGTGCACTTTGCAAAGTGCAGTTGCACTCTGCATGGGCAGTTGCTCCAGTGCTTAGTAAATGAGGTGAAGCTTCACTTTGCAAAGAATACCCAGTCACATCCAAGGAAAAATTTAAAAAACTGCATTTTTTGCTTGTACATGATTGGATGATGGAAGTCAGCAGAGCTCCTGCTCATTTACCAAACTGTGGAGCAACTGCTCTTGCATAGTGTTGGGCGAATGGTTCGGCCCGAGCATGAATTCGGGCTGAACACTGGCTGTTCACCCATTCGGCAAACACCTGCATTGTCAGGGGCATTCAACCGTTTGTTTGGCTTGCCAAGCGCCCCACAGTGCATTGGAAGCCCTGATTGGCTGAAGCAATGAAGGGTTTGCCCAACCAGGGCAAAGAACGCTGTCATGATTGGAGAAAGTAATGAGCACTGTGCCCAATCATGGCTCATTGCTCATACTGTAGACCCACCCCCTACTATAAAAGGATCCTTCCCAGAACAGCCATTTGCAGTGTGATATTGGAATGGAGAAGATAGATAGAACAGGACTCTGTTCATTGCTACTAGCAAATTAGTTTGCTATAGTGGGCTATTGTGATTCTATTGTGAGTCTATTGTGAGTGTAAAGTGTAGTGTGAATATAGTGATAGTGCAGTGTGAGTGTAGTGCGACCATTCATTTTTAGGGGTTGATTTACTAACACTGGAGAGTGCAAAATCTGGTGCACCTGCACATGGTAGCCAATCAGCTTCTAACTTCAGCTTGTTCAATCAAGCTTTGACAACAAATCCTGAAAGCTGATTGGTTTCTTTGTAGAACTGCACCAGATTTTGCACTTTTCAGCTTTAGTAAATAAGCCCCTTAGTGTCAGTTTAGTGTTTCAGGGCAGTTTTACTGCAGTATATGGAAATGCATTAGTGCGTGTTTACTGCAGTATATTGAGGTGCATTAGTGCATGTTTACTGCAGTATATGGAAGTGCATTAGTGTACGTTTTCTGCAGTATATGGAAGTGCATTAGTGCGCACTTACTGCAGTATATTGAACTGCATTAGTGCACGTTTACTGCAGTATATTGAAATGCATTAGTGCACTTTTACTGCAGTATATTGAAGTGCGTAAGGGTACTTTTACTGCAGTATATTGAAGTGCGTAAGAGTACTTTTACTGCAGTATATTGAAGTGCATCAGTGCAGTTTTACTGCGGTATACAGTATTGTAGTGTGTCAGTGGAGTGTCTGTGTAGTGAGTCCTCAAGTTAAAGTGCACCAAACATCACTTTCCCTTGATTAAAGTGCATCCAAGTTCACATTTCCCCTTCTCTACTACATTTTGGTAATAACCCCC
>BLSH010205254.1:350267-377541 GCA_018402905.1 Glandirana rugosa
TTGGTAATAATATATAGAAAAAAATAATACTAAATAATTATTGCTTTATTGCTTAAAGCTAGTATTTCTTTTTAGGCTTTTTACCTTTTTTTAAATTTTTATTGATTTTTTTCGATTTTGTCTTTTTTTTATTTTTTTTTTTTTACTTTTTTTCGGGTTTACTTTTTTTTTTTTAAAAAAACCGACACGTGTAAAGATTACCCGTTGTAGTGATTTGTTTCCTTTACTACGGGACGGTATAGGTGGAAACGGACACCTGTGTATACGACGACCGGGGGAGTATCACGGTGTCCCTGCGGACGGAGAGGAACAACCGGAGGGTCTGTACTACCCCCCCCCCCCCCAATATATATGACGTCATTTGCGCGTGATTACGTAAAGGTATATGACGTTAACCCCCCCCCCCCCCATCATGTCTGGGAGGCCAACAAGGAGAGGCAGGCGTCCCTGTGGCACTATGAGGGGGCCAGCAGCATATGTGTCCACAGGCAAAGGTGGATATGGCAGGGCATCATTTCCTTTGTTTAGTGATGTTGCCCATTAGAAATGTGCACAGCCAAAAAAATTTTTTTTTTTTCATTTGGGCTTTTTTTCATTTTTTTTTTTTTATTTTTTTTCTGTTTTAGCTTTTTTTAGTTATTTTTAAATTTTTTTCCATTTTTCGGATTTTTCTTTATGATCGAAATTCGTTATTTCGTTATTAATAAATCATAATAAAAAAAGATATATAATAATGGTTAATAATTCATTACGTTCACTAACAGCCAAATTTGAAAGGAAATTCCAATACCTACCTATAATTTGATCGTTTATAACTATTATTATAGTTTTTATTATTATTATTATTATTATTATTAAATAATAATAATAATTATAAAAAAACTATAATAATGGTTACAAACTATTACATTTCAGGTAGGTATTGAAATTTCCTTTCAAATTATATTATTATAATTATAATAGAAATTATCCGAATGTTTTTTGTTCTTTAGGATTTTCGAATTTTCGGATTTCCGTTCAATTTTCGGATTTTCGTTCTTCAAAAAATTTCGGATTTCGTTCATTCAGAGTTTCTTTTTTTCCGATTTTCGTTCTTTTCAAAAATTTGTTTTCGGAAAAATTTGTGAAACCGATTTTCATTATTCGGACGTTTCTGAATTAACAACCAATTCCGAATTTTGATGAAAAATGAATGCAGAATGAAACTAATTGCAAATGTCTATTACCCATGCTATCCAGCCACAGCATGCAGAGGAGGTGGTGGACTGGCTTACTAAACCATCCTCATCCTCTGTCACCTAAGCAGAGACTAGTGCAAAGTCCACTGCAGCTGCCAGAGCGCCTTATTCTGCCTCCTGAGTTATTTGAACACAGCATCAGCCACTTGCTCCTTGACAATGCACAAGCATTACTTAATTTATAAACAGTACCTCTATAGGGTTATGATGTGAAGGAACCACCAACACTCAAAGCATTATTTTTCCGCACATGTTACTTCTATCCAAAGTCTGTGAAACAGAAACCAGAATTTAACCATAAAAGCTCTAATCTTGTTCTGAGTGCACTAAATTGTGGCCTCATCATACAGACTAACTCCCCAAGCCATTGTTTATAAAATAAATAAAGCTTGCAGGGGAAAATGTCATTTTTTTGCCTTTATAAATGTCTTTCAAGACGAGAGATGACCAGGGAGTGGATTAAGAGCTTTGTTGTGTCGTTGGTTAGAAAGGGGTGTATTTTGGAGATGTTGTGGAGGATGAGGCGGCAAGATTTGGACAGTGATTGGATGTGGGGCTTAAAGGAGAGTTCAGAGTCCAGAACTACACCTAGGACCTTGGCATGCGGGGATGGGTTTATAGTTGTGCCATCGATTTTGACAGAGAGATCAGGGGAAGGGGCATATGGGAGAGGAAAAATTATAAGTTTGATTTTGGATAGATTGTGTTTGAGGAAGTGATGTGACATCCAGGCTGATATATCTGTTAGTAAATTAGTTATAGGTGAGGAGACGGTGGGAGTGATCTGAGGGGTAGAGAAATAGATTTGGGTGTCGTCAGCATAGAAGTGGTATTGGAAGCCATGGGAGGCTATCAACTGACCCAGGGAGAAGGTGTAGATTAAGAATAGGAGAGGTCCAAGGACAGAACCTTGGGGGACCCCAACAGAGAAAAGAAGAGGAGAGGAGGAAGTTGAATTGTAAGTAACACTAAAGGTGTGGTTGGATAAGTAGTAGGAGAACCAGCGAAGAGTACAATCACGGAGACTAAAAGTATGGAATTTTTTGAGGAGGAGGGTGTGGTCAACAGTATCAAAGGCAGAAGAGTGGTCCAGGAGTAGGAGTACAGAATAGTGTCCATTGGTTTTGGCTGTTAGATCGTTTGTTCGTTTTAGGAGAGCAGTTTCTGTGGAGTGTTAAGAACGAAAACCAGACTGAAGGGGATCAGGAAGGCTATAATCAGCAAGGTGGTCACACAGTCGGTTGTAGACCAGACATTCAAGGAGTTTGGATAAAAAGGGGAGCAAGGAGATGGAGTGGAATTTGTTAAGATTGGATGGGTCCAGGGAGGGCTTTTTAAGTATGGGGCTAACTAGTGCATGTTTTAGAGAGTTGGGAAAGATGCCAGAAGAGAGGGAGAGATTAAAGATGTGAGTTAGAGAGTGTAGAATAGAGCCAGAGGGTGAACAAAGCATTTACGAGGAAATAGGATCCAGAGGGCAGGTGATGAGATGGACATTGGCAAGTAGTTTAGCAACCTCCTCTACAGTGATGGAGTTGAGAGAGGGAAGTAATGATTGAACCTGTGGGCATGAAGTGTAAAGCGTGGATGGTATCTGAACAGCAGAGATCTCGCGAATTGTATCAATCTTCATTTTGAAGTGATTGGCGATCTCTTGGACAGTGAGTGAGTTGGTGGGTGGAGGCAGTGGAGGATGAAGATTTGAAGGTAGAGAAGAGTTGATGGGGACAGGATGATAATTTTCAAATGAGAGTGATAAAATAGGTCTGCTTGGTAGTGAGGAGGCAGTTTTGTATTGGTTGAAATCTTTCTGATACTTAGTCTTACGTCACAAGAGCTCATGAGCACGGCTGTGTTTTTTCAGACTTCTAGTATCAGCTGTTTGCCAAGGTTGAAGGGGTCGGAGTCTGATTCTGTGAGTAGTGAGGGGGGCCAGTGAGTCCATTGAGGCTAGGAGTGAAGTGTTGTAGACAGAAGTGGCTAGGTTGGTGCAGGATAGGGGTGAGATTTTGTCATATAGGTCATCAGAAGCAGAGTAGAGAAGAGAAGGGCTGAGATGACGTAGGTTTCTGCGGGTAACTTTTAGGCGGTTGGAGCTGGAGGAGAGGGAGAGAGTGAAGCTAATAAAGTAGTGATCAGTGAGAGGATCAAGGGTATTGCCTTCAGAGTGAGTAGGGGCATGTATCCATTGCTTCAGGTCAACGGAGAAGGTTAGACTGAGAAGTTTGAAAGTAGCAGGAGTGTTACTATTAATAGGGATGTTGAAGTCACCAAGAATGATTGCGGGGATTTCAGAAGAGAGAAAGTAGGGTAGCCAGGCAGAGAAGTCATCAAGAAAGGTTGATACTGGTCCACGGGGCCAGTAGATCACAGCTATCCTTAGAGAAACTGGAGAGAAAAGATGAATGCAGTGTGCTTCAAAAGAGGAGAGTGACAGAGAGGGAGGTGGGTGAAGTACCTGAAAGGTGCTATGAGAGGCTAGAAGGATTCCAACACCACCTCCCTTACGTCCGCTGGATCTTGGGGGAGTGTGTCCAGAGAAGATCACCATGGTATAGGGCAGCAGAGGAGACAGTGTCGGATTCATGAAGCCAGGTTTCGGTAATGGCGAGTAGATTAAATGAGTTAGCAATAAAGAGGCCATGGAGAGAAGTGTGCTTGTTACATACAAAGCAGGAATTCCAAAGGGCACCAGAAAAAGGGAGTCTATCTTGGGGAGAAGAGAAATGGGCACTAAATTGGGTAGATTGCGGCTGCTGCCAGGGGGTGTGGGGTAATGGGTGTGTTGAGTACAGTTAAATGATGGAAGCCCAGGGTTTGTGGAAATATATCTCCAGAGGTTAGGAGAAGCAGAAGGGTGAGGGAGGTAATGTGGGAATGCGATTTATATGAAGTGATATGCCCCAGTGTCCTGGAGATTTAGAATAAGCAGGAGTTGGTGGGTGGAGTAATAAGGAGAGGGCAGAAGTGAGGGTGATATATATAAGCTGTGGGGTGGAGAAGAGGGTGAAGGAGAGTTAGCTTAAGGATAGAGGACAAAGCTGTCAGAAGGAGTGGTAGAAAGTGAATGTTGCGAGGAGAACGAACTGAAGGGATAAACAAGGTCACCTGTTGCCTGTGTGGTGATATTCAAAGTATTTTCTTGTGTTCATTCCCTGAAGTGCATTCGCTGAAGTGCAGAGTCTGAAGTGTTCCCACTTATAGAAATAGCCCCACTTTGAGAAAGAGCCCCCTTGGCAAGTGTTCCTTCTTGGCAAGTGTGCCTTTCCCAGGAGACGCTTAGATTTATACTAATAGGAATGGGGGTGGGTGCATTCCAATTAGCAATCAGTAGGTAATAAAAAATAGCTGGCTTAACATAGCAAATTTCACTTCAGAAACAGAACAACAAGGGCACTAGAGATAACAGACCATGATTATGGGGTAAGGCAAGGGAAAAATAAACATTGCAATGTGGACAGGTCTACAGATGCTTAAGCAAAAACAACATACCATTATTAAAAGACATAAGCAAAACTAGACAGCAGTGTTTTCAGTTTTTGGGTGGAGTTGTCAGCAAGACAGACATACCTGTGGAGGGACAGAGAAGAACATTTTCAGATGAGACATTCAGATGATGAGTGCAGAGTTCGAAGTGTTCCCACTTATATAGAAAATAGCCCCACTTTCAGAAAGAGCCCCCACAGCAAGTGTGCCCCCTTGGCAATTTGCAAACTGCACAATGTATTTGTCTTTAGTAAATCAATTCCTTTGTTTGCTTATTTTACAAATCTGTATCTGCTCTGTTTATTACATGTCATTTACTGTATTTTAGGAACATACGGGAATCTGGAGTATTGTTTGTTTCTGTTTGTTTTTTAGAGATTGTGTTGATTTATAGGCAGTAAATAGATTGTTCACTTTGCAATACAGTTGACTCTTCAAGGAAATTTCCTCCAGAGCTTAGTAAATGAGGATAAGCTCCATTGACTTCCATCCAATCATGTTGTAATTTCCCTTTCATGTGATTGGGTATACTTTGCAAAGTGCAGCCCTGCCTCATTTACTAAGCTCTGGAGCAAATTCCCTTGCAGACAGCAACTGCACTTGTAAAGTGAATAGTCCAATTGCCTTTAGTAGATCAACACCAAAGTATCTCATATGAGATATGAAAAATAGGCAGCAAAAAATCACACAAATTGTGACTAAAAATTAGATTAGATTGGAGTGGACGAAAACCAAAATCTAATATTTGTAAATTTGTGACACTGGTATAAAACCCCACATTTAACCACTTGCCGACCGCCGATCGGCATCTGACGGCGGCAAAGTGGCTCGTTCCCGCAAATCGCCGTCATACGACGGCGGCTGCGGGAACGTGTATAGTGAGCGCGCGCGCGCCGCCGGAGGCGCGCCCGCGCTCACTGTGTCCAGGGGGGGCCGGGGAGCGGGTGCGGCGGCTTCGATTGCCGCCGGCCACCCGCGATGCCCCCCCCGGAGCGAATGAGCGGAGGTCCGTGTATGTAAACACGGACCTCCACTCTGTGTGAGGGGGAAGTGCTGTGATCACAGCCTTCCTTTACGTGAAGGCTGTGATCGCTTCCCTTCCCCAGATAGGCAAGCCCCCCTACAGTTAGAACACGCCCAGGGAACATAGTTAACCCTTAGCGCGCCCCCTGCAGGTTAACCCCTTCACTGCCAATGGCATTTACACAGTAATCAGTGCATTTTTATAGCACTGATCGCTGTATAAATGCCAATGGTCCCAAAAAAGTGTCAAAACGTTCCGACATGTCCGCCCCAATATCGCAGTACCGCAAAAAATCGCAGATCGCCGCCATTTTTAGTAAAAAATAAAAAAAAATAAAAAACCCCAAAAATGAATTCTCATCATCCGTAAACGCGACCACTTTTGCGCAAACCAATCAATAAACGCCGATTGCGATTTTTTTTATCGCAAATATGAGGAAGAATATAAATCGGCCAAAAACGGTGAAAAAAAAATGTTTTTTTATATTTTTTTTTTGGATTTGTATTTTAGGAAAAAGTAAGAAATTTGGGTTTTTTTGCAAAATTGTCGCTCTTCTTTTGTTTATAGCGGCGATCAGAAATGACGCAGCGGTGATCAAATACCACCAAAAGAAAGCTCTGTTTGTGGGAAAAAAAGGACGTAAATTTCGTTTGGGTACAACGTCGCACGACCGCGCAATTGTCAGTTAAAGCGACGCAGCGCCGAATCGCAAAAAGGGCTCCGGTCCTAAAGCTGGAAATCCTTCCGGGGCTGAAGTGGTTAAAGGGTAACTCAACTTTTGTGGGGAAAAAAAATAGCAAATAAAGAAAAAATAATATAGCGTGTACAATTGCGATACAAGTCATATTCTAATTGAATGTTATTAAAAATGACCTTTCCTTTTTAATCTGCAGCCACTGTAATTTGCCATAAATGCAGTGCAATATGGCTACCTGGAGTTGTTCTGTACACAGAATGTGTACAAAACGCCCCCCAGAAACATCATTTCATGCTCGTGTGATTGGCTCACCAATTTTCCCAGAAGTCTGCCTAAGATACAAGTCAGATTTCCATCATCTCCTGCAACAAAAATGTCATTTTTTGTGAGATACTTCCAGTAGCAACATGTCTAAAGGGATGCAGGCCCAGCAGCTTTCCTCATTAGTGCCCTGTAGCTGCACACCTGATTTATAATTCTGAAGCCCCTCCCATTAGACCCACTTAGCACAGGGGCAGAGAAACAAACAGGGATTTCTTCAGAATAACAAAAGGTAGGAATCTGCAACAAAGGTTGTTATAATCCTGGCAATGTACATAGATCACCCAGAATATTTTAGGAAGTACTCCCCCCAGTACAATGGTGGGACTTTAATGGCAGTTTAACAGTGAACGGGAAAAGTGGGGAGGGGCAGGGTAGATCACCCAGAAGGGAATGTTTTTTTCTCTACAAAATGGAGTTATGCATTAATAATCTGCTAGACAAGCTGGCCTGTTTAGGGAAACAAGAAAAACAGAATATTTACTGCAGGTTCAAAATAGACCAGTATTTGGCTCAACTTTTTTTAGAACAGACCTTTATCTTCTACGGTGTTGGTGCATGTAAACCCAACAAATCTTAGCAGGCATGAGAGAATGAATAACAATTGGAATGATCATACATATAGCTATAAGAAAAATATGTTACAGAGCTTGTATGGTCTGGAGAATTGTGAATGTAGTACAGATGTGAGGGCTGTGCTGAAAGTGTATAATACAAACACATATAGTTTGTTCAAATTATAATAAAATAAATAAGCACAGATTACATTCAGTGAAAACTGCATGTCAGAATTTTAATGGATCTAGATAGGCATGTTGCATGAAAATCTTGGCTTTTGCTGTATATATGTACCTTGATCCCATTCCTCCCATCTACAAAGCCTCTCTATTGCTCCTTTAAAGTGATAGGTTGGCTCATTAACTAACAAGGGCACTTGGTAGGCCTGTAAGAACAGTCCCAAACTTATTTTCTGCAGAAAATATTAGGATTTGCATATATCTTCAGCTGTCTATATCGCTAAAACTACAGATCATTTTGATCTTCAGTTGTCACTGAATGCTATTTATTCATTTTTTGATGATATTATTATATATTATTATTATAAAGGATTTATATAGCGCCAACATGTTGTGCAGCGCTTTACAATGTAGAGGGGGGACAGTACAATTACAATACAGTTCAATATAGAAGTAATAGTAGGGCCCTGCTCGTGGAGCTTACAATCTTAAGGGAGGGGGAGGTGGTACTAATGGTAATACCTGCGGGGGATAATTTGATGGAGGTGACTCGGGTACAGTTCTTAGGTGGATGTGAAATAGGCTTCCCTGAATAAATGGGAGGAGGTAACAAGGGAGCTAAAGAGCAGGAGCTGCAGTAGTCGAGGTGGAAAATAACCAAGGAGTGAATAAGTTGTTTTGTGGTGTCATTAGTCGGGAACAGGCGAATTCTGGAAATGTTGAAGGTGAAGGGGCAAGATATAGCCAGTGATTGGATGTGGGGGCTGAAGGAGAGGTCAGAGTCTAAGATTACACCCAGCACCCTGGCATTTGTAGAGGGACCAGTGGTTGTGCCGTTGATCCTAATGGTAAAGTCATGGGGAGGGGATCGGGGGGGGGAGCAAATATTACAAGCTCAGTTTTAGAAAGACTGAGTTTGAGGAAGTGTTGTGACATCCATACTGATATGTCACTCAGTAAGTTTGTGATACGTGAGGAGATTGATGGGGTGAATTAAGGAGTGGAGAAATAGATCTGGGTGTTGTCAGCATAGAGCTGGTATTGGAAGCCATGGGAGGTTATTAACTGGCCCAGGAAAGAGGTATAGAGAGAGAATAGGAGGAGCCCAAGGACAGAGCTTTCAGGTCCCAAAACAGAAAGAGGAAGAGGAGTGGAGGAGATGGTGTTGTATATGACACTGAAAGTGCGCTGAGATAGGTAGGAGGAGAACCAGGAAAAAAACAGATCACTGAGGCCAAGGGAGCGGAGTTTGTTGAGGAGGACCGGGTGGTCAACTGTGTCGAAGACAGCAGAAAGGTCCAAGAGTATGAGTATGGAGTACTGGCCGTTGGTTTTAGCAGCTAGTTGGTGAGTTTTAGTACAGCAGTTTCAGTGGAATGTTGTGGGTGGAAGCCGGACTGTAGGGAATTGAGAAGGTTGTTGTCAGTGAGGTAGCAACTCATATGGTTGTGGACAAGGCATTCAATATGCCTAGATTCGTAACAGGTTAAAATAGGTAAAGTAGTACAATTAAGTAACAAGAAGTACTGAGGGAAAGCTAAGAAAACTGAGACAATTGGGAAAAATAGAGTGCTATGCTGATGCACATAGGGCTAGCAATTTTCTGAAAGGTAGCTATAAAAATAGCAGGTGCTAGGAAAAAATCTAACTAATTAAAGGTGATTTTGTAGGAAACCTGTATAAAAGGAAACTTGAGAGCTGCCACTTTTGACCGGTTTCACGAAGTTCCCCTGCTATTACTATCCTGAAACAGGTTTGGAGTAGAGGTCCAAGTGAAGTGAAGTCAGAACTTCTGATTTGCATGCTTTTTTAGGGTCAGCGAACCAAGAACCTAGACGATCAGCATCTTGCCAAAAAAATAGTACCCTATGCATTTCTCTCAGTACAGGCTTTCTTTAGCAACTAGTGAGCAGTAAGGTTTCAATATGAGATACAAACATTTTGCTATACTTTCTCCCATTGTTTAGGAGAGAGTGTTTAAAGATTAGAATCTGTAACTTTTATAGTTGTCATTAAATATATTATTTAAATGCAAACAATGTAAGTGCCCAAATTTGACTTGGTATCACCTTCTTATTGTGCCTGAACTGCAAAGTACAGGCTGGGAAAGGGAGAAGCAGTGCACTGAGCCAAACAGTTGTTCTGTAATGCTTATCTGCAACAAGGAACGTGCAGATAGTAGGGGAAACCAGAGTGGAGGAGAGATAAGCTTGTCAGTCTGATGCTCTATTTTTCTATCCAGTCGCAGACTGGTTAAAAGAATGGATCTAATGGCACTGGAACCCTAGATGGGTAGTATTTGGTACATGTGATTGATACTATCAAAATGATACCAGTACTGTCCCACTGGGACATTTGGATGACATATGGGCTGCTTCCGTACACTGAGGAACTCCTACGGAAAACCTTGTGATGAAAATATAATGGTTGAACCAAGAGACTGGAGTGCTATACCGAAATGTTAAAACCCAAAAGGAGGTTTTATTCCAAACAAAGGCTATTAACCACATTTGGAATAAAACCTCCTTTTTTGGATTGCAACATTTTAGTGTGGTGCGTCAGTTTTTTGATCCAACCATTATACACTCAAAGGCTTGGGAAGGGTCAAGACCTGTAAGTGTTACTTAACTACAGCAGAGATAATTCTGGTCTCCTGCCCTGCCGGACATGACTGGGTGGACAGAAATACAAATCCTTTGGCAGGTAAAACAGCTTTCATATATGTATTTTGAGTATTTGGCTATTGGGCTGGAGTTCAGCTTTCATTTTTTTTAAATTTTGTTTGTTTCAGATGTTGCCTCTTTTGGAGAGATTACCTCTTGTCCTAGTTGGGCAAAGGGACGTGTATAGCAATAAAATCTGCAGGGGCCCTACCCCAATTCAGGCTCCAATAGACTAACTAAATGTAAAGCAGCTTAAGCCTCGGTTCACACTGATCCGATCTGAGAGATTGGATGTGATTCTCACCGCACTGCAGTGTGAGTCACATGCAATCTCTCTGCGATGCTATCTCAGCCATAGAGAAAGTATGGCTGAGATCGCATCGCAATCGGATCAAACTCACACTGGACCCTTTTTGTACGCAGGGTCAGAATCGGATCACATGTTGGTTCAGACCATGCAATCCGATTCCTGTGCGAGTTTGCAGATCGCACTGTGATATGCAAACTGAAACGGGGGAGTCCTGAGGCCTCCCTTCAGTTCGCATAGGGCAGTGTGAACTGCAGCCGGGAGGCTAGCGATGCGGGAACCCGCAGTGTATTCGCAGGGTTCCCGCATCGCTGCAGTGTGAACCGAGCCTTAAATTCAAAACCAAAAGTGTAATGTATTGCCACTTACTAAACCTCAGATGTGGTAGCTTCATCAGTTTTCTTTTTTATTATGTTTTTCCCTCTGTTTTCACCTGGTGATATGGCCAGTAACACACCTCTTCTATTAAAGTGCCCCCATTCTGGATGATGGAGCACAGGGGCACATGTGGACCGCAGCATTTCTAATATGGAGGGCGGTAGCATTAAGCAGCCTATAGATGATTTGATTTTTTTTTTCCTTCCACCATGGGTCAGTCAGTGTTCATGGGGGAATGCAGGGCTATTGTGTTCTGCTGGCCTGCTTGCTGGGAGGGGTGAGGGAAGCCTTCACGGGTGCCAGAACACAATGTTTACCAGCAGCTATAGCCACCAGCATGCCAAGAATTAGTCATGCTGGTTTTACCCAAGTCGGTTGAATTTTGATACATGTACTGTATGACCAGCTTTAGATGTACTAGCAGATTTAAATTACAGTAACAATTAAAGCCAAACTCCAGCTAACATTTTATAAGTAGTTACAGCAAACAGTTTTGTTGCTTTTGTGATAAATAAAACTGTTCTTTGTAAGCACCCTGCCAGAGCTGAGTGGTCTATCCCATCCCTGTAACTGATACATCTGCAAGAGAGTGTTCTTTTGAAAAACAACAGACTTACTGACTGGATCTACAGATGAATATAATATAATGAAAGCCATCAAATCTAAGAATTGGTAAACTGCAATATAATCAATGGCTGCTTTTAGGTTTAATACCGTTTTAACACCTAAAACAAGTGTATGTGTATTTTTTATTATTCAGGCTATCTGAGCCTAATCATTTGACAAAAAGGCAAAAATAATCATGCTTTGGGATAAAGCAAAAATAATGAGTGAAGAACAGCTGAAAATGAAAATGTATGAGTTAGGTGACACAGATAATGACATGTTATGTTGGATGTTTCCATGCTGGAAGCCTGTAAATTGCAGTAATTACAAGTAAATGCATGCTGTGAACAATAGTGACTTTGTGATATTTAGAAGATGAAGAGAATGACAAAGGTAAGATTAGGTCATAGTCTGGAAAAACAATAAAAGTATAACTCCATTGAAAACTATCCAACAAGGACTGCGAGGATCATTGACCCAAAGTGAGAATTTAGCAATACGTGGATCAGTGTTATCTATTGTCAGCCAACTGTGACTCGTTCATCATGAAATTTGCAATATCTTTCACAACGTTGTAACCTCTGGGTCTGTATTTCTGCAAACACTGTTTCTTCATTTCTGTGTGCATATGCCATACATTTTTCATTGCACTTGCAGCATTTTTCTTTAAATTCAGAGACACATCAATGCATACATACAGCAGACCTGTTCAAGGGCATCGTTTGAAAGTTTGAAGTGCAGCCACATAAATTCTGATCATTGAGGGAAATCAAAAAAAGTTTCTACAAGCTAATATTAAATTTAACCTGAACTAAGAGAAATGATTACCCTGTCTGACCTCTTTCTGAAAATGCTGATTGACTGCCTGTCATGCGGATCCTCTGATTTATTTGCTTTGAGTCCCTGAGCAGGAACAAGTATGAATTCCATGAGTCCTGAATTGATTGATTTCATTGGTTGCATGCCTGTTCTATCCCAGTGACTCAAAATATTGAAGCAAGAGACAGAGGGGCAACTGACATTTTAAAGTGACCCTGTTGCTAACTATAATCAAGCAAAATATGCCTGTAAAAGAAGATGATAATAATTACCTTTCCAAGCAGTGTCCTAAAACTTTGTTGTATTCATGATCTCTGTTTGCTGCTGGTACCTGACACTTCTGAGTACGTCAATTGTATACCCAGCACGTGGCAAGGAAACATATATTTGGCACACCCGGAAGTACTGGATGCAAAAAACAGCCACAAATCATCAATACTGCCAAATTTAAGGAGAGAATAGGTGCATTCCCTTACAAATTTGCCTAATAAATAGAGTAATCAAAATATAGAGCAGTAAGCATATTAACATGTGAAGGTCTTGTCAAAATGTATAGGTAAATACTTTAACTACTTGCCGACCAGCTCGGTTCTCTCGGCTGCGCAAATCGCCGTCATTGTACGTCAGCCACGCATGTGTGATTTGCGGGAGTGGGCGCATCCATGAGCGTGCCCGCGGGTTGGACGGACGTACAATGATGGCGATTTGCGCAGCCAAACCAACCTGCCGCAGTACAACTGGTCGGCAAGTAGTTAAAGTATTTACTTATACATTTTGACAAGACCTTCACATGTTAATATGCTTACTGCTCTATATTTTGATTTATTAGGCAAATTTGTAAGGGAATGCACCTATTCTCTCTTTAAACTTGGCTGTATTGATGATTTGTGGCTGTTTTTTGCATTCAATACTTCCGGGTGTGCCAAATATATGTTTCCTTGCACATGCTGGGTATACAATTGACGTACTCAGAAGTGTCAGTGTCTGATCTGTCCGCCGCAATATTACAGTCCCGATAAAAATCGCAGATCGCGGCCATTACTAGTAAAAAAAATAAAATAAATAAAAATGCCATAAATCTATCCCCTATTTTGTAGACGCAATAACTTTTGCGCAACCCAATTTCATATATCGGCCTAAACTGATGAAGACATTTTTTTTTTTATATTTTTTTTTTTTTGGGATATTTATTATAGCAAAAAGGAAAAAGTTTTTTTTTCAAAATTGCTGCTCTTTGTTTGCTCATAGCACAAAAAATAAAAACCACAGAGGTGATTAAATACCACGAAGAGAAAGCTCTATTTTTGGGAAAAAAGGATGTCAATTATGTTTGGGCACAAATTCGCAAGACCACGCAATTGTCAGTTAAAGTGACGCAGTGCCCGTATTGCAAAAAATGGCCTGGTCATTAAGGGGGCAAATCCTTTTGGGGCTGAAGTGGTTAAAGTACAGTTAAAGATTCAAATCATAAAAATATGTTCTACTTACTTGCTCTATTGCACAGAGCGGTCCACTACCACCTCTTTTGGCAGTCCCAATAAGGGTGCTATCGGCTCCCTCTTCCTCTGGGTGCCTCCGTAGCAAGCCATGTGCGGGCTTGCTCTAATTCTGGGCTGTGTGCATCCATAGACACACTTCACTGGTAAGCGACACCCCCCACTCACCCCTCACAGGAGATTGACTGACAGCAGTGAGAGACTATGGCTGCTGCCAGTGCTTTCAGTGAGACAAGGAAGAGAGGAGAGCAGTGCTATAGCTGGAACAGCACTGGATTGGTGAGAGGAGCCAGGTAAGTGTTTAGGGATATGTTGAGGGGGGATAGAACAGACATTGGGGCACTTCTCAATTGCGTCCCCCCTCCCCTTTGCTAAAATGCTGAGATTTAAAAAAGAATGTTTGTAGGGGGAAAAGTTAGGTGCAACGGGTTGACTTTCTGTACCTTTACAATAAAACTTCAAGCAATATTGTGATTTACTGTGGTGCCAGCTATTCTCCTGTACTAGGTTTTATATACATCCTTCTTCCAAATGTCAAAGTGCAGGGAGAAAGTCATCATCCTACCAACAAGATCCTGGGAATGCTGAGTATTCTAAATGTCACAAAAAGACAGTGCAGCTCATCGCTACTTTGAGCAACTCTACATTCCCCAGGTCCACAGAAAGGATGACATCACTCTCTTCTAGGCTCTGTGGGGGAAATGTAAGCATAATATCTACATTTTTTCTTATGTTTCAGCCGGGGGGGGGGGCATATTTAGGCCCCATGCACACTTGCTTGGTGTTTATCCCTGGTTTAGGGCAATATATGCCCTGGGCACAAGTTGCCCTAATTGTTACTACCGCTCTCTGTTCCTCCCAGCTCTGTCCAATCACAGCAGCTGTCAGCCTCTCTTTTACAGACTGCCAGCAGCAGGTCTGGATGGTTCACCTGTATCTTCTGCCCACATCTAAATGCCAGAGCCTCGTCCACAGGGGATAAACAGCCAGGGTGCATGAGGCCTTAAAAAAAAGGCAAAATTGCTTAATTACTTAACAGACAGAAGTAAGCCAGAACTTAAGTTTAACATATGGCTCCATATTTTAAGCATTTTCAGATCCTAAAATTACTAATATTAAGCAGATCTGACACACATGTATGATTTTTTCACTTTTGCTTTCTCTTTACATAAACCTGAGCTTCATTTAAAAGTCTGTTCAGGTACAAAGTTTATATTCCACTGATGGTGTTGATTTTTTTTTTAATTGTTTATTTTCCTTTAAAAAGCATGGGTGCAAAAAGCACAGGGACAACAGTAGTTATTATATAAAATCAAAGAAGAGTTTTTTTTCCCATTTTGGTATTAACAAAGTCAAAGTTGTTGCAACCAATGTTACTGCATTAACCTGAGTGAGCACAACACGTTTGTATGAGCAAGTTTAAAGTGGACGTAAACCCTCACATGCACCCAGTGAAGTGAACAGCCTCAGATGATACACAGGGATTAAACAAATCTCCCTATATAAGTTTCACATGCATATCTGCTGTCTTCGTCTGTATTTATCCTTTAGAATGTGCTGTTCGGGTTATGTTTTTTTTCTCTTCCTGGTTATCATTGCAGAGGAGCCTGGGCATACAGCCAAGACAGCTGATTGGAGGAAAAGCACACACCCCCTCTCCTCATAGGTAGAGACTTTCAGATGTCTTTGTTGTTTTGTTCAGCACGGTGCTAATCTATTTATAGCATACTCCCCAAAACCAAACTCCGGGCTGCTCTTATCATAATGTGACGGAAACTTGTCAGGCTGATAACAGAGCTATGGAACAGGAGAAAGCTACGAGACACAGGGCTTTGGAGAGAGATAAGAAAACTCTGCAGATATATGTTCCCAGCTCAAATTTCATGAATCGGGTTTACATCCACTTTATGTGCTTAACAGAAAAACGCCAGATATATTCTGTGGCATTTTATCACGTGTCCATTTCAATTTAGCCTTAAAGTGTTACTAAAACCACAACGGTAAAATCAGTCTGTATATGCAGTAAAGTATGCTTGTTATACTTACTGTGGTGCCTAAGGGGTTAATCCTCCGCATTGTGTAAAAAGTCTATTTGATCCTGTCTTCTCTGATCCTCCCCTTCTTCCACTGTCCCCCGAGCCATCTCCTGATAAGACAGAGCCTTTAGAGGCACTCTGCACATGCTCAGATTGGTGTGCACTGCTAGAGAGTTTTTTCTTTCTTGGGAGGGTGCATGTAATCCACACAGAGGGTCAAGGGTCCTGCAGCTTCATAGGATAGTCAGAGTAGAATAAAAACTCCTCCTACAAGTACAAGCTTTAACCAGGAACTGATAGAAGTCCCAAGACTGCTATATACTGCTGATGAGAAAATGTATTTCACAGTTTATATTTACTAAAATAATTGCATTTCCATGTTCTGTGTACTGTGGGAGACCAGATATAGTGAATGCTGGGTCCTGGGGTTAGTAACACTTTAACCTCGCTGGCGGTATTCTCAAGTGTGGCTCTGGGTGAATTTTCACTGGCAAAAGTGGTAACCCCGAGCCACACTATATCATATATGCCATTCTTTCTGCCTGGAAACTTGATTATGCCCATGGCATCCAAAAAGGATCCCTTTACATCAAAAGTGGTTTTTGAGCAGCTAGAAAACAGCGATAGTAAATAAGAATCATTTGCAGAATTGAGTGATACTGATTTTTGGGGAAATTTATCATCAGACACTGAAAGTGACGACAGCGACAATTCTGCAACTGTGCAAATTTCAGTGTTTTTGGTTTGATTACATTATTGAATACGTTTTATTACTATTACGTTATTATTTCTGATAATTATTTATAGTTATTTATTTTATTATAATTTATGATTTCATGTTTCAAACTTTATCATACCCGGGATGTCTACTAGACTCTTGTTTGGACAGATTTAAGTGAGTTATTCTTAAGAATTATAGGCCTACAATATAAAACACCAAATTTCCATGCAAAATAATCGTACCGCTTTCAGCACCAAAAATCTGATATAATCATACTTTCAGTTTCTGATGATAAATTTCCCCAAAATCAGTATCACTCAATTCTGCAAATGATTCTTATTTACTATCGCTGTTTTCTAGCTGATCAAAAAACATTTTTGACGTAAAGGGACACTTTTTGGTTGCCATGGACATAATCAAGTTTCCAGGCAGAAAGAATGGCATATATAATATAAAAGTGCATGCAGGGCACTGGGCAAACCACCAGGGACAAAGGGGATGTGAAATGATTTGATACAGTAATGTAATCTGTAAGATTACAGTGTACTGTATTTTTGCTGTGTGTTTCACTTTTTGAATTTCCCGCCGGGCTCCATCCCCGTGAGACGCGATGCTCGCAGGGAACAGAGCCCGGCACACAGAGGCATCGGGCGGAGGACAGACACGCTGACACCGCGGGAGGACATCACTGGATCCAGGAGACAAGGTGAGTAACATTGCCTGGATCCAGCAATGCAATCCCAAGTGTGGCTCGGGGTTACCGCTAATGGTACTGAAATTCCACCCCGAGCCACACACGGGATTACCGCCAGGGAGGTTAATAACTGACCACACTAAGCAGAAGAGCACACTGTGGTCAGTTCTGTAGCTGGAAACTCAGTGATCTCCCCTCCAATGATCAGACTTCTCCTGACACCTCCCCGTTGCATAACCATTCACTGCAAAGCTCAGTGTGCTGTTGCTTCTCCTCTCTTCCAAAAAAAAAGGGATAATATAATATAATAATAATATAATATATCTATACAATACATGTTTTGCCTTTTGTTTTCTATTTTTTCATACACGCGGGCGTATGTTGGAAAAATATGCAAAACTTCGGGCCCAACGTCAGGGAAAAAATCTGCGTTTTTTTCGGCTTTTGCATCGGCGTTAGTGAGCGTTAATGATCCTTTTTGAGCGTTGGTGTCAATCGGTGTTTTTTTGAGCGTTAGTGAGCGCTAGTGAGCGTTTTGCAGGGTTGGCGTCAAAAAACGCCAAAATGTTACAGCTTGGGAACGAGCTGGCCGTGGTTTCTACTTTCAGCTCACTAACGCCGAAGCCCTCTACAGCTCAAAAACTTTGGTGTTTTTATAACCCCATTGAATAACATTGAGAGCAGAAAAAACGCCCAAAAACGCCGGCGTCAAAAAACACCCGTGTGTATGAGCCCTAAAACTGAATGGGTTGTTTTACAAGGTGATCACTTACAATCATTTCAACTTCAGCTAACATATACTGCTGATTTATCCCCATAATGTCCAATTAAATTTTTGTGTTATGCCAAATTAGCAATGTTCAACCAGCACAGGGAGAGCACCAATATACGTGAACACTAAGGGGTGGAGTACAGAATGTTTAAAACCCTTGTCACCTTATTTGGTAATTTTACCCTACTACATGTCCTATAGACTTAAATGGAATTTCCTCTTTGCAAAGTGAGGAAATTCTTCACTTAGAAGATGATCCTATTGATCATAGATGACAAAACATAGATAATTACAGCATATTCAAACCAGGAGAGTCACAATCCAATTAAAAATGAGATACCTGGTGTTGATAGTCCGTGATCCATACTTCCCTTCTAAATCAAACTCAACTAGCCCCTGGCCTCCCAGTTATATATATACGGCAGGGCAAACAATAGCTAGAACTGGTTTGAACCATACCGATGATAAAGGTCAAAGGTTTCCAACTTCCCACAGCATAATGAAGCAGATGTCTCATGCATTGTACATGTTGTATATGAATATAAGTAATTACTTATACACCAACATAAAACTATTACTAAGTTTCTTGCAAATCAATAACTAAAATACTTATTAAAAACCCCGCACTACACCATGCGATCCGATTCCAGTGCAGCGAAAAAAAGGCGTGTGCACCTTTTTCGTATGGGTGCGGTTCGATTTGAGCCAAGAAAAATGAATGGATTTAAATCACACTGTAAAGAATCGCATGTGATTTGAACAGGAGTGCAGTTTCCCTCACCGCATCAGTGTGAACCAGCACTAAATTAGGCCTAAATATCCACTTGCTTACTGGGCACTTAAACCCCCTTCCTGCCCAGACCAATTTTCGACTTTCAACGCTGTCTCATTTTGAATTACAATTGCACGGTTGTGCGACGTTGTACCCAAACAAATTTTTATCATTTTTTTCCCACAAATAGAGCTTTCTTTTCGTGGTATTTGATCACCTCTGCGGTTTTTATTTTTTTTGCGCTATAAACAAAGAGCGAAGATTTTGAAAAAAGAACATTATTTTTTACTTTTTGCTATAAGAAACATCCAAAAAAAAAATATTCATCAGTTTTCTTCTACATATTTTTGGTTAAAAAAAAATCGCAATCGGCGTATATTGATTGATTTGCTCAAACGTTATCGGGTCTACAAACCATGAGAATTAATTTATGGCGTTTTTATTATTACTTTTTTTTTTTACTAGTAATGGCGGCAATCTGTGATTTTTATCGGGACTGTGACATTGCAGCGGACATGTCGGACATTTTTTACACTTTTTTGGGACAACTGATAGTTATACAGCGATCATAAATTGAAATAGCCACTGATTACTGTATAAATGTCACTGGCAGGGAAAGGGTTAACACTAAGGGGGCAATCAAGGGGTTAACTGTGTTCCCTGTATGTGTTCTAACTGTGTGGGGGCTGGGCTGGCAGGGACATAACAGATTTAACTGATCCTGATTACAGGGATCAGTAGATCGGTTATGTCCCCCTCACAGAATGGAGAACCGCCGTATTGACATTGACGGTTCCCCGTTCTGCCTCTCTATTAGGCGCTTGCGGGTCTCCAGCAGAAATCAAGTCCATCCGACCCGCGGGACTGCCTGCTATGGGAGCGCGCAAAGGGGCGGACGTCCATGGACGTCCCCCCGGCAATTCTCATCTGCGCTGTAGCCATCTTTCGGCTATAAAGCGGATTTTTAGTGGATAAAAAATGTTTATGCTATTTTGGCTTAACACAAAAATGGGAATGCCGAAAGTGAGAGCTTCAATGCGCACAGTTTATTTAGTAAATCATATCCAATCTCTCATACATCTCATTTGCAGTGGATTGACCCTTGCATAAGGGAGGACAAAGGAACACAATGAGGATCCTCTATACGATTAATGCAAATGAATTCCTAATTTATTATCCTCCTCATTTAAACTGATGTTCATACAGCATATTTATATGCTGAATGGCATCTAACACTTTAGTACAAAGAGCAAAAAAAGTAGCTGACTCTAGTAAAGTTTTGTCAAAGCGAGGAGCTGAGATAAAGGAATAGGGGGGAAGGGGGATAAAAGTCACCTAGACCATATTTAGAGGTATAGACAAATGCTTTTTTTCATGAGTGCAGGAAAAGTTAAAGATTCCATAGTACTGCATGTGTAATCTTCACTCCAGATTTCTCGTATACAGCCGACATATGGGTTTGTAACATCATTACGGATTTTCAGCTTTATGAACGGATTACTTTCAAAGCAGCTTGTTTTCCCTGATGAGATTCAAGTGCCACTATTTGTGGCTATTGTTCCTGATAATTCCTAAAATAAACTGATCAAGATCATTAAAAAAGGGCTTATCTACTTAACAGATTCTCACTTCATCTCGTTCCTCTAGAGCCTATTGAACAAAGTCCCACTGAGACAGGGCACTATAATGCTGCAGTGTTTGGCTCATCCATTCTGGAATAATAGAATGGATAATAAATAATCATTTCTGCCTTCCTAGAGAGTCATAGCGTTCTGCAAACAAGGAAATCGGTTTAGTTTGCATTTGCAAATTGCTTTTTTTTTTTAAGGAGAACCTGCCACCAACTTCGAAATTGCACATAAAAGCACAGAAAATATTAATATTTTAACCCCTTGCTTACTGGGCACTTAAACCCCCCTCCTGCCCAGGCCAATTTTTGGCTTTTAGCGCTGTCGCATTTTGAATGAGAATTGCGCATTCGTGTGACGTTGTACCCAATCTAAATGTATATCATTTTTTTCCCACAAATAGAGCTTTCTTTTGGTGGTATTTGATCACCTCTGCGTCATTTCTGATCGCCGCTATAAACAAAGAGCGATGATTTTGAAAAAAGAACAATATTTTCTACTTTTTGCTATAATAAATATCCAAAAAAAAAAAATTATTCATCAGTTTTGGCCGATATATATTCTTCTACATATTTTTGGTAAAAAAAAAACGCAATCGGCGTATATTGATTGGTTTGCGCAAAAGTTATCGCGTCTACAAACTATGGACATTGGTCTATGGCGTTTTTATTATTATTTTTTTTTTTTTACTAGTAATGACGGCGATCTGCGATTTTTATCAGGACTGCAATATTGCAGCGGACAGATCGGACATTTTTTACACTTTTTTGGGACCAATGACATTTATACAGCGATCAGAAATGTAAAAGTCACTGATTACTGTATAAATGTCATTGGCAGTTAAGGGGTTAACCTGCAGGGGGCAGTGAAGGGGTTAACAGTGTTCCCTGGGTGTGTTCTAACTGTGGGGGGACGGGGCTGGTCGGGACATAACAGATCTAACTGATCCCAGTGACAGGGATCAGTAGATCTGTCTTGTCCCCTTCAACAGAACGGAGAACCGCCGTGTTTACATCGGCGGTTCCCCATTCTGCAGGTCAGGGGAATGTGATGCGATGTAAACACGGCGGGAATGCGATGTCCGCTGTGATGTCTGCCGACCCGCGGGCACGCACCATGGACGTCCACCCGGAAATTCAGATCCGCGCTGGAGCTGTACTTCGGCAATAGCGTGGAGCTGAATGGGTTAAAGGCTTACTTGCAGTGTTTTTTCTTTTTGTATTCACAAGCATGCCTCTGAACTTGCAAGTGAGTTTTACCACTCCAGGAAGAGTTGATTCCCTGATCCAGCCACAGCTCTTCCTCCCTCCTGCCATGTCTTAGCTCTCCACATTTCTATGAGGGTTTAATTACTGGCTATCAGTGTTGCCAACCGCCAGTAAATTTACTGACAGTTTGTAAAAATCTGTGATTTTTTACAACAGTCTGTAGACATTAGGGGCTGATAATTTGTCATGCTGTGTTGAGTTTTTAGGTGTAAACCAGGCAAATTACTTGTTAGGGGTATTGTCAATGTTTCCATATTGTGTTTATACTGTTCTAATATTAGTTGTTTTAGTTTTTAATAGGAATTCTGTAATTTTTTCAGGTTGCCAGTAAAAAATGTGCTCTGCCAGTAAATTTGACATGTTTTGTCAGTAAAAAATGCTGCAGGAGGTTGGCAACACTGCTGGCTATGCTGGCCCAGCTCTTCTGCCTCTTCCCACAACTCCCTACATAAACATTTAGCTGTCAAAGGATGAGTGAAGAAGAATACTTTAGAGCGTCACTACTGGGGCTGCTGACACCAAAGATGGTGGTGCCCAACAGCAGTCTCTGGGATTTTGGATTTCTGCACAATGGAGGCATTTACAGGCGGTCCCCGGGTTACAAACAGGATAGGGTCTGTAGGTTTGTTCTTAAGTTGAATTTGTATGTAAGTCGGAACAGGTACATTTTTTAAGTGTAGCTTCAGCCAAAAATAAAACGTTTAATCTTTTTGGATAGCATAGGGAAGGGGTAACACCCCTGTAATGTTTGTTTTGCTGTCTATGTTTCTGTTCAGAAGATTTCACCTCACTTCCTGTCCCAATGATAATTGGATTTTGAAAATTTTGGGTTGTTGTGGAAATAAACCTTGGTGATAAAGCATCAGTGGAGACATCTTTTTCCCATAATGACTCTTACAGGAGTGAATTTCCCTTCCTAGGGGGAGATTTCCTCTCACTTCCTCTTGTCTACCCCTGTTTGTAAGTAGGAGTCGTTTGTAAGTCGGATGTTTGCAACTAGGGGACCCCCTGTACAGGAAAATAACATGCCTACAAATAATACCCAAATTAATATGTTCCCAATGACCGATCAATATGGCAATCATCGCTGAACGGATGTCAATCACATGCCACACCCCTCTTGTTTGGGAGTGAATGTGACCACCTCAGCTGCTGCTCTTAATAAATAAAAAATATAACCCCAGATAACAGAGTAATTGACTAAAACTGTAGAAAGCAGCGCTGCTTTGTACAGTTTTAGTCAATTACTCTGTTATCTAGGAAAATAACATGAATACAGTAAAACCTTGGATTGCGAGCATAATTCATTCCGGAAGCTTGTAATTCAAAGCACTCCAAAGCGAATTTCCCCATAAGAAATAATGGAAACTCAAATGATTTGTTCAGCAACCATTTATTCAGAAGTCCTTCAGTTTATAGTCCATATAAAAAGATTATAGCACTGTGATAGGTTGTGCAACCATAAAATGTCCATCCACAAATGGCCACCTCCACAAGGGGATTAGAAGCGAAATCCAGCAGGAGCTACAGAGTATAAAAGAGAAGAGAGGCGCCTCTAAGTGTAGCAATATAATTAATCATCAGCCATGTGAGCTGCTTAAAGCAGTTGTATCATGATTTCTAGCAATTTTCTGCATTGCAATGCTATAATATATAATATGTAATAGCGCTGTATCTCGGCGCTCCTACCTCCTTCATTCAGCAGATATCTGTACTTTGGTCCTCAGTGACGTCGCTCGCGCATGCTCAGTATCGCTAAATTACGGCAAGACTCCGCCGGAAATATGTTACGGGCAGCGCATTTCCTATTTCTAACGTCAGCCCCCCCGCGTCTCGCGAGACAGAAGAGGAGGAGAAGAAGAGGCCGGAATGTGTTTCGTTATGCGCATGCGCGGGATTACGGACCAGAATAAGAAGTGAGGGCGGAAATAGGGAACAGGACAAGACGCGGAAGCCCTCAGCTAAAATGGCGGCGCCAAACACGATTGAAGAAGGAAAGTAGAATATCTTCTAAATACAGTAAGAGGACTGTTCTTGAATTATAACTAGGATAGTTTAACTCACTATTGTATATATCATTGCATTACATTAAAAATAAAAACGTTAGTATAAAGGATATAACTGCTTTAATGATGTACCTTCATTAACCACTTAAGGACCGGAAGGATTTCCCACTGTAGGACCAGAGCACTTTTTGCGATTCGGCACTGCGTCGCTTTAACTGTCAATTGCGCGGTCGTGCGACCTTGTACCCAAACAAAATTGACGCCCTTTTTTCTCCCAGAAATAGAGCTTTCTTTTGGTGGTATTTGATCCCCTCTGCATTACTTCTGATCACCGCTATTAACCAAAAATGAGCGACAATTCTGTAAAAAACAATATTTTTTACTTTTTGCTATAATACATATCCAAAAAAATGTATAAAAAATCAAATTTATTCATCAGTTTTGGCCGATTTATATTCTTCCTCATACTTGTGGCAAAAAAAAATTGCAATCAGCGTTTATTGATTGGTTTCCACAAAAGTTGCCGTGTTTACAAACCATGAGAAATCATTTATGCGTTTTTTTTTTCCAGTTTTTTTTTTTTTTTACTAGTAATGACTGTGATCTGTGATTTTTATTGGGACTGTGATATTGCAGCGGTCATGTCGGACATTTTTGACACTTTTTTGGGACCAATCACATTTATACAGCGATCAGAAATTTAAATATCCACTGATTACTGTGTAAATGTCATTGGCAGTGAAGGGGTTAACCTGCAGGAGGCGATCTAGGGGTTAAGTGTGTTCCCTAGGCGTGTTCTAACTGGGAGGGGGCTGGGCTGCCAGGGGCATAAGAGATCTAACTGATCGCAGCGACAGGGATCAGTAGATCTCTTGCATGCCATCTGACAGAGTGGGGAACCACTGTGTTTACATCGGCGGTTCCCCGTTTTTCTTCTGTGCCAGGCAATCGCGGGTAGCCGGCGGACATCGAGTCCGCCTGACCCGCGGCCATACTGCTGGTCAGTGCGGAGATTCAAAGCCACTCTACAGCAGTAAATGTACGTGAGCCGGTCCAGAACAAGTTAAATATAACCATATTGCCACACTTAGAGGTGCCTCCCTTCTCTTTTATACTCAGTTGTGACGTGATGCTACTTGTACAGTTGTGCTCATAAGTTTGCATACCCTGGCAGAAGTTATGATTTCTTGGCCATTTTTCAGAGAATATGAATGATAACACAAAAACTTTCTTTCACCCATGGTTAGTGTTTGGTTGAAGCCATTTATTATTAATCAACTGTGTTTACTCTTTTTAAATCCTAATGACAACAGAAACTACCCAAATGACCCTGATCAAAAGTTTACATACCCCATTTCTTAATACCGTGTATTGCCCCCTTTAACATCAATGTCAGCTTGAAGACTTTTGTCGTATTTGTGGATGAGGCTCTTGACTAGGGTATAAATTATGGCATGTATTGCCCCCCATACCGCTGTAACCAACAACTACCCCCAATCGAATAATAACCACTCCACACCTTTTTGGGTTTAATGGCCACAGCTACCTTTTATTTAACCAAAACAACCATTAAATAACAGTTAATATAAATGACAGTATATATAAATCTATACGGGCCTGGAGCTACAAGGTCCAATAGGGCATAAACAAAACCACCACGACGGTGTCTGCGTGTTCTCGTTCAGGCCTCCAGCCGCAAATCACCGACTCGGAGACAACACACAGATACCATCTTAACCATTGGTAGCCGTACCCCAGACGGGTCCCTACACCTTACCCTGTTTGAGCCCATAACACCTAAAAAGGGGACCTTGCACTCCGCCATATCCATAGCTGAGCATCCCAAACCCCTAAAACAGGGCGGAAGTGTGGGAAGCTCTCTTCTCAGTGCTCCCAAGCGTACTGCTACCCCCCTCCCACCTTCACTAACACTGCTAACTCCAACTCCACCCCCCAAACCAGTGCTGCCCAATGACCCTAGGTCTCACCTCCCTTGAACTATTCACCCCTACCTCTGCCAGCAACACCTTGCCCCATTTAACCCCTCATGCCGGCCTTACGCCAATGCTTTTACTTCGGGCCTCTCTTTATCTTCTCAGATGGTAAAGCTGCCCATTCTTCTTGGCAAAAAGCCTCCAGTTCCTGGAAATTCTTGGGCTGTCATGCATGAGCTGCATGTTTGAGATCTTCCCAGAGTGACTCAATGATATTGAGGTCAGGAGACTGAGATGGCCTCTCCAGAACTTTCACTTTATTCTGCTGCAGCTAATGACAGGTCGACTTGGCCTTGTGTTTTGGATCATTGTCATGTTGGAATGTCCAAGTACGTCCCACACACAGCTTCCTGGTTGATGAATGCAAATTTTCCTCCAGTATTTTTAGATAACATGCTGCATTCATCTTGCCATCAATTTTGACCAAATGTCCTTTCCTTTTGTAGCTCACACATCCCCAAAACATCAGCGATCCACCTCTGTGTTTCACAGGCTTTGTTAACTTCTCTCCAAATGTAGGGTTTATGGTTGTGGCCAAAAAGCTCAATTTTGGTCTCCTCACTCCAAATGACTTTGTTCCAGAAGGTTTGAGGCTTGTTTCTGTGCTGTTTGGCATATTGTAAGCGAGATACTTTGTGGCATTTGCGTAGTAATGGCTTTCTTCTGGCAACTCGACCATGCAGCCCATCTTTCTTCAAGTGCCACCTTATTGTGCATCTTGAAACAGCCACACCACATGTTTTCAAAGAGTCCTGAAGTTATTTGTGGGTTTACCTTTGCATCCCGGACAACTTTCCTGGCAGTTGTGGCTGAAATGTTAGTTGGTCTACCTGACCGTGGTTTGGTTTCAGCAGAACCCCTCATTTTCCACTTCTTGATTAGAGTTTGAACAATGCTGATTGGCATTCTCAATTTATTGGATATCTTTTTATATCCCTTTCCTGTTTTATACAGTTCAACTACCTTTTCCCGCAGATCCTTTTGCTTTCCCCATGACTCATTGCAGCACTGGATGAAAGATGCAAGGGTCTGTCAGGAGTCCAGAAACTCATTGATCTTTTATACACACACACTAATTACAAGCAAACAGATCACAGGTGAGGATGGTTACCTTTAACCACTTGCCGACCGTCAATCGGCAATTGACGGCGGCAAGATGGCTCTGTAACGCGGATCGCCGTCATACGACGGCGGCCGCGTGATCGAGCCTAGTGAGCGCGTGCGCGCCGCCGGAGGCGCGCCCGCGCACTCACTGTGTCCGGGGAGGGCCGGGGAGCGGGTGCGGCGGCTTCGATTGCCGCCGGCCAACCGCGATGGCCCCCCCGGAGCGAATGAGTGGAGGTCCGTGTATGTAAACACGGACCTCCGCTCTGTGAGAGGGGGAAGGGAGTGATCACAGCCTTCATGTACATGAAGGCTGTGGTGATCCGAGCTAGTGCGCCGGCGGCAGCATACTGCCGCTAGGCGCAATGTCTCGGTAGAACGGCGGCAGTTAACGGCTAACTGCCAGCCGTTCACCAATTTCCATTGGTAGGAGTGGACACTAGACAAACGAACATTAATCACACACACATATTTTCTAGTTACTCAAAGACCTGAGGACTGTCTGGG
>BLSH010205254.1:377730-415230 GCA_018402905.1 Glandirana rugosa
AATCGTTATCACTTGTGTCTTCCGAGTATGTCAACACGAGTATTCAAATGTATGGGACCGTCTTCAATACTAAAGAACCGGTAAAAAGTCTCTTATACTTATTATGTTGAAAAGAAAGTGAGTACCAATCACAAACCGACTTCGGTAAATAATAGTTAGTTGACACAAATGAGAAAAATTTAGTGTTACTGTCGTCTTTGATGGGTTTAC
This sequence comes from Glandirana rugosa, assembly GCA_018402905.1. Classification (NCBI taxonomy): domain Eukaryota; kingdom Metazoa; phylum Chordata; class Amphibia; order Anura; family Ranidae; genus Glandirana; species Glandirana rugosa. The sequence continues at coordinate 377,941 of BLSH010205254.1, forward strand.
TGGGACTGGTTTTCAAATGTATGGGACCATTAAAACCGGACTATTGTACGTGTGTTCAATTGTGTTTCCCCAAACTTACAGATAATTGGTGAATTCCTGGCCTTCCTAAAGGTCGAAATCCTGGCCTCGCAACGTCGCACGACCGCGCAATTGTCAGTTAAAGCGACGCAGCGCCGAATCGCAAAAAGGGCTCCGGTCCTAAAGCTGGAAATCCTTCCGGTCCTTAAGTGGTTAATAGACATTCAAACCCCTTTGTGTTAACTTGTGTGCATGTTATCAGGCCAAAATTACCAGGGTATGTAAACTTTTGGTCAGGGTCATTTGGGTAGTTTCTGCTGTCATTGTGATTTAAAAAGAGTAAACACAGTTGATTGATAATAAATGGCTTCAGCCAAACACTAACCATGAGTGAAAGAAAAGTTGTATTATTCATATTCTCTGAAAAATGGCCAAGAAATCATAACTTCTGCCAGGGTATGTAAACTTATGAGCACAACTGTATGAGCCTTCTGTGTTCACTATTGCTAATTGTGTTGTGGTATCTGAGGGGAGCATGTCAGAAATGAAGCCAAGCTGTCAAGGTGAGAAGCATAGGCTGTCTGTAATGTTACTGGGAGCAGCAGGATATCCATAAATTCAATTTGCACAGCAACAACAATTCAAGCTTCCAGGGGGATTAGGTGATGTTTTAAAACAACATGGGAAATAGAATTCCTCCAACACATTCTGGGTGTGCCAGGGACCTACTCCCATAGCTTCTCAGCAGCTGGTATAGTCCAGTCCATCTCTATGTTGAGCCTCTTCATCGTGATTTTGAGCCCATCTTGACCAAAGATAAAATATGTTAGATAAGGGGAGTGTTACATTCTCAGTGTCTGGGGAATATTATGCAACTGTCATCTCATGCTATTCCTACAAGGATACATACTATTATACAACAAGGAAGATACCGTACAGCAAGATAGAGGAAGGCTTTATATTTGCTTCACAAATTGCACTGGTTATTATTAAAGCCTTATACTGACCTTGAATCTCCAGTGCCAAATGTATGCATACATTTTACACCGCAGGCATATTATCCTTGTTCCTGACACCAGATTTGCTCACATTGATTACTTTAAAGCGGACCAAGCATCTGAAATATTTTTTCATGTTAAGGAGAACTTGCGCTTTGCCCACCTAGAACAAGCAACAGGTTTAAGCCCTGTACACAGGATGCAAAATTCATGAGAGTTTACGTACGGCGAACGATCTGCCCATTTTCGGATCATTAGTATGGTGCTTTCGACAGCCGATTCTCATTTTCCGGACGACAAAAGCTGGATGTGCAGACTATAAAATGTTTGTAGGATGTGACCACAACGTCCGATTTCCGAAATTGTAAGTGCAAGACTATGCTTGCTCAGAAACGGAAAAATATATATAAAGCTATTTAACACATTACATCACTTCTGACGTTGAATTTGGTCATACGAGAATTTTCGTATTGTTAGTGCACTCTTCACTTTCAACACGAGACTAGCATCCAACAAAAAAAGGACGCTCGGTCATCCGAAAATCAGATCGTGTGTACAAGGCTTTAGTTTACCATCTGGGGGTCACTTCTAAACACATGGCAGTTTGTAAAAAGAAGGGTGAATCTACTTACCTTTCTGGTGGCATGTGTGTTTAAAAGCTGCTGCTCAGTCACTGAGGATATTTGACGATTCGGGTGGATTGAATACTGCCACCCCCACCACACACAATGGTTCCTCCTTCTGGCTTGACATTTGAGCCAGCAGTAAGAACCACGGCGTGTGGAGGGGGGACAGGTTTTCAACACATGGATCTCCAGAAAGGTAGGTATGTACATTCTAGGCTTCCTTGTGTTTACAGAATCAAAAAGCAGCCCCAAGGGGGACAAAAAGTGGCTCTATATATGTCTGTCAAGTAGTCCAGGTCAAATATGAATCGATTGAATATAAATTAGGTTTATTTAGTACATTTGTCTAAAAAATACAATCGAAAGGAGCATTATTCCATAAAGCTCAATTTGTTGCATTTAAGGGGAACATTAAACAATGGGACCATGGACAATAGGACATGGGGAATACATATAACATAAAGGACGTCCGGACGCCAGAGGGACTAGTATACCTGGACCACCAAACCATGTGTAGGTCACCCCTTTTAAGGGAGTATGAATTTTGGGTGGTACCTGTTATCTCAGTGCCTCTTTTTTTAAAAAAAATATTTTTTAGACAAATGTACTAAATAAACCTAATTTATATTCAATCGATTTACATTTGACCTGGGCTACTTGACAGACGTATATAGAGCCACTTTTTGTCCCCCTTGGGACTGCTTTTTGATTCAGTGTTTTTTGGCTCTTCAACATCTTACCGATACGGTACACAGGTCAACACTATATATTCTAATGCATTGGCAGTAACACCACTGCTTGTAGTTTTGTTCCTTGTGTTTACACCCTCCCCAGCTTCCTTTACACTACTCTATTCAGCTGCCAGGAACAAAGAAAGACAGGCATGTGTAAACTCTCCAGGGACAAGGACCCTCCGTGCCCTCACTAGCACTGTCACATTGAGTGAATCACTTGCCGCTCCATACCTGGAGGTATAAGGGTTTTTTTTTATGCCCCCAGTGGCTGAACAGAGGGAAAGCAAAAAAACAGTTTGTGATACCAAGAAAGTAAAACTGTTCCTTTGCCCTGCATAGTTCATTTCAACCACGTATGTAAATGTAACATTCAAAGTGTAGCGCTTACCCCGAAGGGGCCACTGTAGATTAAAGTGGGACTTCAGTCGTTTTTTCAACTTTCCATCTATTAAATCCTCTGCCCTTGTTTTTTTAACTTTGGATAGTAAAACATTTTTTTTTCTGCCAGTAAATACCTTATACAGCCCAATTCCTATTTCTTGCCTGGAAAAAAAGCCTAGGCTTATGACATCATGCACAGCTCTCTGCCAGGAAGGGAGTGGGGATGATTCATAAGAGGGCCAACAAGATCTGCAGAGCTGTTGGCGTGCCTCTGTGTGTCTGTGTAAATCCAGGAAGTGAACAGGCAGCAGCTTCAGCTGCCCACAGTTAAAATGGTTGCAGCCAGACTTAGTGGAGGGAGATGTCTGCAGCATATTTGGCAGGTACAGAATCACAGTATATATAAAAAAATATGCAAAGTGTTTAGAGGGAAGCTTCAGAATGGAAAAGATGTTTTTATTACAAATTATGTGAGCAGACTGCAGGTCCTCTTTAACCAGATCTTTGTCCAAAACGATGCAGAGTCAGCCAGGCACACGGCAACAGTCTATTCATTCTGGGTCAGTAAAGGGCTCAGTCTAGGGCAGTGGTTCTCAACTCCTGTCCTCAGGACCCACTAACAGGCCAGATTTTAAGTATTACCTTGGGGAAATGCAGGCTAGAATACTGCAATCACTGAGCAGCAAATGATATCACCTGTGATGTATTTCAGTTATCATGCAAACCTGGCCTGTTAGTGGGTCCTGAGGACCGGAGTTGAGAACCACTGCTCTAGGGCAGTGTTTTTCAACTCCAGTCCTCAAGGCACACCAACAGGTCATGTTTTCAGGATTTCCATGAGTTTGCACAGGTGATTTGATCAGTTTCACTGCCTTAGTAATTACCACAGCTGTTTCATCTGAGGGAAATCCTGAAAACATGACCTGTTGGTGTGCCTTGAGGACTGGAGTTGAAAAACACTGCTCTAGGGGATGTCTTTGTAGTAGTTATTGCTGAAAAAGGTTGTAACAGGAGGAAGAAAATGGAGAATGGGATACTCCATAAAGTTTGAGCACAATTCTGTAGAGGACACGTCTTTCTCAAAGCAGCAGTAAAGCAATTTTTTACTCACAGCATGAAACAAAGTTCAGCTTAGACAATGACAGACTGAAACAGCCCGAGTCCTTAGGCCTTATTTACACTGATGCTGGTAAACTGGCGTTTAGAGGCATTTGGGCGTTTTTTTCAGCTGCCCCTGAACTCTCCTCTATGTTATCTTATCAGCACATTTACGCAGGGTCGTTTAAGGTTGTTTCCAGGCAGTTGAATTTAGAGGCTTTTTTTGGAACCCAGATGCCAGTTCAGAGGCATTTGAAATGCCAAACAGCTTGTAAACGCACCTAAATGTGGTAACTCGCGTCTAGGAGCATTTAGTTTACAGGTGTCTCCATTTTAAAAAAAAAAGTTTTTTTCAAAAACGCTCCTAGACGCAAATGCGGCAAAACGTGGCTAAATGCTGCAAACCACGGCATGCAAAAGGCAGCAAAATGGACGTTTTAGACGTCAAGATAAAACGTTCAGGGGAGGTTGAAACAGCGTCCCCTGTAAATGGAGCCTTACAGCTGGGGGCCACAAGGTAAATTGATAGCACAAATAAGCAGATTGGAACAGTCCAAATCCTTACAGAAGGGGACCATAAGGTTATTTTTGTAGCACAAGTAGACAAACTAGAATAGTCCACATATCCACAGCTGAGGACCATGAATTGGCTCTGGCACAGGGAATAGACTCTACTCACAGGTCCATAGGCCCAGTTCATACAAGATCAGTTCAGGGGCGCTCCAGGGGCAAACAGCTCCCTACATTTCACAGATCAGTTCTCTCTTGGGGATAGCCCATCTGACCAGGGCTCTAGATAATTTACCACCTTTCTGACCACCTACTAGGTACACCTTCCCAGCGATTGGCCAGAGCATGGCAAATTTGAAGCCTATGTATTAGAATTTCCCACCCTAAGCTCTGGAAGGTTCTTCACGGAGGCAGGGGAAATAATCAAATCCACAGAATGTAGAGCTATAAACAAACCCAGGCAATCAATCTAAGCTTCTCTGATTACAGAACAAGTCAACAACTACATTTGCTTAGCTTCCTACCCTAGGAGGGTGCTATACAGGTATTACTTTCCAAAGATCATATTAGTTATGCTAATAATGCCTTCATCCAACTTTCTTTCCAGAAGGATGGAGCCATCTTTGTTTAGGTATCTACATCCTGGATTGTAATGCCAGAACAGAGATGACACAATCATGTACAAATTGGTGCATGTACAGTCCTTGGCTGTGTTCACAGTTGTCTCACACAGATCAGACCTGCTGCATGTTCTCCCTTGTGACTTGTTAACCACTTCAGACTCGGAAGGATTTCACACTTTAGGACCAGAGCACTTTTTGCGATTTGGCACTGCGTTGTTTTAACTGACAATTGCGTGGTCGTACAACGTTGTACCCAAACTAAATTCGCGTTCTTTTTTTCCCCACAAATAGAGCTTTCTTTTGGTGGCATTTGATCCCCTCTGCGTCATTTCTGATCGCCGCTATAAACAAAAGAAGAGCGACAATTTTGCAAAAAAAACAATCATTTTTCTTACTTTTTACTAAAATACAAATCCAAAAAAAAAAATAAAAAAACCAACAAAGTGCTGTACATAGCTTCCTGAAAACATCACAGTACCTTGTCTCAGTACTTCTTTCAGGAGTCCCCATCTCAGATACAAGCAGAGTGCTTGTCCTTGGGAGGTATTATGCAATTAACAATATGCAATGGGTAGATGTCATTCTGGAGGAGTGGGCATTTCTAGGCAGGCTGCATTTGCATGCTGATCAGCCTAGGTAATACCCACTTGTGATGCTGGGCCTCTATGTTTGAAAAACTGAAATGCAATGAATGATAGGGTTGTGCTGGGGAGAGTCAGGCTTGGAAGGAAAGTGCTAGATGATGCTGGATGTTCTCCAACCAGGAAATTAAGTGGGCTCTGATATAAGTTTGTAATGCACACTGTAAGTAGCTCACAATGTGCACTGAAATCAGAGTAAGCAATTTAAGTACATGATAGGAGCCTGCAAAACTGTGCAAGACTGAAGGTAAGGCTGATTTCAGCTTTAATAAAGGATGTAGAATCTATTATGTTTATTAGATTATCAAGCAGCACTCAGTGATGCTGAGTAGCCATACACCAATCAACCATAACATTATGACCACCCACCATAACTCATTAGGGGTGGACTCCACTAGGACTCTGAAGGTATGTTGTGGTGTGTAAGCTGCAAGGTGGAGCCTCCATGGATCGGACTTGTTTTTCCAGAACATCCACCAGATGCTCAATTGGATTGAGCAATGGGATGGTATTGGCGCAAGGTTATGATAACCAATACTAGAACTGTCAGTCTGTGTATGGGCAATGGTGAAGATGGGCAAAAAAGTCACTGGATAATTCAGCAGCTGATAATCCTTAGATGGAGATGGAGATGGATAGTACACAACTTAGGGCAAGCCTCCCAGGGACCCAGAGACATGTAGAAAAAGACAAAAATAGAGGTGCCTCCTAAATGTAAAACTGTAGACATTTAATAGACAAAGTATAAATCTACTCACATTTTGGTATACCAAGTGGTTTTATACTTTGTCTACAGTTTTACACTTAGAAGGCACCTCTGTTTTTGTCTTTTTTTCAATTGGATTGAGATCTGGAGAATTAGGAAGTAAAGTCAACACCTCCAAGTTGTTGTGTTGTTGTGAGCCCTTCATTTGATCCAGAGCTGTGCACGTCTGCGGGTCTTCTCTCCCCTCACTTCCGGGTCTCGCTGGCTTTGTTGGGGCAACGGGAGCCATTGGCTCCCAGTGCTGTCAATCAAAGACAGTGGTGGGGCCATGTCCATGGCTCGGGAGCAAGCACACATGAGTAACCCCCATAGGAAGTGGCTTCCCATGGGGGCACTGGACAGAGGGGAGGGGCCAGGAGTGCCGACGGGGGACCCGACAGAGCAGATAAGTATAGACATGTTTGTTTGTTTTTTTAATTCATCTTTACAATCACTTTAACTATTTCAGCATTTTGATTTACAGTAGCTCTTCTATTGGATCAGACTAAATGGGTATGTTGCTACGGCTATTAATGAAAGCCAGGCTTCCCCTCTACCACCTCCATTGATATGTAAATAAACCCGTGTGGGGGGTATTACCGCACTAGGCTAGAAGATGCTGGTATGAAAGTGAGCTGCCACCTGTAACGACCAAACTAATCGTGGATGGACTTTTGTATGTGGGGGTGGCGCCACCCCCACATACAAAAATATAAATAAACCCGTTTGATAGGTTTTTGAGCTGAGCAGAGGACAGGAAGTTGTATACAGGAAGTTGGTGGGAGACCCCAAGCCCCTCCCAACAACTTCCTGTATACGACTTCCTCTGCTCAGCTTCAAAACCTATCAAACTAGTTTATTTACATATCAATGGAGGGGGAGGGGAGGAACCTGGCTTCCCTTGAAAACATAGGGTCTTAAAATCTAACTATATTATTTTCTAAAGTCATTAATAGCCGTAGCAACATATTGGCCAGTCTTCACTCCCTACTTGCATCAACGAGCCTTGGCCGCCCATGACCCTGTTGCCGGTTTTCCTTCCTTGGATCGCTTTTGGTAGGTGCTGACCACTGCAGACCAAAAACATCCCACAAGAGCAGCAGTTTTGGAATTGCTCTGACTTGATCTTCTTCTTACAATGTGGCCTTTGTCAAAGTCGCTCAAATCCTTATGCTTGCCCACAGGGCCGGTGCAAGGATTTTTGTCTACACAGGCGAAGGTGCATTTTGGTGCCCCCCCCCCCCACCTGCATTCCTTCCAACTTTGGAATTTCAGAATGAGGGACACTTGAGGGAGGAAGTGACCTGCAGAGCATGTAGCTCTCACCCAATTCCCACTCTCCAAATCCCCCCAGCACAGATCCTCTTTCCCCCCACCCTCCTCCCCAGCACAACAAATTCCCCTAAAGTTTTTCTCCCAGCAAAAAAATCCCCCAAACCCAGTCCCTCTTCTAGCAAAGATCTTCCTCCCAGTGTAAATCTTTTCCCCATTTATATCACAAATTCTCTCCTCCAAATCCCCCTCCCAGCACAAATCTTCTTACACCCCCTAAATATCCCTTCCCAACAGAAATCCTCGTCCCAGCACAAATACATCACCCCCAAATCCCCTCCCAGTACAAATCCTCCCCCTTCTAATGCAAATCATTTATTAATACTTCCCAACTGTCCTGCTTTTTGTGGGACCTTCCTGAGATAAGAACAAAAGCCCACAAATGCAGACTAAGGGCTAGTTCACACCAACACACAGTGCAGGAAACCTGCGTTCTGCGTGCGCTTCCTGCACCGCATTCAAAACGCACTGCAGTTGCGATCTGCCCTGGGTATCGATGTTAACTTAACCCCTTCATGCCTAAGCCTTTTTTTAACATTTGTTTCTTACAGGTTAAAATCCGTATTTTTTTGCTAGAAAATTACTTAGAACCTCCAAACCTTTTATATATTTTTTTAGCAGAGATCCTACAGCAGGGATCTCCAAACCACAACCCTCCAGTTGTGCGGAACTTCACATCCCATGAGGCATTGTAAAACTCTGACATTCACAGACATGACTAGGCATGATGGGAATTGTTAGGTCTTGAACAACTGGAGGGCCATAGTTTGGAGACCCCTGCCCTAGAGAATAAAATGGTGATTGTTGCAACTCTTTCAAACTCAATTTTTTATGAAAAAAAACAGTAAAGTTAGCCCAATTTTTTTGTATAATGTGAAAGATGATGTAAATAGATACCTAACGTGTCATGCTTTAAAATTGCGCACACTCGTGGAATGGCGACAAACGTTGGTACTTAAAGAGGAACAGCAGTCTGCTCACATAATTTTGTAATAAAACATCTTTGCCATTTTGAAGCTTCCCTCCAACCACTTTGCATATTATTTTATATATACTGTGATTCTGTACTTGCCAAATATGCTGCAGAAATTTCCCTCCGCTCTGGCTGCAGCCATTTTAACTGTGGACAGCTGAAGATGCTGCCGGTTCACTTCCTGGATTTACACAGACACACAGAGGCACACCTCCAGCTCTGCAGCTATGATTGGTCCTCTTATGACTCACCCCCCCCTCCCTTCCTGGCAAACTCTCATGAGAGTAAGAGAGAGAGTTGTGCATGATGTCAAACGCCAAGGCATTTTTCCAGCCAAGAAACAGGAAGTGGGCTGTATAAGGTATTTACTGGCAGAAAAAAAAATGTTTTACTATCCAAAGTTAAAACAACAAGGACAGAAGATTTAATAGATGGACAGATGAAAAAAATGACTGAAGTTCCGCTTCAAAAATCTCCATAGGTGATGCTTTAAAAATGTCTACAGGTTACCAGTTTAGCGTTACAGAGGAGGTCTAGTGCTATAATTATTGCTCTCGCTCTAACGATTGCGGCGATACCTCACATGTGGTTTGAACACCGTTTACATTTGTGGGCGTGACTTATGTATGCATTCGCTTCTGCATGCGATCACGGAGGGATGGGGCGCTTTACTTTTTTTTTTTATTTATTTTGTTTTGTTTTGGGTTTTTTTGCACATTTTTTTAAATCTGATGCCTTTAAGGCTCCAGTAAATCCAGAGGTGATGTCACAAAATCGCTTCTGGGTTACTAGATCTGAGACCCGATTGAAGCCAATTGCGGCTTCATTCGGGTCTTCGGCCAGCTGGCAGACATGTTGGCTGGTTGCCTGGGCCTCTTGGTGGGATGGGAGAGCCTGGGAGAGTCACGAAAAGCAGCGAGAGGGGGTGACGTCCCCTCCCCCTCCTTGGGATAACAGCTGAGCGGGTTTTAGCAGCATCGGTTGTCATCCAAAGAAAGCTGACCGTCCGCTCTAAACAGTGGTACCGGGGAGAGGAGTGCAGCTGCATGCATCACCCCGATACAACCCCTTCAAGCCGAGGCCGCATATTTGCGAACGGTCGGTGCGAAGGGGTTAATGACACCCCAAACGTAAGTCGCAAATGTAATGTGTTTGCCTGAACTGGATTGTAGGGTACAGTGTGATCTCTTTCCTGTGTGTCTTATAACTCTTGGTGCGGTCTGACATGATTTCAGCCTATTCAAACGAGTGGGCTGAAATTGCTCTGCACCCGGAACGCATGTGAATCACACAGGAACGCCCAGTGTGTTCCTGTGCGATTCATGGTGTGAACTGGCCTTGAGTCGTATAGTCCAATGCCAAAAAAACTTCTACTAACTTGCCTGGCAGGGGGCACTAATGTGAGCACCTGGGGCGCTTGCCCTGCATTTCCAGCGGGTGCCCAGGGTCCCAGATACCTTTTTTGTCCCCTTTGTAGAAGCCAGCATCTCTGAGGGGAGAAGGGGGGCTAAGAGGATACTGTATCTCCTAGGGGGTGCTTCAGAAGGAAAGAGAACTTGTGCAGATTTAATATTCATCCCCCCTCCTTGCACAAATTGCCTAGGACATACAGTGTCCTCTTAGCCCCCCTCCTCTCAATCACTACAAGTATTTCCAGCGTCCTTCCTCCCCCCTCCTCCCTCGCAAGTGACATCTTTATTGTGTGTAAAACAGACCTCAGGCTCAGACCAGCGTAGAGCATGCTCGGTGATGTCTCTCCTCCTCGGCTGTCTGTGTACAGGAATACATCACAGCCGAGGAGGTGGCCGGTGGGCGGGGAGAGATGCCGGGACACTGTGCAGAGCGGAGATCACAGGCAGCGTGTGGGACACCAAACACCCCGCACAAGCTGCGGGGCAGGTGACACTGGTGCCCACACTAGTGCGCTTCTACTGGGCAAGTGTCTGGAGGCTGAGCCAAGTGCCACTCTGCTTCAGTATTCCCCTGGACTCCAGGACTAATTCAGGAGGTGTGGGGAATTTACCGCTCCCACCACCTTGGCGCCCTCAGGCGGCTGGCTGACTTGCCTTATGGTGGCGCCGGCCCTGCTTGCCCATTTTTTCTGCTTTAAACTCATCAAGTCAGGGACTTGATGCCTAATACACTTCACTAATTTTCAGGTGGCATTTTCACAATGTTGTTCACTTTACCTGTGAGTGGTCATAATGTTAGGGCTGATCGGTGTATGCCTGGTGTCAAGCTGTGTTTCCAGACAGGAAAAGCATAATATAGCAAAATATTACAGATTAATGGAAAACAGATGTAGAAGAAGATCTGGCATTTCAGATATCTAGTGACAAAATTACATTAGCAAATAAGCCTACACATGTTTCTATGTATATATATATTTAGGTTCCAGGTGAAGGTTCAGTTTTAGATTTCATTAAAACTCCAGGACAGCTGCTGTCTGCATCAAAACTGCAGTGTAATTTATGTGCCGCCTTCAACACAAGGGGCAGAAAGATGCAATAAAACACATTTCTGCCAGATGTAGCCTTGGTGGTGAGGTTAATGATACATACTGTGTAACAGAAATTCTGAACTCCAGTTGATTTTCTTTCCCTTACAATGAGGAGTGCAAAATAAAAATGAACTAATCAAGGCAGCGTAATTCATTTAGACCTGAAAGAAAACCCCTGTACTATATCTGATGGCATTGCCCTCCTTAATTTTGCCATGTTTTGTGGTGGCAAAAAAGAAAAAAAAAATCTATGAAAAACAGAAATAACTAAAAAAGAATTTGTGAGAAGCACAGAGCGGCTAGCTATGGATTTCATATCCCGGTGGAAAGGTAACACGCAGATCTAACAGCAGTTTGTTAGAATAGCTATCCTCTGCTTCAAACGAGGACAGAACAATGTGAAGTTAGGATCTGAGGCTTTGAACTGAATAAAGCAGAACCGGGAATTCAGTAGCAACAGAAAAGCCAAAAGCTCTAACGAAAAAAAAAAAAATCTCGACAAAAAATACGTGACAAGGTTATCAAGCCACATGTTTTTTGAAACAAAATGTTAACTCTTTGTTCACACTATAACCAGTTATCACATGATACTTAAAAATGCTAGAGATCTTATACTGAAATGACAAACAAGCGTGGTACTATGGAAGTGCAATCTCATCAACAAGTACATTGGTCAAGAATAGTATTTCATTTCACATTTGCTGGTGTACCTGTTGAGATTTTGAGTGATTCCTACTGCTTCTGAGGAAGCCATTGGAAGCATCTATTTACATTATATTGTCAAAAGTATTAGGACGCCTGCCTTCACACACACATGAACTTTAATTGCATCCCAGTCTTAGTCCGTAGGGTTCAATATTGAGTTGGCCTACCAATTGAGAGTTTGGGGTGCAGGAACTTGAGTGGTCTGCACTCAGTCTTGAGTCCTGACCTCAGTCTGACAGAACACCTTTGGGATGAATTAGAGCGGCGACTGTGAGCCAGGCCTTCTCATCCAACATCAGTACCTGACCTTACAAATGCGCTTCTGGGAGAACGGTCAAACATTCCCATAGACACACTCCTAAGCCTTCTGGACAGCCTTCCCAGAAGAGTTGAAGCTGTCATAGCTGCAAAGGGTGGGCCAACTCAATATTGAACCCTATGGACTAAGACTGGGTTGCCATTAATGTTCATGTGCATGTAAAGGCAGGTGCCCCAATACTTTTGACAATATAGTGTACATAGCGGACATTTCCAGGGTCCACTGTTGGTAAAAGGGCAGAGGAAAGGGTACCATCTTTCTCTCTAGGGTCCTTAAAGTGATAATAAAGTCTTGTTTTTCATTTAAAAATAATAACAAACATGTTATACTTACCTGCTCAGTGCATTTGCACAGAGCAGTCCAGTTCCTCCTCTTCTTGGGCCTCTCGTGCTCCTGGCCTCTTCCTTCCGCCCAGAGGCCCCACAGCAAGTAGCTTGCTAAGGGGGCACCCAAGCTGAGCCACTGCTCTGTGTGTCCATTCACACATGAAACCGCAGCTCGGCCCAGTCTCTTGATTGGCTCACTGGCTGTGGCCAAAAGCCAATCAGGAGTGCGAGTCCCCAGAGAGGCAAGGCTCTCCTGGACATTGCTGGATCAAGAGGGGGCTCAGGTAAGTATTAGGGGGATTGGGGGGGCTGATGAAGGTAAAAAAAAAAAACCTGGTGCCTTTACTACCTCTTTAAAGCCGAATTCCAGTTATAACAATTTTACATAAGTATATTGGTCTAGCTAGGACCAATCTAAGTATGTATGTGCCATACCTGTGGGATCCCCATGGCAATCATTGTTGTAGGCACTGCTCCTACAGTGATCTTCATTTGCTTCTGGGCCCTGTGCCGAGTGGTTGCACTGCTGCATTGTGAACACAAGAATTTACATACTCAGCTCGGGCACCATTCAGAGAGCTTGTATTTTCTCAATTAATGCAAAGGGTTCTCTGATTGGACAGGGTGAAGAGGTGAGGCGCTAATGTCACAGTCCCCTTTGTGAGCAATCTCCTGTGTTCAATAAGCAGAAGTGGAGTCGCTCAGCACAGGACCCAAAAGCTAGTGGAGATCAGTGTAGTAGTGCTGCCTACTGCACTGATTTCCAGCTTTTAAGAAGATTTCATAGGTATTACACATACTATACATACATACATACCAAGCTGGGTCAATGTAACTTTGTAAAATTGCCATATCTGGAATTTAGCTTTGCACATAGGTCATTCCAGGCTGCTTCACTATTTCATCTCCCTCCCCAGACATAACTCAACCCTTCTTTACTTTCTCAATTAGGCATATCTTCTTCTCTTTGGTGTCCAGTTATCTACCTCCATTTGTGTTATTGGCAGTAGTGCAGAAGCAGGGTAATGCTTTATTCATTTTCTATTGCCTCTAAGTGTGTTTCATCAGATGTATGCCTGCTTTCTAACATAGTCCTGTGCCACATTGACGTTCATTTTTTTTGCCAAATCCAGAACCAATGCTTTAAAACAGATACTTGGGGGATGATTTAATGAACTGAGATAAAGAAAACATGTAACTACTGGTATAAAAGTATAAACAAATATATAGCATATATCTAGTCCCTAAACAAGCCGCTGGCACAATATTGTTGGATATCAACACAAATGTACATATGGTAGAGGTGCAGCGCTAAGCCTTAAAGTAGAACTATGGTCAAAATGAAGAAATCAATATGTTATGCACCTATACAGTCTGTTAAACATGTCACTGATTGTCTTGAAAAAAGCAATAAGGATGTTGAGATCTCTACCTTGTCCCCAGCTCTCATGTGCACTTCCTTTAATGAGGAGACAACTTTACTTCCTGGTTTTCGAATTGCCTGTGTTGAACAGAACATATGTTGTCCCCATTTGCATCTATCTCTCTCTGCAGACACGTCCTGACATCACTGGGGAGGGGCTTTTGTAGCACAGGGAAATCTCAAGCATTTTATTATACATACAAGTCCTGATTAGGCTCCGCCCATAGTCAGTCCCTGAAGCCCCACCCACTCCCACCTATGTCCTGCCTTTGCCTGCCCACTGCTCTAGCTCCTAGCTGGGCTTCTGTTCTGCCAGTTAAAAAATTACCAGAGGAGGGCAGGCAGGACGAAGCACACAGATTAATAGACAGATCTGTGTGCAAATGAACCTGTACTGTTTTACATAGCACATACCCAGCTATTGATTGGCAGATGGGTGTGTGTTATGTAAAATAGACTGAGCATCATAGAAGACAAGAGGACTGGGGGGATAGACAAGCCAGTTCACTGAAAGGAAATGACATCTGAGCTCTGCTGAACTCCTCCCATCATCACTTGCAGTGTATAGCAAAGATGAAATGAATGGAGGATTACAGACCACAATTGCAGCTACACGGTAGGAAAATAATAATTTCAGTTATTATGTTTATTACCATGTGTAACTTTTAGGTATTTATATGAGGATTTTCTAAAATATGCATGTTGCCTTTAGTTGTACTTTAACTAAAACATATAAAAGTCCATGATAAAAGAGTCATAGGAGTCCATAACAATAAAAATCACAAGCGATGTCCAGTTTATGTATTGATGCCGTAGCCTAACCATGTGAAACGTGAGAAACCACCACCGACATCGGATCACACTGCCTCTTACCCTCCACTCTGGACCCTCATTACAAAGGTCAGACATGCAATGGGCAGCAATCCAGTGGTCTCTCCAATACAGCACTCTGTCTCCTAGCCACACAAACGTCTCCAGCAGGACTCATCCAGTCTCGCGAGGGAACAAAAGAGATACTCCTCATGGTGCAGATATCCCAATGTAATTTATTGAATAGTAAAAGGATTCACTCACATGATAATGATAAAAACGCACATGTCTTTAAAAGTTTCAGCTGGAGGAGCTTGAGACACAAGACGCCTGTGTATGCTGGGACGTGGCGGCCATCTTAGTGGTTAGAAACGCCGGCTTTTAAAGACACGCAAGTTTTTGTCATTATCATGTGAGTGAATCCTTTTACTATTCAATATATTACATTGGGATATCTGCACCATGAGGAGTATCTCTTTTGTTCCCTCGCGAGACTGGATGAGTCCTGCTGGAGACGTTTGTGTGGCTAGGAGACAGAGTGCTGTATTGGAGAGACCACTGGATTGCTGCCCATTGCATGTCTGACCTTTGTAATGAGGGTCCAGAGTGGAGGGTAAGAGGCAGTATGATCATGGTGGTTTCTCACATGGTTAGGCTACACTACAGCATCAATACATCCTCTGGACATCGCTTGTGATTTCTATTGTTATGGACTCCTATGACTCTTTTATATGTTTCAGTTAATGCTTAGCACTGCACCTCTACCATATGTACTAAATGGACATAGGCTGTTCACTTTGCAAGGGATGTTGCCTAAAAATTAATGAATGAGGTCATGGGCGTCCGCAGGTAGGGGCAATTGCCCCCCTCTGGAATCAGGGATTGGATCAGGGGTTCCCCACAAGGTCCTTATCCTCTTGAGCCATGTATGCAGTTTCTGACCGTCTCCTGTACTATGTCCGCAGTCTCTGGCCATCTCCTGTAGTATGTTTGCAGTCTCTGACCATCTCTTGTACTATGTCTGCAGTCTATGACCATGATAATGTGATAATGACATTGTCAAAAAGGGGCAGAGCATGGGTGACCTTAAATGATGCCCCTCCCTGAAAAAAGTTCTGTGGACACCCATGAATGAGGTGAATATCTGCTGACTTCCATCATCTAACCTTGTGCAAATAAAAACAATGGGGTTGATTTACTAAAGGCAAATAGGCTGTGCATTTTGGAAAGTGTAAATGTACGCTGCAAGAGCAGTTGCTCCAGATTTTAGTAAATGAGCAGAAACTGCTGATTTCCATCATCTCATCATGTGCAAGCAAAAATGCATTTTTTACATTTTCCTTGCATGTGATTGGGTATTCTTTGGAAAGTGAAGCTTTACCTCATTTACTAAGCTCTGGAGCAACTGCACTTTGCAAATGATACAGTATATTTGCCTTTAGTAAATCAACCCCAATGGTCATTTATTTTCTTTGCTCGTGACTGGTAATTCTTTGCAAAGTGGAATTCACTAAGCTCAGTTGGAAAGTGCAACTTCCCTTGCAAAGTGAACAGCTTATTTGCCTTTACTAGATCAATTCCTTTGTGAGGGAAGCAGTCTATAAAGGAATGTTGTATTTTTCCTAATAAAGATTTTTTTTCTTGTGGATTTCACTAACTTCCAAAATAGCATGTGTATGCCACAACAAAGGGCCAGGGGACATTTATACCATTGCCCTATTTAGTTACCATAGTATTATACCCTGTGGCCTGTGTGCAGTTTGATGTGAACACATCTTAAAGCTTTTTAGAAAAAAATGGGGCGGGGGGGGTGAAGCTTAGAACAAAGCTCGAAGGTGTATACTGTAAGAATGCATGACTTCAATACCAAAACAACGTGTTCTACAATTAAAGGGGTTGATTTACCAAAGGCAAATAGGCTGTGCACTTCACAAGACAATTTGACAGACAGAGCTTTGTAAATGTGGGTGAAATTTCACTTTGCAAAGAAAACCCAATCACATGCTAGGAAAATAAGAAAACCTGCATTTTTTTTCTTTTACATGATTGGATGATGGAAGTCAGCAGAGATTTACCCCATTCGTTAAGCTCTGAGCAAATTCACTTGCAAAGGGAATAACCTGGTTGCCATTAGTAAATCAACTCCAACGTTTGTGCCAGATTCTGAGTACAAGTCAATTCATTCTTTAACAGCGAAGCTACCAGTGTAGAATGAAATGTTCCCTCCACACACAAGTGCCCAAGATGGTGGCTGGCTTCTTCCAGATGTTTTTTCATACTGAGAATGAAGAATCAATGTTGGAGGCAGAGTAGGATCAAAACCCTGATAAATCAGACCTGCAACTGAAAGTAGGAACTGTTTTATCACAAGGTGAAGTTCAAACTAGGTTTAAAGTGGTTGTAAAGTCAGAAGGTTTTTTATCTTAATGCAATCTATGCATTAAGATAAAACACCTTCGATGTGCAGCAGCCCCCCAAATACTGACCCCCCTCTTGAGCGAAGTTGCGCGAGAGACTTGACTGTCCACCCACAGGGACCACTTTTATCTGAAAGAGGATCGCTCACTGTGTAAAAATATACCCGGGTTATGGCAGTTTTCTGCTGCCATAACCATGGTATATACCGTCATAATCATGGTGTATATATACAGTTGGCTGCTCAGAAGTGGTTTAAACAGCCACAACTACAAGAATGGTGAGATCCTATGCTGGAGGCATGGCGCTGAACTTACTAATCAATGTTGTGTTTGTTTTTGAAAAGCCTCCTTAGACATTTGTTATACAGTAGTTCATGCTGCCACAAGGAGGAGTAGCCCACTTTACAATCTTGTAGCAGAAGTTCGATATCTTACCCTAATGGTTCTTCTCCATCTGGCAGTATTGTCTCCTTTACCAATCATCTCTCCACAAACGCCAGCATCACTCAGTTTCATCTTCTACAGATTCTGCAAGAAGTTACTATCATTTATTTACAGTGTGCAATCGATGTCTTGCAGCCACTAATCACTGAGAAAGAGATGAACCCTCGACCTTGAGAAACTGAGAAGGCTTGTATTACCCACCCCAAGTCTTCATAAACGGCTTGTTTTGCCTCATGCTTAAAGGGCCAATCTCTTTCATCCCACACAAACAAATTCACTTACAAAGTAAACATGCTATTACTTTCTGGGGGAACCTATAACTAACTTGAAAACAACTGATTTAATTCCATAGAGTCAGTTGAAGTCATTCTAGCAGATACTGAAAAAATGCAACTAAAACATGTTAAATTATTAGCCATTAATGATCTGACAAGTTGCTTTTTTATAGTTTAATACATAACACAGTCATTTAGAAGCCAGCTGTTGCAAGAGATATAAAGAAAAATGTCAATGGCAAAGGTTTTTATCTTTTCCAAGCAAATCATTTTTTTAAAACTGTATTATATATTAGTATTATAATTAAAGGGAATGCCTAATGGAAAATATTCAGGAGCATGATCGGGTAACTTATGCTGATGTGTGTAAAAAGGGTGAATGTTAGAATGGCAATCATACTGCCCAGGTTTATTGATGCTTCCTAGTATTTAACAAGAATCATTAAAGTGATAGTAAAGGCTCATGCTTTTTTTTTTTTTTTTAAATAATAATAATAAAAATCATGTTATACTTACCTTTTCTGTGCAGTGATTTTGCACCTTCTCTTCTCGGGTCCCCTATAGAAGGCATGAAGGTAAAAAGCCTTCAGCCTTGACAACCACTTTAATTCATTTTTAACTAAGGCTTGCAATACACAAGCGAGCTAAAGTGTAAGTAGAGCCAAACCATTTTATAGTTTTGGATAGAGTGGTGAAGGAGTGGAACACCTATTGGGTTTTTTCTGCTATTTGGAGCTCTATTAAAGAAATGCCCATCTCTTACTATAACAGAGGCTATGGTGTCACCCAAAAAGACACATGGGAAAATCTATATCAGTAACACAAACACGCACAAAGGAGTAACCAACTGGTGGAGTGGGGCGGTTCTCTCCCTCCCTGGGTGACAAAGGTGAACCCACATAGGGGCACTCGGGAGGGGGGAGGACGCTCCATCCTCCTCCCCACAAGCCAAACTTAAGATCGATGTGTAACGCATGTATACATTGGACAGCTTTGGTACTGCTGCATTGTAAATGTATATGCAACCTGTTGACTGTAGCACTGATTGTTGTGTAATGGATTCTATTTTCATTGTCATATTCCTGTATGATTGTAAAACCTAATAAAACACTATTGAGAAAAAAAAAAAGTAACACAAACACATTTTTTTATTTCAGAAATGTAGGCCTTTTTATTGCGTTCTGTGTTCCTATAGCAGATTTGCTCTTACTCCTCTCCTGGTGAAATCACTGTCACCATAACAGTAGAAAGAAAGCAGTAAAAACGTAACACGAGTTATAATCCTTCCCCACACTATCCAAATAATAATAATAATAATAATAAAACGTTTGTGCTGTTCTTACACTTTTATGCCCCTAACCTGATCTGCGTGAATGTGAATAGGGAAATTATAAAATGAACGGGACTCAAAGTAATCTGATACTGAGAAGATTTGTGATCTAAGAGCTCCTTAGAGCAAAGTACCTAATCCTTCAAACTAAGGTAGACCAGTTGAGGCAGTTGAGGTATATTACACAGATTTTGTTCCAAGAGGCTTCCACTGAAGGTTTTTCAAGGCAAGGACAATTAAAATGAGTACTATTTAGTGTATAAATATGTGTGGCAAATAACACCCTTGGTAAATTATTCAACAGTATATCAGTAATGAGAGAGTATCAGAAAATCAGTTCCATTGGTGATTGAGTGGAGGCTAAGATTTTCTCTACTGGGTAGATATGCTTGCTATCATCTGGGCTCTTCTAAATTCACTAGGGGAACCTATGCTGTGCCCCAGAACACAAGATCCCCCTCATTGGTAACCTCCAATCAAAGGAAATGGTGCGGGATTTCCCTAATGAGAATGCAAAGCACTTCCACATTAGGAGAATGATGTTACACAGGGTAGCGATGAGGAATCCCACCCTATAATTCCATTCTATAGTTTTACCATATAATATCACCAACCAATCTACTTTACCTTCTGCCAATAAAAAAAAAATGCAAGAACCCCATTGGGCCTGGACGTTGGTGACCATAGTTCAGCAGTGAGGTTCGGAAAACTCTCCAATTAGCAGGAGACATAAGCTTTGCTGATTGCAGAGATTTAGCTGTGACTGAGCAGGGGATGTGCAGGATATCTTCAGAAAGACTACAGCTTCCACACAGAGAGCAACAGTCCTTCTCTGCAGCAAGCTAGCAGGAACCAGTCTTTTCTGGTTGTACCAGCTTTCTAAAGTAAATCTTTGCACACCTTTTGTTTTGATGTATCTAACCAAATGTATGTAGCTACATCAAACTGAAATATCAATTGGGCTTCAAACGTTAAAGGGGAACCCCAGGAAACTTTAAATGTCTCCCTTGCAATGGGCTTGTACATGCACTTCAAGGGTTAACTGCTCCTTTAGATCTAGGGGGCATGGAAAAGTAGATTTACTTACCCAGTTCTCTACTCCTGCAGGATCCTCTGTGCTGCTAGGCCAGTCCCAATAGCATCTCCTCCCCTATGTGCTGGCCATGTAAGGTCCTGACATCATCCAGACTGATGTAGGGTGCATAGCTCTGCAATAGACACAAGGATGTTGAGGGACAGTTCATCACTAGAGTCTAGGGGAGCACCATTTGCCATCAGAGCAGAGGATCAGGTAAGTAAAAAAACTTTACCATCCCCTAAACTGAATGAGCAAACAACCCTTGCCTGTCCTGGAGTTCAGCTTTAATGTCCCTTTGTGTTATTGTTTCATTGCAGATGCTGTGGGCATGACAACAGTTCCTGTCTTTCCTAAAGTGTTACCAAACTCACAACAGGAAAAACAGCCTGTATATGCAGTAAAGCATGCTTGTAATACTCACTGTGGAACCAAAGGGGTTAATCCTCTTCATTCTGCAAAAAGGCTCCTCCCCTTCTTCCACAGTCCCCAATCTATCTCCGGATAGTAGAGAGCCTTTGGAGCCACTTTGCATATGCTCAGTTTGGTGTGTATTGCTAGAGAGTTTTTTTTCTTGGGAGGGTGCATGTGATTAGCACAGGGACAAACAGCACGGTCCAGACAGAGACTCAGCGGTCAAGCAGCCTCATAGGACAGTCAGAATAGAATGAAAACTCCTCCTACGAGTTTTAACCAGACACTGATAGAAAGTCACAAGACCACTATATACTGCTGATGAGAAAAGGTATTTTGCCATTTGTATTTACTGAAATAATTGCATTTTCATGTTGTGTGTTACTGGCTTTAATAACACTTTAACACCCTAGAACCATCATCTTGGACGTATTGCAGTCATGTAACCACAGAAAGAAAAACATATAAAAGACTATTTAAAGCCCTTTTTAAAGTTAATCTGGCATTATATAGTCCATATAAGACAAGTGAGGAGATTGCCTGCTCCATTAAACTTTAATTATAGATACATTAAATAGTTTACTTTTTTCTTGCTCTGATTAGATCTTAAAGACAGGCTTTACAATTGTCTTGAAAGTTATTGTTGATAAAAAAAATTAGAACATATTTAAAATATTTTTTTTTTTAAGTGTTTCTTTTTGACAGCTTTGAAATGGTAAGCGTGTCCCTATCCCTTTTTTCCAATTCATGATTTAAACTATTTCTAAAAGCTTTGCCTTTATCATTTCTTTTAACTGGTTTGGCAGTTTAGCATTCTATAGTTCTTCCTCTATTGCATATATATTGACAAAGCTATAAAACTGAATATTAAGGAAAAAATTAGTATGAAACCGATACTAAGTGAAGCCAACTGTGGTATACCTAAGTACTCTTTCTTCCTGTGTATAGAATGACCAATTTGGTCAATTGTTTTTCCCAACATTTGTCTCTTCTGTTCTCAGCATCAAGCAATCCCACTTTTTTTTCTAGTTTTCAACTAAACCTAATGCAGTGGTGTGACCTGTGTACCATACGAGCTAGGAGCATTCACTCTAAGGTCCCTCTTTCCTTACTTTGGGGGACACCGGAATTACGTGTGGGCATCCTGCTGGGAGACAGCCTCGGTGTACTGCCGGAAATAAGAGGAGGAAAGGAGGGAGTATACCCGTACCAGTTATCCACAGATATATACCAGCAGAAGGTTATTTCTGCCTGCGATTTTGACCCACTAGCGATAGTGAGTCCTGGATTTCTGGTAAGAGTACCCAAACCATCTTTGAGCACATCGGGTGTGTGTACCTTGGTGATGGATTAATAAGCTTGAGTGCTACTCCAACACACTCTGAAGATTTTTGCTTTATTCACCCTATATGGGACTTTTGGTCAGATTATATTCATTTATTTAAAGGACACTTGATGCAATTTTTAGAAAGGATTGATTTATTTGCAGGTCACCACCTGGGATTTTTCCGTTTCTCAT
The DNA here is from genome assembly GCA_018402905.1 of Glandirana rugosa. NCBI lineage: Eukaryota > Metazoa > Chordata > Amphibia > Anura > Ranidae > Glandirana > Glandirana rugosa. The sequence continues at coordinate 400,177 of BLSH010205254.1, forward strand.
CACTTTATGTGTTATTTAAGTGGTCAGTTCTGTGCTGTTTTTCATCACTCTGAATTATGCACATATGATTGATGCACGTATTTAAACAATTCAATTTCTTTAGCGCAACTTCAATATTTATATACCATACAGGTAAGTCAGAACTGTAAGCCAATAACATAAATCCCAAGAGAGGGCAAAAGTGGCTTGGAGAGCGACTAAGAGTGTGACAGGTCAATAATGAATTTTATTAATCAAATTTTATTAAATTTACTAGCTTAAAATTCACAACAATGAGGAGCCCCCTGTTTATGGGGTGCCCTCACAGACTATAGTACAAATGGGGTGACACTTAGCACGGACTAACATACAAGACAAAACAATATTTCAACATCCAGACGCCGGAGAGACTGTAATATCTGGACCACCCAATGAGGGAGAAGAAGTCTGTCTCCCTTGTAAAGTGTAACAGTGATAAAGGTGGTTCCAGGTAATCCAGTGCCTCAAGCAGTAAGTAGGTGCTAATAAAAAAAACCCGGCCAGGGTATATGAAAATAGGGACGTCCCTGTGCACCCTACAGCTATAATACCTGGAAGGGGAGATGGGAAAGGATAAGATAGTGGCCACCCTGTAATAGTGTCCCAGATGATGGGATGTATGATGGACTGGCTCCTATCCTGTGGAGCGATGACCTCTTGTGTCCTTATAGGAGTGCCCCCACTATAATCTCTAGAAGGGGAATGGGGAGAGGATGTGACAGTGGCCACCCTGGAATAGTGTCCCAGGTAATGGGACGTATGATGGACTGACTCCTGTTCTGTGGAGGAATGTCCTCTTGTGTCCTTATAGGAGTGCCACGTCCTGGATATTCTTCATAAGGTGTGTAAGAAGATAAAGGGCCATATAGATGATAGACTTGGCCTTCGTCAAAATATTGTTTTGTCTTGTATGTTAGTCCGTGGTCTACATTTTAAGTGTCACCCCATTTGTACTATAGTTTGTGAGGGCACCCCATAAACAGGGGGCTCCTCATTGTTGTGAATTTTAAGCTAGTAAATTTAATAAAATTTGATTAATAAAATTCATTATTGACCTGTCACACTCTTAGTCGCTCTCCAAGCCACTTTTGCCCTCTCTTGGGAACATTTTTATATATTTATGTTATTGGCTTACAGTTCTGACTTACCTGTATGGTACACAGGTCATTACAATTACCCAAAAACCCAGTCACACCACTGCATTAGGTTTAGTTGAAAACTAGAAAAACAGTGGGATTGCTTGATGCCGAGAACAGAAGAGACAAATGTTGGGAAAAACAATTGACCAAATTGGTCATTCTATACACAGGAAGAAAGAGTACTTAGGTATACCACAGTTGGCTTCACTTAGTATCGGTTTCATACTATTTTTTTCCTTAATATTCAGTTTTATAGCTTTGTCAATATATATGCAACTACATTGTACTATAGTTTGTGAGGGCACTCCATAAACAGGGGGCTCCCCATTGTTGTGAATTTTAAGCTAGTAAATTTAATAAAATTTGATTAATAAAATTCATTATTGACCTGTCACACTCTTAGTCGCTCTCCAAGCCACTTTTGCCCTCTCTTGGGACCATTTCTATATATTTTCTAGTTTTCAGCCTGTAGATCATTTTTTTTTTTAAATAAAATATATAAAAACAATGGTAAAAAAGTATTTAAATCAGAAACCAAGAAGTTCCAAACATGATTCAGGTTTTATCTGCACAAGTATATTTGGGTTTGAGGTGCCAGGAGTTCTTCTTCCCAAGTTTTACAAAAGCTGATAGCATACAGTACATCTTCATCATGAAGAAAACAGCTGTAGTTGATTGCATCTTTATATTGTTCTGTGTTTAAATATGTGGTCTTTAGAACAAGAACTAGAATGCCAACATGTTTCAAAAGCTTTCTTCTTTAGAATTTTGAGTTAGCCAATTAAGAGCATCATTTAAACGGCAAGCTGCCTGCTTTCTTTGATGGGTAACAAGGTATAACACTCCACTGAGACCTTCTTTATAAAAAAAGCCCCTTAATGTCACTCTGTTCTCTACAGTGTGATGCCACCCTGCCTAAGCATTGCCTCTCTTACACACAATAATTGCATAAAATAGAATATCATTATGTGCTACTGCACCTAATGTACATGATAGTATATCATTAAGTGCTTCTAAAGGGCTGCGGCACAAAAGAAAAATATTTTGATCTGGCAACATGCGGGTGAAAGCCAGCATGGATTTATAAAAGACAGGTGTTATCAAACAAATCTGCTTCCTATGACAAAGTAAGGGAAACTTGGACAGACGGGTGGCTATTATATGTAATGTATTTGAGCCATGTGTGCTGCAGCGTTTTATGTTTTTTACTACGTTTTAACATGATTATATGAGCAAAAATTTACTTAACATTATATAAATGTATAACTAAGTCACCTGTATTTTCAGCCATATGTACAACGTGTCTGCTTGTATTTAGTATCTTCTAAATGTGTTAAACTTGTTCTAGTTTTATTAATTATTTTTATTATTGATTTTATTTTATTTTTTATAAATGTCCCTATAATGATGGTCAGTGGGAGAATAAAATGCAATGGCAGTCAATGAGAATAATGAATGCTCTATGGGAATAAAAAAATACCCTAACAGTGAAAAGTGGGAATAAACCATATCCTTTTAACAGTGGTTAGTGGGACTAATAAATGCCCCAGTGTTAGCAATGAGTGTAAGTAAACCATGCCCAGCTTCAGTGATATTAAGCCATGCCCCTGCATCAGTGGTCAGTGGGAGTAAAGTGTACTTGCATCAGTGGTCAGTGGGACTAATAATTTCCCCATCTCAATGGTTGGTGCAAGGGCGACACAGTGGCAGAAAAAGGTTCGCTTGTTCGAATCCCAACCACAACACTACCTGCCTGGAGTTTGCATGTTCTCCCTGTGCCTGTGTGGGTTTCCTCCGGGTACTCCGGTTTCCTCCTACACTCCAAAGACATGCAGGTAGGTAAATTAGATCCTGTCTAAATTGGCCCTAGTATATGTATGAATGTGAGTTAGGGACCTTAGATTGTAAGCACCTTGAGGGTAGGGACTGACGTGAATGTACAATGTATATGTAAAGTGCTGCATAAATTGACAGCGCTATATAAGTACCTAAAATGAATAAATCAGTAGATGTATTAAATGCTCTAGTGTCAATGCCCCTGCATCAGTAGGCAGGAATGGAAGAAATGGTGCTACTTTTTCAGTGGGAGTAATAGCTGCCAATGTTATTGGTCAGAATGGTGCCCCTGTGTCATTGGGAGGAATGGTGCCCCTGTTTCAGTGGGAGAAATGGTGCCCCATCATTAGTGGTGATTTTCCTTGTAAGCTCCATGTCCCATGCTGCTCCGCATTGTGATATCACAAGCGGAGCTATACAGGCACCATTTGGAAGGTGATCAATCCACCCAATGGTGCCTGTTACATTGTCATGTTCGGGAAAGCTCTTTATTAAGAAAACATTCTTAATATACTGTACTTCAAAACCCCTTAGAGCTAAACTGAATGAGTTCTGTGCTAGTTTCAATAAATCCATAAATGTTAAATCAACAACATTTATGAAAACACTAATCCATTTCCTCTTATGTTGTTTTTTCCATTTTTACAAAATAAACCTTTCCTATGTGTCCTATCATTAAAAGAGAAGTATGGTTTTGGGGATTTTTTTCCCCCATTATACTTACCTAGATGGATACAGCATTGTTCTGATGCTGCACCCATTCCCCGTCGTCTGTACACTGAGAACCGAGGCACCGAACACTGCCGGTGGCTCGGTTCTCACAGATCCCCGAGAGGAGAGCTGCTGGCTGTCAATCAACAGTTCTCCTCTCTGCTCCTCCACGCTCACTGGAGCGCTGAAATGTGGAGGGGCGGGGATCTGCCGTCTCAGTCTCTTAGCGGCTCACTAAAAGGCTAAGAAGGCTGACGGTCCAGGCACCTGGCAGATCCCAACTCTCATCGTGATGACGCAGTGCCTGGCCCGACTCTTGTGAAGTCAGCAGAGAGCAGACTTTAGTCCCCTCTCTGCTGAAAATGGGCCACATGAGTGCAAAACGGATTGCACTCCTGTGACCCATAGGAGAAATACAGACAAACGAGCTCAGGCCATACTTCTCCTTTAACAGCAGTGGTTCTCAAGCAAGTTATGCCTCACTGGTTGCTGTAGATTGGCCCCTGCAGTAGGAAAGGCCCTGTATGCAGGGTTTTCTTATTTCAAGCTGGACAGACTGTATGACACACTTTTTCCTATTGTAGGGGCCAGTCTACAGCAACCATCGAGGCATAACTTGCTTGAGAACCACTGCTGTTAAAGATAGGACACATAGGAAAGGTTTATTTCATAAACATGGACAAAAACAACATAAGAAGAAATGGATTTGTGTTTTCATAAATTTTGTTGATATAACGTTTATGGATTTATTGAAACTAGCACAGAAGTCATTCAGGGGTTTTGAAGCACAGTATATTTCTTAATTACACCCTTGTCACAATATTACACACATATCTTTGCACTGCACACACAAACATACACACAATCTGCACTATACACACAGTCCACACATTATACACAAACATATTCACAATACATACACAATACGCACAATGCACACATACACAGCACTTTATAAGGGATTTTCAGGACATTATTGGCCAAATATAGTCATGTTCAAATTTGCTATATAATGACACCCTGGAGACCCCACCCTTTTTATATCAGCTGTCACCCATCTGAGCCATTATTCACAGACAAGTCGTCGGGATCGGGCATGTCACTGAGTTTTTTCTTTTGGTAAGTTGTTGGCTTCTTTCATTGTGAATGACTTGAACCTACATTCCTTGACAATGTTTCTTTTTTAAGGATATTTTAATAACTGTGTTTGTGATTTTATTTACTGTTTACTTTTTTTGTGAACGAGTAGGAGTACTACTGCCCCTTAATCATTCACAAAGGGGAGGCGGTATCTGGGTGCCCCCTTGTTAAATGGGGCTTCCAAATTCTGATAAGCCACCTGCCCGCAGACCCCCGCAACCACTGAGCCAGGGTTGTTGGGGTCCTTGTCCTCATCAACACTGGGACAAAGTGCTTTGCCCCGGTAAGGTATCCCACCATTTTGAGGACCTGTGGCCTAGAAGTGTTCAGTTCACTCACCTCCCCTTCCCTGGCCTGTCAGGCTGCATGCTCAAATAAAGGCCTGGTGTGGGTTTTTGGGAGGGACCACACACTTTCTTTTATTCAATTTTTCATGGCGTTATGCCTTAGAACTCAAGCCAGAGTTTGGGGGGGCACATAAAAAAGGTGAGGAGCCCTGCCTCTTTAAACTACAATGTATTCTGGCTGCTTTGTTTAAATGACTGGGGATTTACAGCTAGTACATGAATGGGGGATGGAGCCAGTGACATCACTGGTTACTAAGGTTGCTGACACCCATAACTTCCTCATTAACCATTTGAGCAATGAAAACATGAGATCACAGTTCAATTACTTGTATGCCATTGACACATCAAGCCCATTTTGCTACTATGGTTCCAGGGTCAATAAAGCAGGTAATCTGATTTTAAATATTTTTACATTATTAGGAGATTCAGCCCCATTCCACATATCATTCGGTTCCCATAACCCTAAGGAATATGAATATCCTCAAGTTAGGAATCTCTACTACAACACATTCTTTTCTAACCATTCTCCACAACCCATAAATGTTCATTCAAATATCTTTCTTTCATCACTTATGTATTTTCTGTATCTCTCTGTAACTCAATTAACCCACTACTTGTTCCTGACTCACAGCTCCTCTCGGTACCTCATCTATTTTCACTCTATATATTTTCACGAAGGCTTGTCTATCTGGTATACATTGTTAAATACTAGAAACAGGGGTAGGCAAATTGAAGGCAAAGAAAAAAAGATTTGAGAGAAGGAAAAAAATGGATTAAATAAAATCCGATTATAATACACAAAGTCCATGGCCTAGATTTATCAAACAGTGTAATTTTGTCTCTCATGAGATAATATCACTTCATGCTATGTGAATCCACATTTGAAGTTAATCAAACATAGACTAAATTGACACAATCAACATAGTCCAATAACAGAAACATAATATTCAATTCATTACATCAGTTGATCAAAATATGATTTTTTATGTATTTATAGAAATTTTAAAAAAAGATCTAAATTGTAAAACTGAAGCAGAGGTGGAAGGGGTCAAAATATATACACAGGATAGAACTGATGAAGAAATAAAAGAAAAGAGGTAAACATAGTAAAACAAGGCATGAAAACGAATATGAAGTGTAAAAATAAGAGGAAAATAATGAATAATTGTCTGTTGGGATGTATTTTATCATAGTGATATTTCAAGATCCGATTGCTGAGACATTCAGAGCAGATTAACTTTTTTATCATTTTAATGACGTTGTGACTATGAAAGATTACAACATATCTTATCAGTAAAAATGTTAGATACAAATCTAGAGATTCATTTACCTTATATCTCAGAACCCAGTCTATTGCTAAGGAACAAAAGCAGGAATGAGGAGCAGAAATCCAATGGAAGAAATGAATGGAAATATAAGATTAAATATAAGAAATACAATCTGTATTCACTAAGGCAACACAAAGTGGTTTAGTTACTAAAGGAATATAGCATGTTCACAATTGTAAAGTATATTTACAAGAAGTTCTTTTAGCTTAGTAAATGAGGCAAGGCTGTGTTCAGTTCAATCATTCAATCGTGTACAAGCAAAAATGTAATTTTTTTTCCTTGCACATGAGGTTATTCAGAATGAACAGTATCAAATCAATGCTATGCTTTAAATTTATGTGTAGCATTCCCTACTCGCCGTGTGCACTGGATACCCAGATAAGACGGTTTTTGAGTGGAATGTGAGTAATATGCTCCCAAATTTAACATATTCACATATATTTTCCAACCCAAACACTATGATGTATCTATTTAAAAAAAAAAAAAAAAACACTGCAGAGCTATTTATTTTGTGAAACTTTTGTTCTGTTCAAATGCTTGCAAAATCAAATGTTAGTAGGCTATTTTCTCTCCAGGTCAGATGTTCTTCCTTCATAAGTATTATGTGAATCAGAAAAATATTGCATTATGTCCACTAGATGGAACTGATTATCATAGGCAATAAATTCTACAGGAAATATTCCTATTAGTAACATAATATTAGGACTAGTATTTATCTTTACGACATGCAGTTGAAAGTAGAAGGAAGTGCATGTGTTTATTCTGCCACAGTAAAAAGGTATGCTCATGCAAACTATGCTACCATCTAAAAAGCAAGCACTTTGGCTTTTTCACTTTCAGCATTTTTTTTCCAGAACCAATACTGATATCAGTACATGCTTCATGGTTTATTGTTTTTTTCCTGAAAAGCAAATGCAAACTGACTAAATGTTGTAAAAAAAACCCCAAAAACATTTGTGATTATGCAATTTTCGTTTCAGGAAAGCTACCACTTAGCCGCCATATATTTGGCCACTGGAGCAGCTTCTGTTTTCAAACATCTGTAAATATGCTGTCGAGGTTGTGTGCATCTCTGCGGATATCGCATGCATATAATAGTAAAAACTGTCATAATAGTTGCGTTGTTCAGCTTGGTTTCTCGATCCATTGATGCAAAATGTGTGTTTCAGGGGTGTCCAACTGGCGGCCCTCCAGCTGTTGCGGAAATACAAGTCCCATCATGCCTCTGCCTGTGGGAATTATGCTTGTGTAGCCATGTGCTCTCTTAAGAGGGGCTGATAGTTGTGGTCCACCTGCCCACTGCCCCTACACAGATTTCCACACACCCGGAGTCACTGAACAGGCCGGTACTTGGTTTTTGTTGTTTTATTTAGGGGTTTGAACTTGGATAGGGATTAGGGGTGACTGTGGGATGCCCAGTAATAGAACATAGGACCTACTATATACACCTCCGGTATATACACTTCTTCTCCTCCAGCACACTACTTGCTGACCGTTACACTTCTCCTGTACTTCTCTCCAACACACTATTGCTGACCGTTACACTTCTCCTATACTCCTCTCCAGCACACTACTTGCTGACCGTTACACTTCTCCTGTACTCCTGGTCCCAAGGGAAATTTATCAGACCTCCATGGCACTTCCTCTTCAACACAACTAGCTCATGGTGAGGCCTGCTGCAGCTGCGGGCAAGGCCTCAGAACCACGCTTTGTGGGTAAGAGTTGCAGGTTTCCTTCACTGAAACCATACACCCTCTTTTGTGTAGAAAAATACATTGGTGCTAGTCAGGCCTTTGGATGAACTACAACTCCAAGCCCATCCATCTTCCAGACCCATCTGGTCTGTCCTGCGGTCTGATGGCTCTCCTTCCCTTTGTTGGCTCCTACCAGCCTCCACAGACTGCTCTCTCTCCTCCCAGACTGTCCCAACCTTCTCATCCAACTCCTAGGGGCGCCATTCACCGACTATATGGTGGATTCTTTAAAGAGTCTCCTTTCATGTAGATCTCAGCTGCTCTCCTGCTTCTCCTGTGCCACTCCAGGAGCCGACTCCGGCTCCTGGCTACGCCCAAGCCCAGGCCTCAGGTTCACCCCCCACACAGGGGGATCCCCTCCCAGGTTAGACCTGATCTGCAGCTCCTGACTACATCCTCACTCTTCCACCCAAACTCCCCTGACACCTACTGGCAGATAACAGTATGTAAGGAGGCCTGCCCCCTGCCAATCCAGCCACTGGATTGGTCAGAGCTCCTTGTCATACATCAGGAAGTGACACCTTCTCATCCATCCCCCTTCTAGAGCTTTCCCAGCTCAAGAAGTATCCCTTCCCTCCATCTCCATCTCCAGCCCCACCCCGAGCCACTCCCAGCCCAGATCAAAACATTCAGACCTGCATCTACAGTCAGGCCTGACTAGATTTTCCTTTCCTACCAAAAATCTACAAAAGTAAAAGCACCTATACTACAGGGGCGATACACTTGTATCTGTCAGCCTTGCAATGCCTCATGGGACTTGTAGTTCTGCAACAGTTGGAAGGCCGCCAGTTTGACACCTGTGCTTTGGAACATCAGGCCCATTGAGACCTTTTTGCTTAAAGCTTAGGTTTACCTAAAACAAAAAAAAGGTAAATATAATCTATAATCTGGAATGGAGGGAGGCTGACATTTGCCTGTTCTCCATTCAAAGATCCTGTTTTATTCATAGAAGCTGTACTACAGCTTCTATGAATAGAGGAGGGGGCAGAAGGTGGACATAGTCGGGCGCTGTTGATAAATCTTTGTGACAGCTTATTTCGTTTTTTTAACCTTGGCTGCACTAAAGTACCACGGCAGGAATGCGGGGGGGCATCAAAGGAGGTTGATTTTGGCGAAAAGGAGGACACAGCAGCACAAGGACACATCCCACTAATGATAGGTAATATCCCTTGTTCTGATTTTTATTTTTGCTTTAAGTAAGCATAGTCTTAAAACTGGAACTGAACTCAAATAGTGAACATATGCTATATTATAGGGAATATATTGAGTTGTTATAGCTGTATTTACCTTTAGGGTTTTTTCACATACGCAGACCTTTTAGGTCCGCCTGTCAGTTTTTTAGGCGGACCTGAACTAATGCTCCATGTACCTCTATGGAGTGACGGATGTCAGCGGTGACATGTCCGCTGACATCCGATCCGCTCCGCTAAATCCAGACAGATGTAAAATGCAAATTTGATGTCTCCTAAAAGTAACTCAACACACGGCCATTAACTTCTGAACCGCTGGCAACAAAAGTGAGTACACCCCTAAGTGAAAATGTCCAAATTGAGCCCAAAGTCTCAATATTTTGTGTGGCCACCATTATTTTCCAGCACTGACTTAACCCTCTTGGGCATGGAATTCACCAGAGCTTCACAGGTTGCTACTGGCATCCTCTTCCAGTCCTCCATGACGACATCACAGAGCTGGTGGATGTTAGAGACCTTGCGCTCCTCCACCTTCCATTTGAGGATGCCCCACAGATGCTCAATAGGTTTTAGGTCTAGAGACATTCTTGGTCAGTCCATCACCTTTACCCACAGCTTCTTTAGCAAGGCAGTGGTGGCTTTCTTGTACATCATCTTTAGAAGAGGCTTCCTTCTGGGATGACAGCCATGCAGACCAGTTTGATGCAGTGTGCATAGTATGGCCTGAGCACTGACAGGCTGACCCCCCACCCCTTCAACTTCTACAGCAATGCTGGCTGCACTCATACGTCTATTTCTCAAGGACAACCTCTGGATATGATGCTGAGCATGTGCACTCGACTTCTTTGGTCGACCATGGTGAGGCCTGTTCTGAGTGAAACCTGTCCTGTTAAACCACTGTATGGTCTTGGCCATCATGCTGCAGCTCAGTTTCAGTGTCTTGACAGTCTTCTTATAGCCTAGGCTATCTTTTTGTAGGGCAACAATTCTTTTTTTCAGATCCTCTGAGAGTTCTTTGCCATGAGGTGCCATGTTGAACTTCCATTGACCAGTATGAGAGAGTGAGAGCGATAACACCAAATTTAACACACTTGCTCCCCATTCACACCTGAGACCTTGTAACACTAACAAGTCACATGACACCGGGGAGGGAAAACAGCTAATTGGGCCCAATTTGGACATTTTCACTTAGGGGTTTACTCAGTTTTGTTTCCAGCTGTTTAGACATTAATGGCTGTGTGTTTAGTTATTTTGAGGGGACAGCAAATTCACTGTACTATACAAGCTGTACACTCACTACTTTACATTTTAGCAAAGTGTTATTTTTTCAGTGTTGTCACATGAAAATATATAATAAAATATTTACAAAAATGTGAGGGGTGTACTCAATTTTGTAAGATACTGTATGTGGCCAAACAAATACTCCTGCTTCCCCATAGGGATGAGGCTTAGGATCTAGGTGAATCCTGTTGGTTCAAATTTGCAGTCCCAGCATATATGGTGATTTGCCTAGGGAATTTTTTTTTAAATCCATAATGCACTGCAGTGTACTCTTGGAAGGGCCAATAAAGGGTTTTTGGATAAGCTCCACAGATAGCAAGGATAACTTGCCACACGTGTGGCAGTGTTGAACTGTTGAAAAGTCTTGTTAACTTTCTACACATTTTCACTGGCAAATTGTACATTTGCAGAGCTCTTGAAGCACAAGTTCTAGTCAACACTTTTCCAATTTGTATCAAATTTGAGTGACAAGCCTCTAGCAAAAGCAAAGTCGCAGTGGTGAGCCTACAGCAAGATCTCTGCAGGTCTCAGTGACCCCTGTGGTGGGATGACTATTGCACAACATAACTGAACCAGGATGGACAGCAGACTGTCATAAGTTGATCTGGAGTCATGCAATGCAGACTTGCTGCAATTTTGCAAAAACTTGTGAAGCATGGCAAGTCTAGCAAGTCATTTTAAAACTTGTGGCTCAATTGCTTGCTATCTGGGCCAGTTCACTTTCTATAGGAGCATAAAGCAGCATTAATGACAGTGTATCGAAGCTGCTAAGGGGAAAGGTTGAAGAAAGCTGATAAATTGCATAAGGAAAGATTAGGATTAGAATGTTATTAAAAATTACCTTTCCAATATGGCAACCTGGAGGTGTTTTGTATACAGAATGTGTACAGAACTCCCCCCAGAAACATGATTTCCTGCTTGTGTGATTGGCCCATTGATTTTCCCAGAAGTCTGCACTAAGTCAGATTTTTGACATCCTCTGCAACAAAAATGTAATTTTTGGTGAGATAGTTGCAATAGGAAATAATGTCTAAAGGGATGCAGACCCTGCAATTTTCCTTATTAGAGCCCTGATTCTGAAGCAGCCGGTTGATACTTATGAAACCACTCCCATTAGACTCACTCTGCCATGTACACAGAGAAACACACAGTGATTTCTTCAGAATAACAAAAGGTAGTAATCTGCAACAAAGTTTGTTAAAATCCTTGCAACGTACATAGATCACTTTTCTCAGCAAAAGTGGTTACTCTTTAAGGTATCTCCCATGCATGAGATTTAAAGCAGAGTTCCACCCAAAAGTGGAACTTCCTCTTTAAGTGTAGATGACCCCCTGACATGCCATAATTGGCATGTCATTTTTTGGGGAGGGGGACCCTGTTTTGACAGGGTACCAGCTCCACTTCCTCTCCTGGTGCTGCGGAACCGGAAGAAAGTTCACCTGTCCCCCCTCCCTTCCGGCGATCTTCTTGGACACGTTACAGGTCCCAGAAGATACATCGACCCTTCACAGCGCGCAGCGCGGCTCGCGCATGCGCAGTGCACGCCCGGATGTGAAGCCAAGGCCGGGCACCCACACTTGTGATGCCGGTGCCGCACGGAGGAGGGGGAGAGAAGTGAGGCAGCGGGCGGTAACGCTTGACCGGGGGACAGTGAGTGTCTGATTATTAAAAGTCAGCAGCTACACCTTTTGTAGCTGCTGACTTTCAAAAGGGCGGAACTCCGCTTTAAACGACTTATGTATTTTCATTGTTGCCCTCAAAGCAGCTTGAAAAGACGCTCTCCCCACTGTATGGTATTTAATTTTTTTTTTCTGGTGCATTACATGCCCTCCATTGCAGTGCCCAGCCTCCTATGCCTTTTTTTTTTTTTTACAGTAGTTTATCTATTAGCCCTAAAACCAGCCAGTATCTACTAACAAGTTGTGCCCCCATAGACTTTAGATTTGCTGCTAAGCTTTGGCTCGCCATATTTTAAACAGGATACACAGAACGCTTTGTGAATTGAATGACCTGCAAGGTTTGCTCATCTGCACTTCCAAGTGCACCACAAGAACACATGCATTGCGTGTCCTGGAAAAAATGTGCCCAGTATGTTTTTGAGGACCCACTGAAAATTAATAGACAAATTAAAGCGTTTACAAAAATATATGATGGAGCCCTTACAGTTTGTGACCTTTCATTTTTTAATGAATACTGAAGAACATAAAAGCTTCATTTGGTGTTCATTTGGTGTAGGCTGAAATTTTTATGCAGCATTGTGTTTTTCCTCCAAACAATGAATTCAAAAACAAATAGCAAGCGAAAGTAAACAGCTGCCCGCTTTACATATTTATTAATGAACTTTATGTTTTGCCTGCAGTTCTCATTTAATAAATAGGAGCAGATGAATGACACAGGTAATGAAATTCAGGAAGAAACTAAAAATTCAGGGACATGGCAGGGGGACTGGCACAGAAAGAATGACGCTGGGGAAAGAAGAAGTAAAAAAATGAAGAAGATGAGAAAAAAGGATCCAGCAGAAGCTGAGCAGCGTTGTAAAGCTGGTTTTCTGATTTGGACACGAGCAGATAAAAGCCTCTACAATACAGAGAGAGGTAACACAGTAATTAGCTCTCTGCGGATCTCTGGATTTTCATCAGGGCCCAATCAATCCCAAGGATCGTAGGTTAAACGACAGAAGCCAAGTACAATGGGCAATCAGTGTGTGGAGCAGCTGGCCTAATACTCGGAATAACTCCACCTTTACCACCTCTGGAGGCAACCTGCTATACACACACATACACACAAGCACACTCAATCATGATGATCAAAAGATGGTTCAAGGTTAAGAGCGCTATGTTAATTGTCCGGGCTTTTTAACCCTTCCAGTGCCAGTTCTGATGAAATAAAATACCACATTGTTCTTCAGTGTGTGTTTCTTTTATGATGCTTTCAGGATTTGTAACTATTCCTTCCCCGATGCGCTATATCACTGACTAGATTGAATTAGGTTCCCGCAGGCAGTATGGAAAATTGCTGAAAATAGATTTTCTGAGAAACTTTCAAATCCAATAGGAAGATAGGGGCACCGGCAAATGCTTTCTAAGGTGCTTATTTATTTATTTATTTTCTCAATTTCCTGCTTTCTCTGACCTACTTCTTGTCAGCGTGAGGAGAGCAGGAGATGCAGATGATAAGAACCTAAAGCCGGGCAGCAGAAATATTATGCTGAGTTGTGGTAAATGTTAATTTCCACTGTTCATATCCTTTACCCCTCAGCTGAAAGAGATGGCGATTAACACAACTTTGAAGACGTTGTTCATTTTCATTTCATTTTATTAATTCAATTCGGTGTAAATTACATTTTAAATACAACTATATATGTTACTGTTTGATAATGTTTTAGTTCTTTCTTTTGAAAATTATTTAAGGGAACACTTAAAGCGGTTGTATCCCCTAAAAAGTGATTTTTACCTACAGGTAAGCCTATAATAAGGCTTATCTGTAGGTAAAATGAATATCTCCTAAACCTGTATGGTTTAGGAGATATTCCACTTGCATGCAGCCGCTAACGTCAGCGGCACATGAGCAGTGATGTCTCAGCAGCCGGAAAGTCTGCCGGAAAGACGGGGCTCCCGCACGCATGTGGGGGAGTGACGTCTCGCGGCTCCGACCACTCACAGCGCCGGAGCCGCGAACCCACAAGGACCAGGCGGCCGGGCGGCCCTGTCAGAGCTTCGTTCTGAGGTAAGCATTCCATAATGAGCTTTTTTTTTCAGGGTGATACAACCGCTTTAAAGAGTTTCATAGATACTCTGTAGATGCCTGTCTCTTGGTAGTGTGACAAATTCATATATGTGTCACAATGAAGTGTTTATATTTGTTGCAAATCCAGCAGAACTGTTCCATGCAGGATCTGTACATCCTTAGTACGAGTCCATACAATTGACACCCACATGGAAGAGGTCCTAGTATACTTCACTTTTCTTAGATATAGTCCTGCGGTATACCTTATTGAATCTGTTGCAGCAATACTGACAGACAATAAAATGTAGCTACTATGAACTACTTAAATTTGGTGCAAGTATCGAATAGTCTTATAGAATTTATCACATGGCTTCTAACAGCAGCCACGTCTCCAGCAATCTGTCAGAAATGCCTTATTGAATTGTCCCTATCAAGCAGACCTAATAGGAGCCTCCATTGAGCCTCCATTCAACCCTATAGACCGGTGGGTGACAACTGACTTATATCCATTTACACCCGCCTACCTCCAATCCATACCAGTCCGTTAAGAAAAAAATAAAACGGAAGAGGAACCATCTCCCTCT
>BLSH010205254.1:416567-440391 GCA_018402905.1 Glandirana rugosa
TCGTTAGATAAGATCCAAGGGCCGTATCCACCGTGACATATGACACTCACCTTAACCTGATAATTAAAGAAAATTATTTCACAATATCCAAATGCACTATTCCAAGGGGAGATTCACTAACATATATATATATATATATATATATATATATATATATATATATACACACACACAGGCAACTTTGGGTGCACACCCTAATGCAATAGGCTGCGCACAACTAAGTCTGAGATCAATGACCTTCCATTAAGAGAAAGGTCTAACAGCAATTAGGATTAGTATTCACAAACCAGTAGGAAAGCCAATCCACCTGCATTGCCTTAGGTTCTTTCTCCTATATCAGGGTCATGTAAAAACATACAAATCACTTAGAGGGGAACCTTATCACGTAAACCTATAACACTTTATTAAAAGAAATTAATAGTCCAATTCCACTCACAGTATACAGTGCCACCTATGCCGGGAACCTAGAATAGATTGCTTGCTCTTGAAGAGGGAACACCGCTGCTCCACATTGCTCTCTTGGGAGCCAGCGTGTATTCCACAGACCCGGAAAGCAAAAACCAGAAGTGCCATCTTGTGCAGTAACCACGTCCCGTCTCGTTTCATCCAAACAGACATCGGATGGTGTTACTGCACAGACATCCTATATTCTTTAAGTACCTTTCATTAAGCTCTCCTTTGCATTACTAAGCCAGTAACACTTGCGGTACAATAATCAGCATACACACTAGACAATATGATAACAACAATTTAACATTCTAAACTATGTATTTCTCCATTTTAACCTTATTTCATAAGTAATGTTTAAAAACAATTAAATATAGTTTCAAAGGAAAAATCAATAATGTGCCCAATATTTCCTTTCCCTAATTTACAGAGAATTGTTTCTATATGTATAAATTCTCAAATCAATATACAAATAGTGGGGTGAAAACTTTTGTTTAAACAACACACACCAAAATTCAAAGGCATGTTATTAATGCACATCTAAAAAAAATAGGTCAAAATTGACAGGTGAGGCATGTCCAATTCATTCTGAGATATTCATTTCTTTACCTCTCCCATTTGTATTTACTCTGCTAATACCATAAAAATTCAAACCTTGTGGATCTTTTTTACAAACCGGTCGAAAATGGTTGGACACACTGTGTTTCCTATAACCTTTTTATATAAATAATGTGCTTATTGATCCTAACTGACAAGTTTCTACTAGTTCTCCCTACGTACCGGAGTGCCCTTGTGGCATGCATGATTCGCAAGAGATGACTTTTCTAATAGGATATTTATGGGATGTGGATCTGGATACAAACTCAGTTCTTTTTCTCTCCTTACTTGAAATTGTTCTACAAGCAGAGCACCTCTTGCACATCAAAAATCCCTTCTGCTCTAAAAATGTCACTGTCTTTTTTGGTAATTCAGGGATGTTATGGACCGATTTAATTCGTAGCCTTGGAGCTCTCTTATAAATACATTTAGTTTTTTTTTTGGGGAGTCTCCTCTTTAGTGTTTCATCCCTTACCAAAAAAAGGGAAAAGCTTTTTCAATATACGTTCAACTTGTCTATATTGTTTATTAAAACCTATAATAAAGGTGGTTTCTCCATATTTATTTCTTTTTGACTTGTTATATATTAATTCCTCCTTCTGTATATTCCCTACTAGTCTTATAGTAGATTCCACATTTTCCATGTGATACTGTTTATCTAAAAACCTTGTGGCTAGCTTTTTGCTTTGATCCTCATAATCAACATCCAAATGGCAATTTCTCCTTATCTTTACAAATTGACTTTTAGGGATGCTTGTAAGCCATGGTGAATGATGGCAACTTCCGTAGGGTATAAAACCATTGCAATCTGTCTCTTTAACCATTTCCTGGCCAGCCTGTTGTCAAATGACAGCTGGGTGAGACCTTCGTTGTTCTGGGAAAACGCCATGTGACATCCTCCCAGAACACTGCTCGTGCGCAGCTGCTGTGGCGCGATCTATCACTGGCTGTGTTCGGTGACTGATCAGTGTACCGGCCCGCTGCTGGTACCATGTGATCGCTGTGACCATTCACAGAAGATCACATGACAACTGTAAACAATGAATGGCTTTTATTAATTTCATTCATTGTATACAATTGTGTTGCTAGTTGTGATTGGTCACAGTGATCACATGGTACAGACAGGGCCAATCACAGCCCATCTGTACCATGTGATTAGCTGTGGCCAATCACAGCTAATCACAACAATACACACTGAATCAATTGTATTCAGTAAAAATGGTTGCTTATACCAGTGAAATTCACTGGTATAAGCAATCATAACGTGTTAAAAAAACAAAAAAACCTGATCACTTCCCTGGAGTAGTACAATGTTACTAACACTGTATTGATCTGTCACAGTGTGCTAAAAAATAAATCGTTAAAAAATGTAATATAAAAGAAAAACTTTTTTTTAAATATTATTAATATTATTTTTTTTACATACTGTCACCAGACAGTGTCCCTGATCCCCACCACACCAGTTATATGATGACGCTGTACTGCATTGGTGACAGTATGTAAAAAAAAAGTTGTGAAAGAAGACAATTTTTTTTTAATTTCTTAATTTTCCAAAAAATCGTGACAAAAAAATTACAACTTCAAAAAACTCACCATGCCTCTTACTAAATACCTTGGACTGTCTACTTTCTAAAGAGTGGTCATTTGGGGGATATTTCTACTGTCCTGGATTTTGGGCCTCAAGAAATGAGATCAATTTTCAGATATATACCATAGTTTGTGGACTCTATAACTTTCCTACAGTTCAAATAATAAACACTGCTTTGGGTTATTTTCACCAATGAAATCTAGCAGAAAACAGTTTGGCCTAAATACATGAAGAAAGATTCTTTATTTGCAAAATGTTACAACAGAAATGAAGAAAAACATGTTTTTTTTTTAAAAAAAACTGAAAATTGTCCCGGGCAGGAAGGGAGTGAAAGTACCCCTATATTGAAGCGGTTAAAAGAAGTTTTCATGTAAAATTTATTTTGTTCTCAAAATATTGTAAGGTCCAGGAAACTGTACCCGTTCCCTTTCTATATTCACTGTAAATTGTATCACATACTTACTGTTGTTCAAATGAGTGATACAATTATCCAAGGTTTCTCTTAGGCCCTCCCAGACTACCATAATGTTATCAATAAAGTGTTTGTATAATTTAAGACTGGGCCATTCTTTACTGTAAACCTCCTCACTTTCCCATTTATTAAAAAAAACAGGATAGCAACTTCCTTAATTTGCTTGTAGAATTGTCTGTTATACCAAAAAAAAAAAATATTTTGCATTGCCAACTTCAAAGCTTCCAAAATAAAGTCAATGTGAGCCTGTTTCAAGTTAAAATTATTAGCTAATGCCCATTTCACTGCCTTAGGCCCCTTTCACACACTCGGCCTGCTCAGAGCTGCCTGTCCGTTTTTCAGGCGGATCCAAGAAGATCACCCATTCACTTCTATGGGCAGGCGGATGCCATCCGATCCAACAAGATCTGCTCAAAACAGACGGGTGGTGATATGCTCGCCATCTGTCCAATGGATTGGATCGGATGGGATCGGATGAAAACGTACAGCCTGTCTGTTTTCATCTGATCTCCCCATTGAGAACAGCGGGGCTCTGACAGGTTTGTCCCTGCACAGTGAGCAGAGACAGACCTGTCATCAATGGAGCGATTCCCCACTGAGCTGGCAGAGTTGTCCAGCAGATCCGCCTAGTGTGAAAGGGACCTTAAGCCTATCTTCTTGCTTTATCTCTATACAAATATTTCACATCTATAGTGGCTATAAAACATTCCCCTTGAACTCTACACCCTTGCAATTTTCTAATTATGTCCCTTCTATCTTTAAGGTATGCATGACCCTTCTCCACTGAAGGTTGGAGGTAAAAATCCATATATTCTCCCACACTTGCAAACTGTGAGCCAACCCCACTCACTCTAGATGCCTGCCAGATAGATGTTTTTTATTTTTACATATTCTCGGGAGTTGATATATCACTGATGTTTTCGGGGCCTCTGGAATTAAGTATCTTGCTTCTTTTCTGTCTAAACTCCCCTTTCTTTTTTCTTTCTTAATTCAATTCCTCAATTTCGCCATTAATTTATTACTTGGATCCCCTGCTATTTTTTTTATGTCTCCTCCATCCCTAACAGCCAATTAATTTCCTTATTATAATCTTGCTTTTTTAATATGACAATTTCGCCCCTTTATCTGCTGAGCGGATTACAATGTTCTTTCCTTCTCCAAGGCATTTACATTTTTTTTTAGATTCTGTATCTGTGCTACATGTATACAATAATGGAGCAATAGTTCCAGGATGAATACCTGGTATGAGGTGAGCCGGTATCTGAAAGCTCACATTAGACATCTGGAGGAGCAAAGTGCAACAATGAGCAGAATGGACAACCTTGAAAGGAGTCTTCTGCTCACTGAGCAGGTGGTTAATAGGGTTGATGTGGAGGGTGGAGAGGTAAGTCAGGATGATCAGGTAGGAAGATGTGTTAATGTAGTTAGAGGTAATGGTAAGGACTAACAGAGAAGGAAAGCCAGTTCTGTTTATGAACATATGGCAACAAATTTGCCAAGTTGGCTGAAGATGTAGAGGTAGCAAACTTTGAGGTGGCAGCCTTAGATGTCACTACTATACCTAACAGCCTGAAGAGCAACCCGTCCTGTAGGTGTGGTGAAGTCAATGCAGGAAGGTCTTGACAGTTGGCAATAATTGAATATTCTATAATCATAAGAACGAAAATTAAACAATTTGTTGCCAGGATTGCCTCAACCAAATGATTTGCTGTCACTTTTATGTTTCAAATCAATTCACACATGCAAAATTAAAAACCATGTACATTGTAGGTTTGAGTAAATCCACTTATATGTATAAATTATTTGTATTATCCTCTCCTGAGGAAGCACATCTGGGAAACACGTTGAGAAATCACAGCCCCTTCATAGTCTACAATTGTTCTTTTTATCTTATTATACTCCATATGATATGAGTGGATTGGTAAACATCCAGTGGGCTTACTTTGTGGCCCTTTCTGGTGAAGTTGAATATAACTTACAGCATCTCACAAAAGAGAGTACACCCCTCACACCTCAATTTGGCATTATCGCTCTCACTCTCTTACACATGTCTGTGTATGCATACTGTGGATGGGGATATTTATATATGTAAGGGGTTTTGTTCATACCTACAATGCATGTTGTTTCTAATTTTGACAAATATAAAAAAAAATAGCTTTTATTGATGCATGTTTGTGCTCCTTTGTAGGGTAGTGCACCAATAAAATCCCTCTGTAGCTTTTTAACTGCCTCTTGCAGACTCTTTGTGTAAACCATTTGACTGTACATCATACGGCCAAACAGTTACTGTACACACTGACAGGAAGCAACTACCACAGTGCCACAGCTGAACAGCGCCATGGTAGTTCATTGAGAACTAGAAGCCGACAGCCGCAAAGGCTGCCAGACCTTGTAGTTTTCTATTCACAGAACTCTGTGGGCAAGTGGAGCCCCGCACGGTCACATTCTTAGCAGAGAATGACATCTCACCGGAGAAGAAGATCACCCGGAACCTGTCCCATCAGGGAGCCAAGCAGGTTTGACGGCGTGTGGATTAATAACATGTTACATGTTACACCCTGAATATGGGTGTAACATGCTACAAAAGGTGAACTTATCCTTAAAGGTAGCCCATTTATTTAAATTGGCTGAATAGCACACCAAAATGCACAAAAACTTTTCCATGTGTTGTAGGGTTCTGCGACACAGATATGGCAGTAAGATTTGTTGGTGTGACCTTGGGAAAAATGACATTGCAGTGCTCCAATGCACAAAACACATGTAACATTAATTTAATTGCCACTCTGTCATATTAGTTTATGCTCAACTTTAACCCTTTTCTACATAGCCAGTGCACCATTGACATTTCACTATTTTTTTAAGAACAGTAAACATGAAATTAGGGTGCTATCGACCAAGTAGCCCAAAATCCGTTGTGTAATTTGAACTTGTAGTGAGGAATGATGCAATATAAACTTTCCCCACACTTATCCTTTTATGAAGTGAAAACGTAAACTGGAGGAGGACCATATACCTTTGCATAGTGTGGCTTCAACATGTTTTCATATGTATACAAACCAGACCTCAGTTTACATTATATTAAAAAGTAGGATTTAATAAAGTTCTTTTTTTTCCGCCTAATGGACTGACTTCTGGGAATTGTCCCTTTTTCTTTATAACATACACAGTAAAAATAATTCAATAACTGAGATTCAGCTTAAGTTCCCGAAAGATTTCATAAGCAGGTAATTTAACATTTTTGGAAAAAGCATTTGTTACTGTTGTCAAAAAACCTGGTACAGAACCTAAAGATGGCATGACTAGAGCAGAATGTACTGGTTGCTCATGGGTAAGGATTTGGTTAAAGCACAGAAGGCAAAGGGTTGCTAAAAATGGCATATATTCTAAATGGGCTAAAGCCAGTGATCCTGAACCAAAAGCATTAAGCTTTTTTTTTAAAGCTTAAAGTTTTTTACTCTTTTGATTTGTGACCTGGTAGCTGAGATAGAAATTAGTACTGCAATTTTGAAAATTACACCACATTATGTAAAATAATTACATATTAGTAATATCATGACAAATTACAGAATAACTGCAACAAAATGGCAATATAAAAAGTTAAATAGGTGGTTAAAAATGAATCCACCTAATTATAATGTTGATAAATGTCAGGTTGTACATTTAGTCTGTAGTTATAGCATTGTCCTTGTTTACACGATAACTGAATACAGTTGGGGAACATAGTCCCTGTTTGACAATAATGTGGAATAAAGTCCAATATAACACAAAATTCAATAATCTAAATTTACACAAAATTAGAACATTTTCCATCTAGACTTCAATCTTTAATATTTACCAGGGTTTTGGAAGACTCTGTTGTATTATATGCACTAATAGCAACATTGTTATATTAATCATAAAACATTCGCTATTGCTGTCCTGTTTGCAGAACAGTCATGGAATATGAGAACTAACACTAATTAGAGGACTTCAATACTATTAATTGTTTTTGTGGGTCTCTGCTTATAGAAAGCATGTGGTTTGGGAGGTCTTAAAGCAGGCCTAAGTGCAGAAACTGACTTTAGGTCAACTTGCCCCTTATTTTGCCTGTTCTGCTATCTGCAAAACCTAATAAAAGCAGCCATATAGTTATCTGTTATGGTGTTACAGTGGCATATCCAGCTGGATTATTTTTTTTAACATTAACCCCTCATGCTCCTCCATATGTCACAATTATTTTCAGAAGAAAACATTTCATTAAATAATTACTAATTATGAAATCAGTGATTTTTTTAAAGTTTTGTACTGTATACAGTATAATCATGTTAATTAAAAAAAAATAAGTCTGAAGGTTTACTTGTGACACACACTGCCACATCAGAAAATAGAAAAGTTATCTGTTGTGTCGAAACACAAAGGTAATAACATTCAAGGAATTAAAGGTGTATTTTATGAAACATTTAGCTAACAGTCCAAATGGTCCTCACATTAAAGAATTTTAACTATCTGCCAGCAAATAAATAACTTTGATAACCATTTTTTTTCTGTGGTCACATGGCCACTAAACCTCCTTTCCTCTCTTCTCAGTGCAGCTAACACAGCAATATGCACACTACATAGAAGGAGTTGTAGTCCTAAATCTCCCCAAGTACAGCCGGAAAACTCCTCCACCCATGCCAGGTGCACTACAGAACCAACTATTCGTAAATCAATGCTACAGTTGAGTAGATTCATGTGAGGCAAACGCATTGACTGTTGGTTTTAGAAAGGCATTTAGCTGTTTTCCACATATACGTAATGTCAGAATTCATTAGTAAGTGTTATAATTGAAAAATATGACCCATTCCACAGCAGCAAAGGGAGTTAAAAGATATGTATATCCCCAGCTACTGAGAACTGCAGGTTAAAGGTTAAAGATACCATAGCCTACAGCTTTCTGACATTCATGGACTCCTATGTGAAAAGGAAATGGTCCTGGCCTCCACTAGAGGGCACTGTTGGTGAATAGCAGTGGGGCTGCTTATTCAGCCAAGAAAGTTTTGAGCCAGCTGGTTTAAAAAATGAGCCTAGTTTGAACATACGTTTTTGGAATTCTGGTGAATGAATCTCTAATTTTCCTTTCAATTTTTTAATAATAGTAAACTAAACAGGTTGCAGCAGGATTATTTATGCTCCTCCTAATGCAATAATACAAGCAATTTTCTACTGGTTAGTATAGTTGGTATCCCTGATAAAAATGAGTTTGCCACTGGAGTGCCTGAAAGATATTAGAAAAATCTATCCATAATCAAGTTATCAGAATTCGAGAACTAACCTTTAAAACATTGGTAAGAAACATTTCTTACTGGGTACATTCATGCATTGTTTTGCTGAAAGCCCAAGTGTCAGTACTAAAAGCTATTTCCAGAAGAAGGTACTAATAAGCCAGCCTGGCGACTCCAAGAAAAATGATGGGACCACATTATTTGAATCATTTGTATCACTGAGGTTGGTTTACTAAATAGAAAATATCTTCATTGCAAAGTGAATTTGCATTAGCTTAGTGATTAAGATGTAGATGCATTTATAAACATGAGTCATTTGAAAGCAAACATCTAGTAACCACCACCTTGCTGTTAAAAAAAATGGCAGGGAGGTGGACATCTATTTCTTAAATACCACTGTAAATATCATTTTAGAAACAATCCTTGGGCAGCAAGTGCTCCTGCCACTGCTGTGAATTACATCAAGCTAGGAGGGGCCAGGCACCATCTTGCTGAGCTGACACTGTGAGGTTCACTTACTAAAGGCAAATAGACTTTACAAGTGTAGTTGCTCCAGATCTTAGTAAATGAGGTAAAGCTTCACTTTGCAAAGAATAGCCAATCACATGAAAGGAGAATAAAAAAACAGCATTTTTGCTTGCACATGATTGGATTATGGAAGTCAGCAGAGCTCTCCCTCACTTATGATACATGAAAACAAAGCTCTACCACACGATAAAAGATAATGAGCTGAGTATCGGTGTGCAGGCTGTTGTGTCCCAGGGACATCAAATAAGCAAAGAAATGCCAGCAATGCGAATACTTGTTCTTGTAAACCTTTATTGAGGCACTAACAGCAGTGCTATATCTGAAATGCTAACGTGTTTCGGCCGGAGCCTTCCTCAACTCTTCCCTATTTACTAAGCTCTGGAGCAAGTGCACTTGCAGAGTGCAACTGTACTTTGCAAAGTGCACAGTGTATTTGTCTTTAGAAAATCAACCCCAGTGAGTCATGATCGGACAGTTTGGTTCATAGACTCAATGTATAGAACTGATCTGAACAGCTGTGTAACATGTGATCACTGTGATGACCAATGACAACTATAAATCATAAATTTAAAAAGTGTACTTTGGAGATCCCACCCCTTCCTCTTGCAAGCAGCAGCAGAGTCAGGGTAGAAGGGGGTTTGATTGTGGGATTGTTTTTTAACCTTTGCACCTCCCCCTCCACCCCTGTACATCTCAGCCCCAACCCGCCTTTATGTGAACTGAATATTAACCCAGCACGCCCTTTATCTTGCACATCTGAACATAATCCCTTCATTTCCATTCTCCCACTGTGTATAGGCTATGATGCTGCTGTATAATTACTAGCAGTGAAGCACTCCTTAATATAAAATTATCAAATGTGGACTCAAATGTGCATATAAACAACAAAGCTTCTAAATTTACACAATCATCATGAATCATGTGCAGAAAAAAGTTAAAAACGTGAGAACAGTCCCATATGCCAATTAGGTTAGGTTATCCAATTATATTGTATTTGTCCAGAAAAAATACCACCACAGTTTATGTGCCACAAGTGAGGTGAGGTGAGGAGGGTAAGACTTCCACAGTATCATAAATCTTCCACCATGGACTACCACCAAACAGTGTCACCCACGTGCCCAATCTGGTGTCTCCTCATCTGATGCGATGGACCTCTTAAAATAATCAAGGTGGTCAAAAGCGCTTTACTTGCTAGAAACTTGCCATGCAAATTTGCTACAAATTGCAAGAGTGTCAACTATAACTTGTGCTTCAAGCGCTCTGCAAGTGTACAACTTGCCAGTGAAAATTTGCAGCAAGTTAACAAGATTTACAATTCAATACTGCCACACATTTGTGGCAAGTTATCATTGCTATCTGGGCATATACACAGTGTCAGCTCAGCAAAAGGGTGCCTGGCCCCTCCCAGATTGATGTCATCACATAGGCCCGCCTGCCCATATCAACCCTCTCAAAGGCTACAGATGGGAACAATGGCATCACACGGTCCTTACACACAGGCTTTCCGCCGGGCGGACTCCATTTTGCTCAGTGGGGGATCGATCCGTTGATCTGGCAGATGACAGGTCCCTTTCTGATCACTGTGCTGAGACAGACCTGTCAGAGCCCCGGCAACCCTCTATGAGGAGATCGGATGAAAATAGGGTTTCCATCCATATGGATTTCATGGACAGGATCGCATCGGATTGCAGCGGGTATTAGCGGACATGTCACCGCTGACATTCACTGCCCTATAGGGATGAATGGAGTGTCCAATCAGGTCCACCTGAAAAACTGACAGGCAGACTTGATCAGAAAGCTTGTGTGAGAGAGGGTCCTTATAGAGCACGGGGGGGGGGGTGCTGGGGGATCTCCATGGAAATGTGTAAACATGGGTGCCATATTTACGAAGCCTTGCCATAGCTAAAAGACATACAAAGTTGGCTATCTCTTTGCAGGAACCAAAATAACCTATGCTTAATGATATTTACTATGATATATACTGTGATGCTGCTGTATCTAGTGCATTACCAAGCTCTATGTCTCTTTATTTCTAAAAAACATGAAACATTGCTAAAAACAAGATCACCTTGGAGTGTCTGCTTTCCAAAAAGGGGTCATTTTGGACTTGCTGTGATGAGAGACTTTTTTTTTGGTCCTCTATATTTTTTGTAAAAAAAAAAACATTAAAAATTGCCTTTTTTTAAAAGTAAAAAAACAAAACAAAGTAAGACGTCTCTAAGTGCAGCAGCAAGTATAGGCTTTAATAAAACCAGGATTAAAAACACTCACAAGATCCAGATGTAATCTAGCATGAACGACTACCACTCCAGGGGAGGTGGGTGAACGCCACTGTCCTCGGTCCTAGTGGTTAGGGAGGCTGTCCCGTACCGCTCCTGCGGCCGCCTTAGTGTGTTAGGTAGAGCCGGCTCTGCGGCGAAATCCAGGAGGAGGCTTGGAAAGCAATCCAGAGGTGTCCGAGGCTGATGACGTCACTAATTCCGCGACGCGTTTCCTTAGCAGCAGGTCCGATGTTAGGGATCCTGCGCTACTTCATCAGGCAGATAGAGGGAGCCGGTACAATTTGATTGGAAACGCGTCGCGGAATTAGTGACTTCATCAGCCTCGGACACCTCTGGATTGCTTTCCAAGCCTCCTCCTGGATTTCACCGCAGAGCCGGCTCTACCTAACACACTAAGGCGGCCGAAGGAGTGGTACAGGACAGCCTCCCTAACCACTAGGACCGAGGACAGTGGCATTCACCCATCTCCCCTGGAGTGGTAGTCGTTTATGCTAGATTACATCTGGATCTTGTGAGTGTTTTTAATCCTGCTTTTATTAAAGCCTATACTTGCTGCTGCACTTAGAGGCGCCTTTCTTTGTTTTTTTTCTGTTACAGTGTCAGTGGACTATCAGATCCGGGTCCACGCCACCCAGGCTGCCCTCAGTGCATGACTGCATACCCCATTGACTCTGTCCACTATTCACCCCTCCCCTCCCCCTTGGTTGTCTCCCCTATGTATGTAACACGAATTGATAATACCCATATGTGCTGATACAGCTGTCTACCTGTGTACCTTATTATACCATCAGAGTTGCGCCCCAACACTTGCTGTATTTTTTTAAAAGTAAACTTCACGTCACCTTATTTTTTAACTTATTTATTAAACTAAGTGAGCGTTCATTTTGAAGAATAAACATTTTGAACCCCTTTAGTAAATTAACCCAATGATGTGGTTGTTAATTTATTAGCATAGTTTATGTGTAACCTACTATGCATACTTACTAGAATCTTGCAGTTTAAAATATTTGTTTAAAAATATTTCAATTGGCTTTCTACAAACTGTTGGCTGCAGTTTTCTGTCTTTCTTTGTGTGACTTTGAGAACTAATAGGAGAAGATTTCAGCCGGGCTCTTCATTAACAATGACTATCACACAGACTGCATAATATTAAAAGTAGTGAAAAGTGTTCAATTGTTTTTAGTGTGTTCCCTATTTAACATGCTGCAGTGTTCAGTTAATTGGATCTTATTCTTCTTGCAGCACTCCCTCCGTTGCCAGACAAAGGGTTAGTGCTTACGGAGTAAAAACGTTTCGTTTATGTTTGAGATGACAGGTTCAGAGCTCACATTTAGCTGATCGGAGAGAGTGAGGCTTCCAAGAGAAGCTTAGCAGTGCCAGAATATATTGTATTTGAAAGGGAATAAATGGAGAGATGAAGGGTAGATTATAAGATGCGGCCAGAGAACACTGAGAGTTGAAAGTACTTCACCTTCCTCTTCCCAGGAGAAGGACACAAATCTGGACACAGCAACGGGGCTGGAGTGTAGATGACAGATGTGGATGTGGTTCAGAGTATAAATTCGCCTTTTTTTGCTATTTCTCCTTCTGTAACCAAATGTTAACATCTTTCTCTTTTTTAAAAATCATCGTTTTCTGGGTCCTGAAGGCCCTAAAAATGATTTTAATGAACTCTTGTCACGTCCATCCTTATTTACATGTTAAAGAAATAAAAAGTGTTGCAACTGTGAAGAAACGTATCTAAATGAGATAAAGGGGTTGATTTACTAAAGGCAAATAGACTGTGCACTTTGCAAAGTGCATTTTCACTATGCAAGTGCAGTTGCTCCAGAGCTTAGTAAATGATCCAATCATGTGCAAGCAAATATTCTTTTTTTTATTTTCTTTGCATGTGATTGGGTATTCTTTGCAAAGTAAAGCTTTACCTCATTTACTAAGCTCTGGAGCAACTACACTTGCAGATGGCAATTGCACTTATCAAAGTGCATAACCTATTTGCCTTTAGTAAATCAACCCCAAAATGTCAAACATCTCTTTTTCTGAATACATACCTCCAATGTATTGTGTCCCTGTACCCGCTTCGCTGTAAAATCATCAATACTGTCCTATTAGGTACCAGTATGACTTCAAAATATGTCAAAAGGTTAGTCCTACATTACAAAACAGCTAAAAATAAAAATAATATAATATAATATAAAATAATAAAAATCTAAAATGCACAAGCTAGCTAAAACTAGGTACAAATACTGGCAACATTGCTCTCACGTCGCATGACACATCAAACCATTTTCTTTACTTTCAATTTCAATACTGGAGAGAATCTTGTTTCAGTTTTTTTTTAATTATTGAGAGCTCCAGTCTTATATCCCCTGTCATGTCAGAAAAATATCAGTAATGTAAGATTAGAGTCTGGAGTAGTAAGGAATTTTCTGTTCATTATTGTTGCTAAAGCCTCTCTCATTTTTAGCAGTGTAAGGAAGAGTTAGAAGAACCTGTAACAATTACGTTTTTTTTTGCTGGCTGTGTCTTGCTGTCCTGGAGACAGTCGATCCCCCCAGTGCTTGTCCTGGAATTATAGGGACAGCAAGTGAGGGAAAAATCTCCCCAGTGGAGTCACAGACAAAAATATAAGACAACTTTTATCTATTCAACTATTCTTTATTTAATCCAAACAGAAAAAAGTCTAGATTTAGGCTTTAACTGTTATGTGCAAATTGGGGCGGATTGATGAATTAACTGATCAGGACCCTCTCTGTCCCACAAACACGTATAAAGTGTGCAATGACCCTTACATATCATGGTACCTGCCCTCAATGGTGTACTTAGGTTTTGTGCTGCCCCCGGACTAAATTCATGCACCCACTAACTTAAAAATGGTCCACCCCTTCCTGTCAAGGCCACATCCTTTCCTGTTTAAGACACGCCCTGTCATCTGTAAACCACACCCGTTCCTCTTTAGACTCCACCTGCCCTCCACTAATTTCCACTCGCCAAATGTGAGCAAGCGAGTGGAAATTTTGAGGGCTGTTTACATATATATATATATATGTGTGTGTGTATATATATATATATATATATATATATATATATATATATATATATATAGCATATACATTCAAAAGCCGATGTTTGTATTAGCTAAGATCAGTAGTATACATATTTCTGCTCTACAACAAACTATACAATGTGCAAGCATATTATATTATTCATGTCAAAACTATTATCTCAAAACAGAATTTCTCATTGTTAATTCTTGTAGTTATTAAATGTTTTATAATATCCATATTTTTACAGCACATCTATATATATATATATATATATACAGTATCTCACAAAAGTGAGTACACCCCTGACATTTTTGTAAATATGTCTTTAAATCTTTTCATGTGACAACACTAAAGAAATTAAACTTTGCTACAATGTAAAGTAGTGAGTGCACATCTTGTATAACAGTGTACATTTGCTGTCTCCTCAAAATAACTCAACACACAGCCATTAATGTCTAAACCACTGTCAACAAAAGTGAGTACACCCCCTAAGTGAAAATGTCCAAATTGGGCTCAAAGTGTCCATATTTTGTGCGGCCACCATTAGTTTCCAGCACTGCCTTAACCATCTTGGGCATGGAGCTCACCAGAGCTTCACAGGTTGCCACTGGAGTCCTCTTCCACTCCTCCATGACGACATCACGGAGCTGGTGGATGTTAGAGACCTTGCACTCCTCCACCTTCCATTTGAGGATGTACCACAGATGCTCAATAGGGTTTAGGTCTGGAGACATGCTTGGCCAGTCCATCACCTTTACCCTCAGCTTCTTTAGCAGGGCAGTGGTCATCTTGGAGGTGTGTTTGGGGTCATTATCATGTTGGAATACTGCCCTGCGGGCCCAGTCTCTGAAGGGAGGGGGTCATGCTCTGCTTCAGTATGTCACATTACATGTTGGCATTCATGGTTCCCTCAATGAACTGTAGCTCCTCAGTGCCAGCAGCACTCATGCAGCCCCAGACCATGACACTCCCACCACCATGCTTGGCTGAAGACAAGACACACTTGTCTTTGTACTCCTCACCTGGTTGCCGCCACACACGCTTGACACCATCTGAACCAAATAAGTTTATCTTGGTCTCATCAAACCACAGGACATGGTTCTAATAGCTCATGTCCTTAGTCTGCTTGACTTCAGCAAACTGTTTGCAGGCTTTCTTGTGCATAATCTTTAGAAGAGGCTTCCTCCTGGGACGACAACCATGCAGATCAATTTGATGCAGTGTGCAGCGTATGGTCTGAGCACTGACAGGCTGACCCCCCGCCCCTTTAACCTCTGCAGCAATGCTGGCAGCACTCATAGGTCTATTTCCAAAAGACAACCTCTGGATATGACGCTGAGCATGTGCACTCAACTTCTTTGGTCAAGCATGTCGAGGCCTGTTCTGAGTGGAACCTGTCCTGTTAAACTGCTGTATGGTCTTGGCCACCATGCTGCAGCTCAGTGTCAGGGTCTCTTCTTATAGCCTAGGCCATCTTTATGTAGATCAACAATTCTTTTTTCAGATCCTCAGAGAGTTCTTTTACCATGAAGTGCCATGTTGAACTTCCAGTGACCAGTATGAGAGAGCGAGAGTGATAACACCAAATTTAACACACCTGCTCTCCATTCACACCCAAGACCTTGTAACACTAATGACTCACATGACACCGGGGAGGGAAAATGGCTAATTTGGCTCAATTTGAACATACTAAAGAATGTAATCACTTTTGTTGCCAGTGGTTTAGACATTAATGACTGTGTTTTGAGTTCTTTTAAAGGGAACAGCAAATTTACATTGTCATACAAGCTGTACACTCACTAATTTACATTGTAGCAAAGTGTTATTTCTTCAGTGTTGTTACATGAAAAGATATAATGAATTATTTACAAAAATATGAGGTGTGTACTCACATTTGTGAGATACTGTATATTCTTGATTGTTTTTTAGTTTAATTAAACACTAAAAGTCTAGCATAAGCTGGAGGGGATTCTTTTTGCACAGGAACCCAGGAGGAGGATGTTCTCTTCGTCCGGGGGGGGGGGCTGCTTTTTTTCCACCCCCTGCAAAGTGCCGCTGTAGGCCTGGGCCTTGTCGGCCTAGGCCAAGATACAGCGCTGCCTGCCCTGTAAGAACGCTTGGTTGTTGTAAGAGACCTTACCTCTTGACACATTGCAAATGTCAGACAGCTTTACATACATTGTCTAACAAGACTAAGCCACACGCTAAAAAAAATACATCTTTGCCTAATTAGAAAATTGCTGCATGATATAACTGCATTTGTGAAAATGCCACCATTCTTCAAGGCACAACACTTGGGCACAGAACAGATCAGATCAAGATCTAGTGGGTCATAATATTTTTCACAGTTTCCTTTGATCTCAGCTGCTACAGCAGACATTAGCGAAGGCTATAGTATTCAGCCCAGTTATAGAGGAATTGCCCAGCATGTGTGCCGCCCATTCATAAAACTATCTATGTACATACACAAGCAAGAACAACCATCTACATAAGAATCAGTGTCTTTGGTTCAAATCTTGCACAGGACACTATTTGCGTGGAGTTTACATGTTCTCCCTGTGCTTGTATGGGTTTCCTCCCACACTTCAAGAACACGCCAGTAGATTAAAGCGGTAGTAAACCCGTCCATTTAACAGTTTAAAAACCAGTTACGTTTCCGGCATGTGCCGGAAATGTAACACTCCCATTGGTTGTGCTCTAAACCAAACTGTCAAACCATCCAATGGCTGATGTCATAGCTGATCACATGTGCAGCATCATGACAGTTGTAGGTTAAACAGAGGCCAAGATGGCAGCTTCCTTGGCTGAAAATGATAGGAGTGTTTACTACCACTTTAATTGACTTTTGTCTAAATTGGCCCTATTATGTGTATGTGTTTATGTATGCACGTAAGATAGCAACCTCAGGTTGTACACTCCGTGGGCAGAGACTGATGTGAATGTAAAACGCTGCATAAATTGTTGGTGCTATATAAAACCTGAAATAAATAAATAAACATATGTTGCTTTTTATATACATTTAGAGAATGAATTATAAAAAAACGTACCTTTTCTTAGTCGAAAAAATATCTAGTGATCTAACTCATTGGATGACATTTAGTTTGCTAATGCATTGCGAATCATAAACAATTGGTACTTTTTTTACATAAAAAAGCAGTTTTTCCAGTGCTGCTGATCACTCCAATCGTATTCAGCCACTTTCTGTCTATATGTAATTGCTCTAGCATCGGTTGCACATTATTACTGAGAACCAGCTTTCTGATAATAACAACGATGGACCATGACAGAACAATGCATATCAGAATGGCCAATAGTTGCCTCCATCAGGACGCATTATGATGCTGACAGGAGGACAGCTGAAAGATATTTGTCACCCCAGGAAGTGTGGGAACAAGAAGCTTATGGTAGGATTACCAGGTATCATTTTAATGAAAGCTGCAGCTTGAAAAAGATTGAAATCTACTTTTGAAATTATGTTAACGTGACATTAAACCTTATAAGAAATTTCAGTAATTGTCAGGTTTTTTTTGTTTATAAATATTTGAATTGGTGGTTTATGGTTTAATTCACACCCATACATTTTCACAAATGCATTTTTAATATGTTAGCGCATAGTATGTACACAGGTAAGCCATTGTTTCTAAATGGTGCTAGCTTATATCTGTGTGGGTTGGAAAGCGTTGTCCTTTTTTGATGCACCCATGCATGTTACTTAGCTTACTATTGACAATGGCAGCACATGAAAATGCATGAAAACACCCACAGAAAGGTGTAAATCCAGCCTAAATCTTTTTTTTTTTTACTATATACAGTATATATAAAATCTTAACGTTACAAATAATTAATGCAGGTTTTTCCACTACACTGGATTCACTAATTGCTTTCAGATTGTCTCTCTAATATAAAGTATGTATGGAGTGATGCAGAGCATTGAGAGAGCGAGAGAGAGTGTGTAGGGGGATGGGGTCCTCCTCTGGCTCATTTGAGTTCATTCATTACAGGTGTGCAGACTTTGTACATTCTCTTTGCATAGAGAATATAAACCCTAAGAGCCGGTTCACACTGAGGCGACTTGTCAGGCGACTCAAGTCGCCTGACAAGTCGTCCCCATGCAGTGCAATGGAACCGTTCTAATAGGAGCGACTCAGGTCGCTCCGACTTAGAAAAAGGTTCCTACACTATTTTCGGGGCGACCTCAGCGCGACTTGCATTGACTTCTATGTAAAGAAGTCTCCTTGCAAGCCGCGCTGAGGTAGCCTCGAACGGGGCGACTTGCTTTGCCCTGCAAGTCGTGCCGCCTCAGTGTGAACCGGCTCTAACAATTGCTCCATTTTGGGCTGTTAAATATACTGTTGAAAACAGTGGCAGCCCAGCCCGCCACCACCCAAACCTGCTGATTCTACCAGAAATCCAGTGAGCTCCTAACTTGCTGAGCTGAAATGAAATCCTAAGCAATATTATCATCTCTAGTCAGTTCACCTCCATGGACTGAACAATGAATACATGTAGCAACCACATCTAAGAACTAGTAAGCTGCAATATATTCTAGCTATGGTTTTTTTTTTTTTTTAAATGGGCATTCAAAAGCAGTATTTTAAAGAGTATCCAAAGTCAAAATGTTTTTTGTAGTTTTAATAGCATGGAGTGAGTTAAAATCTCTATCAGGTTTATTTTTCTTTTTTGCCATCAGTGTCCAGATAGGGAGACTCTCGTGCGATAAGGCTGGCCATACATTAGTCTTTTTTTATTCAACCAGCAGGTTGAGCGAAAGAAAATGACTTGATATTCACACATTTGAATTTAAATTGTATTTTTTAGTTGTAAATCTGTATTTTTAGTCCTGAACATCATAAATATAAAAAACATACAAATCACTGTACATTCCCTTTAAAGCATTAATTTCTTTAGAAACAGAAACTTTAACATTTTCATATAAAAATTCTCAAGACTGCATTTATTGCAAATCTCCGTGCTATGGTTATTTTTTTTTTATATGTTTTTCCAGATGTGCTGCATAAGCTCTGCTAGAGCCAGCATAGACCAAATCCCATTGGCAGGTGCTGTGTATTGTAATGAAGTCAGTTTTAAATATAAAGTGTAAGGGCATATCTGCATTGCATCCAGAGTGTCTTTTCAGCAGAGAAGATTGAGAACTGGGGCAGGTGTGGAAATGTATATACGGTGAACATTGCTTGCTGCCAGCAGTGTTTTATGAATTGCTGTGATGGAAAAAGCTTTGACAGGAACAATGTTAGGCTGCAGAGTGGCTGATGTGCCAGGATTGTCTCTGTTGTATTTCCCAGTAGTTCCTCTACTAGACATGTGACCCTCACCCTTGTCCTTTTAATCTTGAGCTCTGAAACTTTAACACAGAATAACAAGGAGGTGAAAATGTGTTTAAACTCAGAACATATGGCAAGTCATTAAAAATGTATCAGAGGCTCTCCGGTGACTGCTGGTTCCTCAGTGGCCTTAGTTTTGCATTACATTAGCCAAATAGGTTAAAAGAAAATTGTAGTATTTTTGCAATTATTTTTAGATATATAGTTACTTGTGATCAACTTGATGTAACTAATTTTATTAATAAGTGTTATTATTTAAATTTCATTTTGTATGTGTACAAGGGGCAGCCATATATCATAGGCATTACATATGCAAGCTCTGTTGCCTGCTTAGTATTAGGAAGTCTTTGGTCCCGAGATTGACTCTCTTTAAGGCTAAATTAGCATATCTTACTGGTCATTAAGCAAGTATTCAAATCACATTCGTGGATATACTGATGACAGCCACTAGAGAGAGTTTATCATTCTGCATTTATGATGAAATAATCAAAATATTCAACAGTGAGCCTGAAAAAAATGTAAATGTTGGTACAACATTCTAAAAACTCCATTGACCTTGTCAAAGGAATAGAGAAGCATTTCAGGTGTCAATGGAACTCTAAACTTAAAGTAAGTCTACTACATTGTAAGCTGTATGTAATATTGATCAATGGATCCCAAGATATAGGCAGCTATAATTATACGTAGATCTCATCTATTACCATAAAGGTCAAGTTTTGTCAGGGTCCCTCCCAACTCATAAGTTTTCCTATTGGTTATTAATGCCACCTATCATTAAAGAACAATTCCAGGACCAATGTAACTATGCATATACTATACCTATGGGATCTCTCTAGAAGCTAGAAATCACTTTAGTAGACACCGCTATTTCGGTGATCTCCACTAGCTTTCACCCAGATAGCAAGGATAACTTGCCACACATTTGAGGCAGTGTTGAATTGTAAGTTGTGTTAACTTGCTGCACATTTTCACGGGCAAGTTGTACAATTGCAGAGCACTTGAAGCACAAGTTCTAGTTGACAGTTTTCCAATTTGTAGCAAATTTGCATGGCAAGTCTCTAGCAGCAGCAAAGTTACAGTGGTGAGTCTACAGCAAAAGCTCTGTGAGTCTATAGCATGAACATTCAACCACAGAGACCCCCTGTGGTGGGATGACTATTGAACAACATAACAGAACCAGAACTTGAATGAGACTTGCAGAATGTTTGCAAAGAAAGTTGACCTGGAGTCATGCAATGCAGACTTGCTGCAATTGTGCAACAAACTTGTGATGCCTAGCAAGTGTAGCAATAGCTTAGCAAGTCATTTTCAAACTTGCAGCTCAATTGCTTGCTATCTGGGCAGGTCCCATGCTGAGTGGCTGCCCTTCTGCATTGTGAAGACAAGAAGTTGGATTCCCAATTAATGAAAGGTGTTCTCTGATTGGACAAGGTGGAGAGCATGACGTTACTGTCCTGCCTCTCCACTTTGACCAATCAGTAAATGTTTTGAATTCATTAAGAAAATGTTTACAATGCAGTAGTGTAGCCATCCAGCATGGGACCCAGAAGTTAGTGGAGATTATTGAAGTAGTGATTTCCAGCTTCCAAGAGGAACCCACAGGTGAGGTATATGCCTAATTACATTGGTCCAAAAATTTCCATACCAGGAGTTCTACTTTAAATTCCCCATGTTTTTACATACTTTAAAGAAGTAACTTCCCTTTTGTTGAGAAAAAATAACATTCCCCTCTGGGTAGTCAGTGTACATTGCAAGGTTTTTAAAAAACATTAGATCCTCAAGCGCTAAACCATGGGTCATGCCATAGGAAGTCTATTAAGCATAAAGGAAGTCTGTTTAGCATAAACGCAGTGTAGCTGACCAGAAAAACATGTGGAAATGTAGTATGCAGAGGAAACGTGGGTGGACAGTGCTCAAAACGTAAGTGCAAAGTCAATGTGACCAGATTCATAGAAACAAAAACAACGTTTAATATAATCAAAGCATGAGAGTTCTGATATTAAGATAGGTGAATAAAAAGTAGTAATAAAAGAGCCTCTCATGGGTAATGGGAAGTTACTGCCTTCTGAAAATCTTGGCTGTGAAGCACGGGGGGGCGCCAATGCCCATGCTGTGCGAGGTGGAAACCGGGGGGTAAGTCACCCACTGGCCGGGAGTTCAGGCTGACATACAGGCTGGTGTTGTGATATACCATTGGGGCGTGTATACACCTGGAGCCCATTGGGGAGCGTGATGGTGATGCCTTATACGTGACAGTATGTGTAGGAAGGTTGATCGACCACTGGACCCAGCAGGAAGCCTGATGAAACTGCCTGGTGTATTCCGGTGTATGCAGGAGGGTCAGCCGACCAACAGACCAGAACTTGGAGCCAGGTGCCAAGGGAGCCAAGCTTTGGATGGAATAGGTGTGTCCAGATAGCAGGCAGGAACAGCTGGAAGTGTGAGGGGGTGGAGACCCTGGAACCACCATGAAGCGCATGCTCGTCTGTTGCTGTGATGATGCATTTCACGCGCATGCATTTTGTCATAGACTATGACAAAGCGCATGCACGCAAAACGCGTTGTCACTTCTGGCTGTTCCTGCCTGCCATCTGGACGTGCCTGTTCCATCTAAGGCTTGGCTCCCCTGGCATCTGGCTCCGGGTTCTGGTCTGTTGGTCGGCTGACACTCCGGCATACATCGGAACACACCAGGCAGTCCCATCAGGCTTCCCGCTGGATCCAGTGGACGATTAACCATCCTGCACATACCGGCACGTATAAGGTGGGGTTTTGACCCCTTTAATGTCCATCCATTTTTATTTATGCCCCACTAGGACAGAAACTAAATTTGACCAGTTAGTTTTGTATGCAAGCTTTCAGGAAAATTGTGCACTGCAGTTTTTGTTGGTACTGATGCTTAAGTACTCCTTGTTTTACATTGTTTGACACTATGGTTATAAACAGGCAATTATGCATTGCTGCATTCAAAAAATGCAAAGCCTTCAAATGAACCTGTCATGCATTTTAAATGTTTAAATGTTCTGTTTGAGAGGAGACACCACAAGATTTCTACTATACATTGCCAGGACACATTTGCTGCTTCAATTTTTTTTTACTATAATACTAGGGGCCTGATTGCTGGGCTATGCCTTACTCAACTGTTTTAATCTGACCAATGCAAGCATATCAGTGTCCAGTAAGGACAATCATATTGATAAGCTTGCAGAAAGGTAGGTGGGTGGGGTTCAGTCCAGAAGTCAAGGATATCAAACTTCCAATAACAAAACTAAACTAAATTGAGGAAACGCACAGATAAGGGTTTTGTTGCTAATAAATGTTAAAGCAGGTATCATGTGATGCCTGCAGTTGGACAAAACTTATGTTTTCAAATATAAAAAGGTTAACAGGTTACGTCTATTGGGATAAAGGGGCAATTCATGAGAGGTTGCATCTCTCAATAGTTTCTTTGCATTTGTACATCTTTGCGCACACGTTATCAGTTAAGCTGATGTGGAACTTCACCCAAAAGGGGAAGTTTCGATTGTTTTGGTCCTCCCCCCTCCATTGCCCCGTTTGGCACTTTTTGGGGGGGAGCGGGTGCCTGGTTTTGACAGGTACACTTCCAGTAAGATGCACCATGGCAATCTGAGCCGGAAGTTCTCCCCCCTTCCCCCACAGCTTTCTGGGACCCATCACAGGTCCCAGAACTCTACGGGACCATTCACAAAGCACAGCGTGGCTTGCGCATGCTGGTTTCCCTTACTTAAGATGCCGGAACCTGCACCTAAAGCCAATTGAAGAATCGGCCTGTGTGAGAACACTGCTGGATCCCTGGATAGGTAAGTGTCCTCATATTAAAAGTCAGCAGGTAAAGTATTTGTAGCTGCTGGTGTTTAGATTTTTTTTTTTTTTTGGGGGGGGGGGGCTGGAGCTCCTCTTTAAGGATACATGTATATGTCAGAAGACTAAAGTTTGAGAAGATATTGCTAAAGGAACTAATTAGATTTCAACTGTTATATTTCTATTTTTTAATAACGCATTAGATGTTGCGGGCAAAAACTCATGTTTGCTATCCAAACATTCCTCTGTATAAGGCCCACAATATTGACACATTTATTTTTTATAATGAATAACAGAAATGTTTGATCATACACAGAGATGCTCAATTTTTATTTTTTTTTTGTTTTCTTTGTCATTGCCAGATGTAAATGTAACCTTCATGCGAACAGCTGTACCTTCACAAATAATCGCCTGGCTTGTGACTGCGAGCACAACACAAAATTTCTCCTCGAGGTC
>BLSH010205254.1:440401-463999 GCA_018402905.1 Glandirana rugosa
CTCATATTAAAAGTCAGCAGGTACAGTATTTGTAGCTGCTGATGTTTAGATTTTTTTGGGGGGGGGGCTGGAGCTCCTCTTTAAGGATACATGTATATGTCAGAAGACTAAAGTTTGAGAAGATATTGCTAAAGGAACTAATTAGATTTCAACTGTTATATTTCTATTTTTTAATAACGCATTAGATGTTGCGGGCAAAAACTCATGTTTGCTATCCAAACATTCCTCTGTATAAGGCCCACAATATTGACACATTTATTTTTTATAATGAATAACAGAAATGTTTGATCATACACAGAGATGCTCAATTTTTATTTTTTTTTTGTTTTCTTTGTCATTGCCAGATGTAAATGTAACCTTCATGCGAACAGCTGTACCTTCACAAATAATCGCCTGGCTTGTGACTGCGAGCACAACACAACTGGGCAGGACTGTGAACGCTGTAAGAAGAACTACCAGGGCCAGGCATGGAGTCCAGGTTCATACCTAACCATTCCCAAGGGTACTGCTAATATCTGTGAGTATTTGACAATGATGCATTCATTTTAAAAAGCACTCCAATGCAGTAAGGTAACGCACATTTATTGCAGCGAGCCACAATACACAGAGGTTCGTTGCTTTAGAAAAATTAGATTGTGTTCTATTTTTGACACATTGTGAGTGAATTGGCAGTCCATTATATTCAATTGGCTGCCTTGTAATGCAATGCAATGCACAATAAAATGTGACAAAACGTGAGTTAATGCACCGCAAAACTGTAAATGAGTACTAGAGGATTAAACAAGTAAGAATTAATAATTCTAGGTAATGACCACATGGCCTAGAAAAAAGTGGGAGCTTTGTAAGTTAAAGCATTTAACTAGAGAAGATAAATAACTGGGGGAATGGTAATGAAAATTTAGGAACAATGATTAAAGTTTACTTGTCTCCATAGTTCTAGTTCTTAACATGCTTTGTATGCTCAAAAAAACATCACCAAAGTGCACTGGGTATAAATAGCATGCCCAGTCCCTCTCTCCTGCTGCCACACCACATCTAAGAATTGGTCAACTGCAATATAATACATGTTTGGCTTTTGGGTTTAAGGGCCGGTTCACACTGCAGCGATGTGGGAACCCTCCGAATCTACTGTGGGTTCCCGCATTGCTTATCTCCCGGGGGCAGTTCACACTATGCGTACTGTGGGGCATGTCAATAGAAAGCTAATGACACCCCCAAATCAGTTTGCATATCGCAGTGCGAACTACAAACTCACACAGGAATCGGATCACATGGTGTGAAC
This sequence comes from Glandirana rugosa, assembly GCA_018402905.1. Classification (NCBI taxonomy): domain Eukaryota; kingdom Metazoa; phylum Chordata; class Amphibia; order Anura; family Ranidae; genus Glandirana; species Glandirana rugosa. The sequence continues at coordinate 441,684 of BLSH010205254.1, forward strand.
CACCATGCAATCCGATTCTGACCCTGCGAAAAAAAAGGGCCCTGTGTGAGTTTGCTCTGATTGCGATGCGAATTCAGCCATACTAATCACATCTGATCTCTGAGATCGGAGCAGTGTGAACCGGCCCTTATACCACTTTTCATTTCAACAAAACATGGGGTTTTAAAGTTTGTTACTATGAGTCTCTGTACATTCCTATTATTCCATAGACTAGCTTACTGAATACAATCTTTTTGGTCTGGTAGTGCAGTCAGACTAAAGGAATGGCCATGTGGGCAATTTTTAATTTGCATAATTTTAAACATTTCCTGTGTTGCATTTTTCAGAGAATTGTTCTGACTAGACATGCAAATTGCAGGTCAGTGTACCCCAACTGCAGCATGCATGAATTTTTTTCCTAACACATTGATGCAACCAGGTCCTCTTAAAAATTATGGATTTTTTTTTTTTGTCTGTGCAATATGCCTGCACTGTAAAATTGAATATATGTAACATAATGCATACAGTGTAAAGAAGGCCTAAATGAGGAATAAATAACATGCACATTTTTAAATTTAGGATTGAAGTGATGACAATTCCCTTTAAGATTGTCACCCCGTACTTCACAGCATTTCATTCAAGTTTTTTTGGGCTTCTTTATCCTACTGTTTCACTCAAGCACTGACATGAACAATTATGCCTGAATCTGTAGTACTTATACGTTCGATCTTAGGCAGTATCTGTGATATAAACAAGCACTCCACTCAAAAATAAAATAAATAATAACAGGATTCTCCCCACAATTTAGATGAGGAATGGACTTTTTTTCGATGACACTGCTGATGTACTATTCGTCAGCCATTGTGAATGTACCCTTAGTAACTGGAGCAAAAAAGAATCATACAGTGCCTTGAAAAAGTATTCATACCACTTGAAATTTTCCACATTTTGTCATGTTACAACCAAAAACGTAAATGTATTTTATTGGGATTTTGTGTGATAGACCAAGACACAGTGGCGCATAATTGTGAAGTGGAAGAAAAATTATAAATGGTTTTCAAGATTTTTTACAAATAAATATCTGAAAAAAGTGGCATCCATTTGTATTCAGTCCCCTTTACTCTGATACCCCTAACTAAAATCTAGTGGAACCAAATGCCTTCAGAAGTCACCTAAATAGTAAATAGAGTCCATCTGTGTGTAATTTCAATATGCAGCTGTGAAGCCCTCGAAGGTTTGTTAGAGAACCTTAGTGAACAAACAGCATCTTGAAGGCCAAGGAACACTCCAGACAGGTCAGGAATAAAGTTGTGGAGAAGTTTAAAGCAGTGTTAGGTTATAAAAACTATCCCAAGCTTTGAGGATCCCACGGAGCACTGTTCAATCCATCACCCAAAAATGGAAAGAGTATGGCACAACTGCAAACCTACCAAGACATGGCCGTCCACCTAAACTGACAGGCTGGACAAGGAGAGCATTAATCAGAGAAGCAGCCAAGAGGTCCATGGTAACTTTGGAGGAGCTGCAGAGAGCCACAGCTCAGGTGGGAGAATCTGTCCACAGGACAACTATTAGTTGTGCAGTCCACAAATCTGGCATTTATAGAAGAGTGTCAAGAAAAAAGCCATTGTTGAAGGAAAGCCATAAGAATTCCCTTTTGCAGTCTGTGAGAAGCCATGTGGGGGAAACAGCAAACATGTGGAAAAGGGTACTCTGGTCAGATGAGACCAAAATTGGAACTTTTTGGCCCAAAAGCAAAATGCTATATGTGGCGGAAATCTAACACTGCACATCACCCTGAACACACCATGCCCACTGTGAAACATAGTGGTGGCATCATATTGTGGGGATGCTTTTCTTCAGCAGGGACAGGGAAGCTGGTCAGAGTTGATGGGAAGATGGATGGAGCCAAATACAGGACAATCTTAGAAGAAAAACTGTTAGAGTCTGCAAAATACTTGAGACTGGGGCGGAGGATCACCTTCCAGCAGGACAACGACCCTAAACATACAGCCAGAGCTACAATGGAATAGTTTAGATCAAAGCATATTCATGTGTTAGAATATCCCAGTCAAAGTCCAGACCTAAATCCAATTGAGAATCTGTAGCAATCTGTGCTGTTCACAGACACTCTCCATCCAATCTGACAGAGCTTGAACTATTTTGCACAGAAGAATGGGCAAAATGTCACTCTCTAGATGTGCAAAGCTGATAGAGACATCCACAAAAAGACTTGCAGCTGTAATTGCAGTGAAAGGGGATTCTACAAAGTATTGACTTAGGGGGCTGAATACAAATGCACGCTACACTTTTCAGATACCGTATTTTTCGCACCATAAGATGCACCTGACCATAAGACGCACCTAGGTTTTAGAGGAGGAAAACTAGAAAAAAAATATTCTGAACCAAATGGTGTACTAAAATATTAACCAGTGCAGCCATATACCAGAGTCCATGAAATACAGCATATACCAGTCCTATGAAATGCAGCCATATACCAGAGTCCATGAAATACAGCCATATACCAGTCCTAAGAAATGCAGCCATATACCAGAGTCCATAAAATACAGCACATACCAGAGTCCATAAAATACAGCATATACCTGAGTCCATGAAATACAGCCATATACCAGTGCCAATCAAATACAGCATATACCAGTGTCCATGAAATATAACCATATACCAGTGCCAATCAAATACAGCATAAACCAGTGTCCATGAAATACAGCCATATACCAGTCCTATGAAATGCAGCCATATACCAGAGCCCATGAAATGCAGCCATATATCAGAGTCCATGAAATGCAGCCATATGCCAGAGCCCATGAAATACAGCCATATACCAGTCCTATGAAATGCAGCATATACCAGAGTCCATGAAATACAGCCACATACCAAAGTCCATGAAATACAGCCTTATACCAGTCCTATGAAATGCAGCATATACCAGAGTCCATGAAATACAGCATGTACCAGTGCCAATCAATTACAGCCATACCTGGTTCCATGAAAAGCAGCCTGATACAGAGCTGAAAGGGAGATTCATATTTCCCGCCACCGCCGCGCTGTGATGATTTCATCACACATGCACCTGGTGGAGCTCCACTCTGCAGCCAGACCCCATTGGGATCAGGGGAGGGCTGGCCCAGGGGGTAGGGTGGCAATTGCCCCCCAGGCCACCCTAACTTACATTTAAAATGGCCGATGGCTGCTGCCTGCTCACACTTTTTTTTTCTTGTGGAGGAAGGAAATAGGGCCCAGGGGCGCAGCCACCAACTAACTGCAGGCAAAGGGGGCGCGCCCAGGGACGGCCCTACCATGGATCACGCTAGGCCCATTGGGTGGGCATGGATGGTGAGCTGATTCGGTGGTTCAATGGGCCACTTGACTGGACTTGCCCCCCAGGCCTACGGCTGCCAGCCCTCCCCTGATTGGGATAGAAGACAGAGCAGCTCCAGCCGCCGCTGCGGCAGTACTTCATTCAGCTGCTGGGGCTGCTCTGTCTTCTCACTCTGTGAGAAGATTCACAACGGCACTCTATGGTGTCCGGGAGCCCGCAGTGTAATGCAGGCTCCCGGTACCGACGGGGGGAGGGTTTTTTTGCAGCATTCGCACCATAAGACGCAGGGACACTTTCCCCCAATTTTTTGGGGGAAAAAGGTGCGTCTTATGGTGCAAAAAATACGGTATATATTTGTAAAAAAAATTTGAAAAACATTTATTATTTTCCTTCCACTTCACAATTATGTGCCACTTTGTGTCGGTCTATCACATAAAATCCCAATAAAATACATTTACATTTTTGGTTGTAACATGATAAAATGTGGAAAATTTCAAGGGGTATGAATACTCATTCAAAGCACTGTATGTATGGCACCACTCATCATCATGATATAAGGAATAATCCCCTCTTTTTTTTTGAGATATGAGATGAAATGAGACGTGAGAATATCTTCTGCTTTATAGGGCTCCACTTTACAACACACTGGTTTAGTGGAGGGCTTTTAACTCTTCTCACCGTAGCTTCAGGGTTGTATTTTTTCATTGGGTCTGAAGCCCTACTCTATAAAATCCATGGTTTCCATACACTGCACTGATGATGGCCAAAAAAACCTGAAACAGCTGTGTGCAGCTTGGAATAAATAGCTTTATAGTAATAGGTTGTATGCGAATGTACAGATGCCTTCCCCTACTACCTAAAATGAGGAATAATCCTCATATGTTTGGGATATGTAAGGGGTGAGGCATGTAAATACATTCCAGTATAAGAAAGGTCTACTTTGCTACTTTCTGATGACTTATAAATACTGTCAGTTTTAGCAAGGCCATTAAGTACTTACAGTATATGCTTCTATAAACAGTAATTGAGCATGAATATTGTTAAAACAATAATGCCACAATGCAGAAATAAGGGTTTGGTTAATAGTGTACCAAAGCACTTCAGGAGGGTAAAGGTTGACAAGGGCTGATTTTAAGGTATGCATTCACTGAGGTGTTCAGTCAATGAATGTTTGAATGCTTTCTACTATCATTCTGCTCAATTAATTTTTTTAGCATGGAGCTTAATCTGAAGGCATATGACAGAGGGAACAAGAGGAAAACTGATGTTGATATGAATTTAATCTAATAGAAGTAGGAAATGTGTGTAGCAGCTGACCTAGCCTGCCCGTAACCCATTAACCAAATGATTTATGTCTAGCAAGACTTGCCTTGAAATCGCTGAAGTTAGAATGCAGGACTCAGAGGTCCACTGCAGTCAAAAACTGAAATATGTTTTTTTTTTAAATACAGCAAGAAACAACTTTGTTCCAGGTTATCTTGTACAATATTTGATTAAACAAAGCCATTGGTATGTGCTGCTAATTACTGTCAGAAACAGGACATTGGGCATCTATTAAGGTGCCTCAGACGATGCTTTTATTTGCTTTAGAGGAATTAGAACCTTTATTATGTTTTTATTGCTGTCTGTGTTCCCACTGGTGATATTTGCACCCGCTATTTGTCTAGGTAACCATTATCACCATAACCCAGGGTGAATACACATTTAACCATTGCACACGCGTTAATGCTGTGTCATGAGTTAACACGTATTGCGTTAAGGCAGCCATTTTGAATGCACAGAGATGGACTAAAAAAGCAACATGCAGCATTTTGTCCAAAGCAGAGCACCACAACACAGGGTAGTGTGCAACCATGAGTTGTGGTGCACTGCAATGCATATGTATTGGAGAAGCATTGCTATAATAGGTTATGATACTATTCAAAGGGAATGGCACCACAACGTGTTAATACAGGTAGTGTTTGCCAATGTGTACTGTGGTAGAACACCTACTTCAAAGGTGTGTTTCACCCTTAAAAGTGACATATAACATTTTGAGTTATTGGGATTGCTCACTAAAGGAACAGTTTTCCCCTCCTTTGTCTAGGGACAAAAAGTTGAAGTAGAAGAAAAGTGTAAGTCCAGCTATTTTTAAAAATGTTCCCTCCCCCCTCTTACCTATCCCGCATTTGTGTACTTACCTATAGTTAATCTCGTCATGTGCCCCTGCAGCTCCAGCTGCTCTCTGTTAGTGAGCAGCTGCTTTAGGGGAGAGGAGGGATAACGAATTGGCCATGGATGACGTCACAGCTCTGGGAATTTTCAGCCGCTGTCAAGTGCTCCCTGAGCTGGGTCTGCATAATCACATGACAACAGATTAAAAATATTAACGTACACCGATCTTTTTTTTTTTTTTTTCACAATAAGAGTTTATTGAAAATAATTCAGGTTAACAGAGGATCTTTTTTTATACAGGTTATGCAGGATAGTTAGGAGGAGGTGAGAGGGAACATTTTTGAGAATATTTAAACTTAGACTTTTCTTCCACTTTAAGGAAAATCATCCCAATGGGGCACAGACAGCAAAGGAAACTTTACAGGGGTTTTAACCATTCCATACTCTATCCAAATTAAAAAAATAACTACAAAATTGGATTTAGATGCATTTTAGCCAGTGATTAAAGAGATTCTGTAAGGCTGGATTTACATCTATGTGTTTCCCCCTGTTGAATTTTCCATTTAAATCAATGCAAAGCATCAAATGCATGTTGACATGCCTTGCAGCACACTTTTTTTAAACTCTTCCTGCCAATGGCAAGCATATATGCAGCCTCTCTGCAAGTGGGCTTTAGCACAGAGAGGCCGCATATATGCGGCCCTATGTAAACGTTTCTGTGCTGAGAGCACATGCTCAGCACACTTACCGGTGAGGACCAGAAAGCTTCCGATGCATACTTGCGATCAGGAGCTTTCCGATCATGTAACCGCTGTGAAAGCCAATCACAACGGTCACATGACCCAAATGCCTACCTTCCCCTCCCAGCATGTAGAAGCTCTTAAAGGGCCGGGGGGGGCAGCAGCGGATAGGGGTTAAGATGTTAAAGAGGCCCCTGCGCATACCTGCAGCAGCCTCCAAAAGCACAAAGTTTTGGCCAAATCCTGAGCTGTTTGGCTAGCTAAGCTTTGGCAATTTCTTTCTACAATCATAGGAAGAGAGGTAAGAGATAATGGCAAGTTTTTGTAGGGGGTGATTTATTAAATAGAAATACGCTGTTCTCTTTGCAAGAACACTTTCTCCAGAGCTTAGTGAATGCGGTAAACTTTACTTTGCAAAGAAGACCCAATCAAGTGCAAGGGGATAAAAACTATATTTTGGCTTACACATGATTGGATGATGGAAATCAGCAGAGCATCACCTCATTCACTAAGGTCTATGTAAAATTTCCTTGCAGAGTACAAAGTAAACAGCCTATTTGCCTTTAGTAGATCAACTCTATAGTTTCTTTAAAGCTCAACATCAGCATTTTTTATGTGTTTATTTAGACAGAGTGGTGAAGAGTTTGAACTTCCTGTTCCAGTGACAAAGGCGAGAGAGAAATCTCTCTTTGGACAGTACTAAAAACTTTTTCTTTAGTATAGTTATTTTTATACTGCCTGTACCTTTGTGTCCCAGGAACCCCAATTCTCCTCATTTCTTGGCACATTGATACAAAATAAACAGAAATCTCCCCAGTGGGGGTCACAAATAGCAATACAAACTTATAGAAGTTCTGACCCTTCCCCACTGAATCCACAGCCAGAAAAAAATTAATTTGTCTGAAGCTACGGTCTATAAAAAGAATGGGATATTTTGCAAGAATCCAAAGCTTTAGATGCAGATTGTGGTGATGAAGTGAAAGCATGCTGCTTCTCCATGTCTCTGAATAGACAATGTCAGATGGCACATGCAATATATTATAGAATATTGCAGATTTGCATTCAGCTCTCATCATTTTCTAAGCACCAATATGAGCATCAAACAGATCAAGCTTGCCTACTTTCATAGTATAATGGGCACTGTATAATCAGCATGCAGCTTTACACTGACAGATTTGATTTAAGTGTTGAGCATATATGCATTAAAGGGAAACTATTTGTCAACATATTTTTTCTTGTTCTCTTTCACAGGTGTATCCAGCATGCCCAGCAGTGAGTACAGTCTAACAGTTTGATGTACCATATTTCCTGTCCTCTCCAAACATCCATCAGAGACACACTACACAGCAAAGATAGGTGCAGTCTGCAGGGAAGACAGGATAATATTTGCTGCATTTCCATGTAAAATTGAATCAGAGAGAATAGAAGATACGTCTTATGACAGGTCTGACAGAATGTGGATCAGCTTGCCTGTATCAGGTTTTATTTGCCTGATATATTCTTCACAGGCACCGAGCGGAAGAATGAGGCAGACACACGTACAGACACAGAGACAGACAGATAATGAAATCAGTGCAGATAGATAGATGAAGTAAACACATGGAAACAATCTATTTCAAACAATCATATTACCTTCACTGTAACAGGGTTTTATTTAAATAGACAATTCTAAAGGATACATTTTTTTCTGCCAGTCCAAATCAGTCACATTTAAACATGTACTGTATAGGTTGTCATGCACATTCTCTGCATTCGGCTATATGCAGAGAGCTTTATATAATGTTTTTTGCTGGATGTTTGGTGTAGGACTCCATACATTTTGCATGATATAGATGCTGCTTGTTTTCTCCATTCCATTCAGTCTGGCATGTTGCTTGTGTCTGCTCATAACAGAACAAAGAATGGGGGTCCCAAAGATTAGATCACTATTCAAGGTTAAAGCAATTCAGCCCTATGCATCTAACCTAGCAATCGTCAACACCGAAGGCTAATTTTACTGACCTATCCACACAGGTTCTCTAATTTTATCCACACCCCTTAAAAAGTTCACAACCTTTGGTATTTCAAAAAGAAAATCCGGAATGGCCACACTCTTCATCTATATTAGCATCCATAAAGCATATGAAGGGGTACAATCCACGATGGGAAGGGGACACGGTTGACGCATTTCACACTACAAAAGAGTGTTTTGACAAAGCACTCTTTTGTAGTGTGAAACGCGTCAAACGTGTCCCCTTCCCCTCGTGGATTGTACCCCTTCATATGCTTTTTATCAATAAAGATTTGCATCTATTATGGATGAAGAGTGCGGCCTTTCCGGATTTTCTTTTTGCCAAAGTTCACTGGTGCAGTAACAGGGCAAGCACCTCATCCTACCCAGCAAATCAGCCAGCCTCACATCTCACCTGGAGCTGCTATTTCTCTTCACTTTGATATTTCAGTATGAATGGATGCAATTGTAATGATTTACTATAGGAGTAGAGCCTGGTCACTTAGAGGGACACCAACTAATTCCCTTATTCCCCAAAAATAATCTATATACATTCATTAAATAATGACCCTGCAACCTCCTTTTCATTAAATAATTTCTTACTGTTTTTTTTTCACATCCATGCAACATCCTCAATGAGTTCCCAAACCTCTCTTTTCCCACTCACGTCCATTTGGTTGGAACAAGAAGTACATGTTAGTTGTGGTTATGTGCAATGCACTATGCACATTCAAATCCCATACTGCATAGTCCATGGTCCATCGTGAGTGCGCGCAAAAGAAGATTGGTTACATATAGGGGGACCATGGAGAATGAATGTAGCCATCCGCTAACAGAAAGTCAGATCATAAAAAAGGAAATGTGGAGGAGAGTGAGAGTACCAGAAGGTACTTTTTTAAGTTAGGAACACATACTTGAATATATTTTTTAAAGCAGAGTTTAGTATCACTTTAATGTTCTATTAGCTTCTGCTTGCATTAGAACCGTTTCTCTACTTACAAGTCAATGGCAATGCAAAATCAGCTTGAAGCAGGTTGATGTAACTTAATAGGAAGTCAAATGCAGGTCAGAAGGAGGTCAACTGCAAGCTAAATGCACCTGTCAATGAATGCTGAATGATCTCTGAGGCATCTCAAATTAGACTCAGATGCAGGCAGAATGCTCCTGAAAGCAAGCTGCATTTGCCCATCAACATCAGCACTAAATAAAGTGAAATTATGTTTACTTTAATCATCCAATCACATGCAGTAGAATAAAAACAAATATTTGCACATGATTTGATGATTGAAGCAAATAAAGTGAACACAGCATCACCGTATTTGTTAAGCTAAAGGAGAGATTTTGCAAAGTGAACAGTCTATTCTGTTAGTAAATCAACCCCATTGTGTTAACAGACACCATTGTGCATTGTTATTGCCACCTGAAATGACAATCTAGCTGTAGTAAGTCCTATGACATCCTTTCTAACAAAATCTTTAATAATGTCTTCTGAACTACGCAGAGCATGCTAGTCCACTACTGCCTTTAGAATTCTCATTTTGGGATATATGTAGTATTTAGAAGGGGAAGTTGATAAATATTTTCTATAAAACCCCAAATGGAGTTGCTGCATCTAGAAAAACACCAGGTTTCACAAAACTGTAGCCTGGAGGCTTATCATATTAAAACATCAACATACTTATAAGCTATACATTCAACAGCATACAACAAAATGGTGTATAAATCAATGTATCTTACTGTCTACTTAAAGTGTTTGTACCCCTAAAAAAATACTAAGATCCTGTTCCTTCGAGCCCCGAGTCACATAGGTGCGATGTGGGAACCCTGCGAATCCACTGTGGGTTCCCACATCAAACTTGACTGCCCTATGAGAACTGAAGGGGTCAATACATTGTTAATGACACCCCCTTTTCAGCTCGCATATCGTAGTACGAACTGCAAACTCGCACAGGAATCGAATCGCATGGGTATGACCACCCATGTGATCCAATTCTGGCGCTGACCAAAAAAAGGTCCTGTGTGAGTTTGGTCCAAATGCAATAAGATATCAGTCATACAATCTGTATGGCTGAAATCGCATTGCACGGACATTGCATGTGATTTGCACTGCAGTGTGGTCTGAATCACATGTGATCTCGCAGAGCGCACATGTGTGAACCAGGGCTAAGGCATGAATAATAACACAGTGCTTGTGCTTTTCAATTCTTCTCTTCCTAACGCATAATAAACCTGGTTGATCCTGCCAGTTCCTGTGTCCCCCTGCCTCTACTGACCATGATAATCATGGCTGCTGAGCCCTGACTACCATGGTCAGGCTAAGTACCTCCGTCATCTGCAGTTCTCCTCTGTCCTCTGACACTCTCTCCCCCCTCCCTCCTTGTCAGTATGAGAGCATTTCCTCCCCGCCCCTTCAGACTCTATTCTACTGCATAATGCAGCACATTTCAATGTATCTAGTGCAGATATGTATCCATTAATACAACTGTACGTGTTTGTTTCAAATTAAAAGGCAAAACACAGTTTCTGACACCGCAGCTGTGCGGTCATGTGATCCCGCTGTGCTGGCCGGTCTCAATCTATGGAGAGGAGCAGGAGAGGCGGAGATTCCCTTCTGCTGTCTGGCTGACATCACTGGGGAATCTCAGCCCCTCCCGCTTCTCTCCATAGATTGAGGCCGGCCAGCACAGTGGGATCACGTGACCACACAGCTTCGGTATCAGAAACAGTATTTAGCCTTTTCATTTCTAACAAACACATACAGTTATGTTAATGGCTGCATATCTGCATTAGATACAGTACAGGTAAAGTCACTATGTGACTTTACAAACACTTTAAAGTAGAACTTAAGGCAAAATGTTTTATTTCATTTTGCATAGAGTAAGGGAGGGTTATAACCCCTGTCAGATTTGTTTCACCATTTGTGTCCCATCAAGGAGATTTACCTTCACTTTCTGTCCCATAGCTAAACAGGAGGTGAGAGGAAATCCCTGTAAATTAAGGGAATTCATTGGGGACTTCCAGGTCACCAGAACGAGTGTCCACATTGGAAGATTTCCCCTCTATTGATTTCTGGGGACAACCCAGAATTTGGGATTTTCTTTTACTTTCACTTTCAATGATAATAGTAAACAGGACAAATAGAGAGGATGAATCTCCCTAACGGGGGTACAGACAACGATGAAAGCTGACACATGTTCTAATCCCTATACACTCCATCCAAAACTTAAAAACATGTTTTGCCCTTAGTTATACTTTAATCTATCCAATAAACATGTTTATTTTTAATGTGTATTTTCAGATGCCATAAGTTAAAATTATGGGTCACCCTACAGAGAAACATGCAGTGAACCCTTCAAATTGTGAAAACTTACCCCTACTTAGCACTTTTCTTTGGTGACATTTAATCTGAACTGTTTATTCTGGGCAAGAATAAGATACTCTTTAAATTGGTGTAACTTTGAAAGTATGCTCATTCTTTATTTCCAAAATGCTTCATTTACATTTAAGCCGGCCATACATGCATCGAAATTCAGCAGGTACAGCAGGGACCAGGCAAATTTTGATCCATGTATGGGCAAGTTGATTGTACAGAAGTCGATCTTTCGACTGGCCAACTGGCCATAAATGGACAGGTGTCTCACCAAGAATAACACCTGCCTGCCCTTAAACACATGGATTCGTAACATAGACCTGCTGCAGTCTGCTACACAGATGTAGATATAGAAAAGTTAGAAAAAGCTCTGTCTATGATGACAAGCTCTCCCTACAGCCATATGCACTTATTGCTTTCTAGAGATGTCCTACAGTGCTTCATCCTTGCCCAACTGTGATAGGTAATAGTCATACTGTGACATTGTTGGCAGAGCCCGGCCCATATTTGACCACTTCTGAGAGTATTACTTTCTGGGGTAAAATCATATCTGAATTTGGGAAATTATTACTGTTAGTGGTTTCTACAAATTAGTGTTTAAAGCATATCTAAACCTAAACACAAAAATGGTATATACCAAATTAGGTAATCTGTTGTAGCATATTAGTCCTAGTGAGTAACTGCTAGTAACACAATTCCTGTTCTAGGGTGAGAACCCTCTCTCACCATACTGTATCAAGACTAGTGATGAGCTGAGTGTGTCTGGGTTTGGTTCAAGGGCCTATTGCCAAACAGTTAAAAAAAAGTTTGGAAATTGCAAACCTTCACAGAACACCATTGAAATCTATAGTGGAATAATCCTGCAAATTCATTTTGCTAATTTGTAAGGCTAATAGGAAAGGGGTTGTCCAATAAAAGGCATGGGGTGCTAGATACTTCCAAGGGAAACATGTACCAATTCATAAAAAATACAGGAAGCAGCACTTTTAAAAAGACTTAAAGGACGCCTTTACAAAATACATACCCTACTCTTTGCTTACCCCATGCAAAAAAAATAAATAAATAAAAAGGTATGCAGCCCCCTCCCAAAAAAACAAAAAAAACAAAGCAACAACAGATCCTTATCTAAGCATGCAGCCTGGTTGGCCAGAAAAAAAGAAGGGGGCAGCAAGTATGCACCCCCCCTGCACCATACCAGGCTACATGCCCTCAACATGGAAGCATGCCTTGCTGAGAGGGATCCCTGGCAAAGCACCATGTCCCCATGTTATTTAAGTCAAGGGTCTTTTCCCCACATTCCTGGCCCAGAGGATGTGAAGTCTGTGGGGGGAAACCCACTGGAATCCGATAGCCTCCTTAAAAATAAGGGGAACCCCAAATATCTGATCTTCTCCTTTGTTAATGTGTAAGTGGTACCCCCTGGTTACTCATTCAATAAAAAAATAAAATAGTAAATTAACACACAAGCGGGATAGTTGTTGCTAGGACACTGGTGACTGCATGGCCATATTTGATCAATGACATCAGCCAGCATACCTAGCCCCGCTGCGACTGTTTACATTTAGCAGAATGAGCAGGGGATGTGTCAATGGTTGCCAGGGCCAGCAGTCACTGGTATTTTAGTGAACACAGCCCAGAGCGGGAAACTGTCATTCATATGTGGTGGTAATGATAATGATTTCCTGCACAGCCTGAGTTTCCCTGGGACAGGTGAGTGAACAGGTCATCTAATCTAATCTAATCTAATCCTTAATCAGACCAACAAAAACAGGACAGGACTACTGGCAACTCCCACTGTCTAGGGTTGCCACATCATCCCTTTAATCCAGGACACATATTAATTACACAGGTTCTGAGGCTGATTAAGGTGGTAATTAAACTCACTTGTTGCTTCATCTGCATTAAATTAGCCTCAGAACCTGTGTAATTCATATGTGTCCTGGATTAAAGGGATGATGTGGCAACCCTACCCCTGTCCTCTCCTCCATAATATAGATGAGATTGGTCCTGTAGTCTTAATATTATAGCTGATTACAGTGCAGCACAAGCAGAGAGCACAAGAAGTTATTAGCTGACTGGATCAACAGTTTTTGCACTTATTAAGCAGATATAACAGAACTCTTTTAGTCATATATTGAACAGACTTTAAGGTAGCAAGAAGATTAAGAGGTTCATTGTTAGGGTTTACAGACACTTTATCATAGGGTTTCCTTACCCTTTTGCCACCACTCCCCTATGTAGGTGTAGTCCTCCCTCCAAAATTGTTATACTTACCTAGATCCTGGTTTCCTGAAGACTGCATCATTGTTTACATACATCTGCAGGCTTCTTGTCCTGGCATATCCAATCCATCTACCAGCCCCATATAAGTGTATGGAGCAAATCTGTGCTAGTGTGGACATTTGATCAAGAAGTAGGTGAAGGGATGTAAACAATGTTGTGGGTTTCAGGGCAAGATCTGGGTAAGTATAGCAATTCGGGATGGGGGAGGGGTGGGTAAGCTAGACATATCTAGAGGGGTGAGGGCAAAAGACAAAACAGTAAAACCCTATGATATCACATAGAGTAAACATTGAATAACTAACATAACTAAATCCTGGCCTAAAGCAGTTAGATTAGGTTTACTTTTTTCATGCAGTGCATATTACATTTCTATACAGAAATCAGTTACATGGTAGAACCTTGTTTAAGATACAATACATATTCCATGTCAGGAGTAGTTTGGGGAATGTGCAACAACTCTTCACTTTTGCACTCGTATAAATAACATTATAATATTTTCAGATATAGATATGCAGCTAAATATGTACCTGCACTTATTATTCCATTGACTAAATTAGCACAACCTGTCTTTTTATGACAGCTGTACAAGACAAAAAACGGAAGCAAACCATCACTGCAGGTAACAATTTTATGATATATATATCTATCTATACATGTATACTTATATATGTGCATATACTATCTTCTAGGATATATATCTATATATGTATACTTATATATGTGCACATACTATCTTTGTATTTCATCTAATGTTCTTTCTCATTTTGAAATTGTGTGAGATGGTCTACCTATATAAAAATGAGTTCATGTACCGTATTTGTATTTTCTCATCATCTGTGTAATTTTCCACAAAGTTTGCAGATTTATCACCAATCGATAATTAGAACATGACATTCCCTGTGTATGATGTATTCATGCCTCTCCTGTATAATAATAGGAACTCTGCACTCTGTACTCTGTACAACCTGTGCTATAGAAGTAGAATTTTCGGAGCATTCTGTGGATAGATTGGGTGATCTGCGTGGCATGTGCATGTTATATAAGAATTTATTATACAAGCCCTATTAAATAAATGTTAAATGTTTCCTTAAATGTAGAAAATTGTTGCATTCAAAATGGTCTGAAATATATTATTTCTAAAATATTCAATCTGAAACAGTTCTTTTAAAAGGATAATTTTGAGACTCTTCTCCCAATTGAATCCACATTACAGCTCGACATTCTCCTGATCCACTTATGTAAATGATCCCTTTGTGACTTTAGTACTAAATAATGACTCATAATTTCTCCCTGTCCCTGACACACACAGCGCCTCCAAACTTTGATAGGATAAAGACGAATGCTTCTTTCCTAGACGTTGCAAACAGGAAGCAAGGTAGGATGTTATATAGGCTAATTCATGGCTAATACAATCCATGTGATTGTTTTTAAACTGTATAGGCAATAAAAAAATGAGGAACAACACTAGAGTTGTAGGAGGTCAATGAAGCGAGTATAGTTGAGGCCTCGATCAGACATTAATCAATGTTTCATGATTCTAGGTAAAACACTGAGGAATTTGAAAGGGAATGCATAGTCTTATCATTACTATTTGAGATACATGTAAAAGAGATCAGCTTGATGTAAATATGTGTGCTTTAGTATGTTTTTTTTTTTTTAAGTTCTTTTTAAGTTTCTATGTATAGTTTGAAATCATATATGTGTATGAGTAAAACTGTGTTTGCTCATTCAATACACAGTCTCCACTTCATGCTTTGCAGTGCTACACCAAGGGGGTACTTTGCTTTTCCTTCTTACAGTGCACATGTGGGTGGGTGCAGCATGGCACTGTGGCAGTAACACACACACTCAGTCCAGATCCAAAGTACAACAATTCACAACAAGCCTGGTGGAAGGAGCCCCAACCAGGAAACAATCACGGATGACAGCAGTGTGAAATGCAGCTGTTTTCAGCCAAGCTGACAGCATGTCTCGAGGGCACCCTGGCCAGTCCTCTCCTGGAAACTTCCCCTACCCATAATACTGTGCCTGGCAGACTGATGACCTGTCCCTGCACTACCACAAGCTTCAATGTGTGCCAAGGAGCTAGGGTCTTAAATAGACTCTGCCACACCTAAGATAGCCAGAAGAGACACATGGGTGGGCAGCATCCAACCAGATTGCTGCCCCAATGACCCAGGAAACCATAGAGGAACAATGTTCCTCTCGACTTCCTCTCCCTCTATAATGCCGCTTTGGCTGAGCAACACCTGCAGTAGAGAAAGTAGACTGCACCTGCCTGCACACATCTATGGACTTGATTTAGTAAAAGAAAATGCACAACAGCTGGAAGAAATGGCTATAAAAATAGATGGTAGTACCCAAAAAGGTGTGTCCCTTTAAAGCGTAACTCCACTTTTGTTGAGAAGAAAACATCCCCCTCTGGATGATCTATGTACATTGAGAGGATTAGAACAAACTTTGTTGCAGATTCCTATCTTTTGTTATTCTGAAGAAACCCCTGTGTGTTCTTCTAAGTCTATGTGCTCAGTGGGTCTAACAGGAGTGGTTTCATAATTATGAATCAGGTGTACAGCTGGAGAGCACAAATGAGGAAATCTAGTGGGTCTTCATCCCTTTTGACGTGTTCCTACTGAAAGTATCTCTCCAAAAATTATATTTTTGCTGACTTGTATCTTAGGCAGACTTCTGGGAAAATTGGTGAGCCAATCACACAAGCAGGATGTTTCTGGGGAGTGGTCAGTACACACTCTGTGTACAGAACAACTCCGGGTAGCCATATTTCACTGCATTTTCAGAAAATTTATTTTTAATAACATTCAATTACAATATGACTTGTGTCACAATTATATACGCTATATTATTTTTTCTTTATGTGCTATTTTTTTCCCCACCAAAGTGGAGTTACTCCTTAAAATGGAGTTCCATCCTACTAAAAGTCAGCAGCTACAATAAGTGTAGTTGCTGACTTTTAATAATTGGACACTCCTCTATCCCAGGCTTCAGAGATTCAGCCGCCTACAGCGTCGCTCTTCTCCCCCTCCTCCGTGCGGTGCCTACATCACAACTGTGGGCGGCCAGCTTTGTCTTCAAAGCCGGGCGCGCACTGCACATGCATTAGTCGGCCGGCGTGTGAATGGCCGGCATATCTTCTGGGACCTGTGACGTGTCCAAGAAGATTGTCAGGTGGGAGGGGAGGAAGGTGAACTTCCTTCCGGCTCCGCGGCGCCAGGAGAGAAAGTGGACCTAGGACCCTGTGAAAACAAGGTCTCCGGTCCCCCCTCCAAAAAAAATGACATGCCAATTGTGACATGTCAGGGGGTCACCTTCCCTTAAAGTGAAAGTTCCACTTTTGGGTGGAACTCTGCTTTAAGTAAAATGGAAAACAATGTGCAAAGTAAACAAATCAATAAATGCACAAAATCACTAAAGTTCACGCATAACCATAAGAAATGTGTCCAAAATGTAAAATATAGCAATAAAATATTTCATGCATAACCAGAAAGATTATCCGAAATTCCATTTACAACAATGAAAAATATTAAATATAATAATAATGTCCACAATCAATATGTGCAATAAATAAATAAAGCAGTGTCCTAAATAAAAATGTGCAGTAAATACATATATAAATACAAAAGGGTGCAGCGGTAAGGAATTATTAAAGAGTGTTTAAAAGAGAGTTCATGATAAGAGGAGGTTGCTACCCATACCCGCCCCCTCTGTCAAGCAACTAGTACATAGGGAAAGAAGCATTCAAACATTGCTGGCCGGGGGAAAAGGTGCCAAGGCAGAGATTTTTTTCAGCCTTCTATAGTTGAAAGTGAAAGCAGAGCAGCACCCCACAGCTCCTTCAACTGCATCCCTGCTCTGCACTTAGAGCTGCACCACGATCCTTATCTCCTATCTGATCGGGGAGTTCAGGCGCTGAAAATGAGTATGCACTGAAAAGGAAGCTGTAGTAGAGCCAACTACAGAAAGGTGCTTTCAGAAAGCTTTCTGACCATGTAAGGTGGAATCTATTTGAAGTGGAGGGAGCTCTGGTTTCTGTATTGAGTGATCGGATCTGTAATAAGCGCAGATGACCACTATATCTGGGGGTCCACAGTTAACGGTAAGAGCTAGTGTGTGTACACCTGTTGGTGGAGGATTCCTCACAAGATCTCTTTATCACCATTTGGATTTCACATTATATGGACTCCTCTTTTCATGAACACTAGAGTTGAGCGAACACCTGGACGTTCGGGTTCTGCGGTCCGTCCGAACTTTGGGAAAAAGTCCGGGTTCGGCTTCCGAACGTTGCCCGAACGTTATCCGGGACCCAGAACCCCATTGAAGTCAATGGGGACCCGAGCTTTTAGGCACAAAAATGGCTGTAACAAAGTCCTGGCAAGTGCTAGAGGGCTGCAAAAGGAAGTAAAATGGGGGTAAGAGTGGGGCAAGGGCCCTACAAAAAAATGAGGATAGGGAAAATAAATTAAAATCAAATAAACTAGGAGATGATTTTTGAACAATAATGTATCACTTACAGCTGCAGCTAAAACCTCTCCCTTTAGAACTAGGAGATGATTTTTGAACAATAATCTATCCCTCTACCTAGTGCAGTCAGATCGCTCAAAGCAGCAGTATGTGAAATCTCAAATTACTCCCACAATCTGAGCGTTGTGTACGATCCCACAATCTGATTGTTGTGTACGATTGTAAGGATCATTGTGTTAGGCAGAGTTTAATCCACAATCTGCAACTCTAAGCAGCAGTATTTGAAATCTCAAATTCCTCCAACAATCTGATCATTGAGCACGATCGTAGCGATCGTTGTTTTATGCAGAGTTTGATCTGCAACTCAAAGCAGCGGTATTTGAAATCTAAAATTAGTCCAACAATCTGATCGTTGTGCATGATCGTAGCAATCGTTGTTTTATGCAGAGTTTGATCTGCAACTCAAAGCAGAGGTATGTGAAATCTCAAATTTCTGCTATCTGTCCTCAGAGCAACAGCACAGAAGTATTAATCTATCTCAGGATGCAGGATCAGATGTTGTTAAAATGTCTCTAATCTCTCCCTGACGCCATCAGCTCCCTCTCCCTACAGCTAACCCAAGAGCATGTGACTACAGCATCAAGTGACTCCAGCTTATATAGAGGCTGGGTCACATGATGCACTGGCCAATCACAGCCATGCCATTAGTAGGCATGGCTGTGATGGCTTCTAAGGGCACACCAGTGAAACGCTTGTTGATTGGCTGCCCTGCAGCTTCTCAACACGTGGAGTAAAATACCAGAACCCCGGACCCGAACCCGAACGTTTTTGAAATGTCCGTTTTCGGGTCCGGGCCCCGGACACCAGAAAGTTCGGTACGGACCCGAACGTTATAGTCCAGGTTCGCTCAACACTAATGAACACTCTTGAATAATTCATTAGCGTTGCATCCTTTTGTATTTTTTATGTAATTTCGCTATCAATGTATTGTATCAGCTGCTTCTGGATTCCATTGTTTGTAAGTCCAGGTTTATTGTCATTTTATAAATAAATCAATAATTATAATGGAAATCAAAGTTCATAAGTGTACACAATTATTGTGAAATGTGCAAAATCAGATCTCAAGTAGAAAAATCTATGGTGGCTGCACCTTCAACAATTAATAAAGATGTGCAGCAATTAGTAAAATCTGCAAAGATGGCACGCTGGTAATTAGATGGGATAGTGGTGAAAACACAGCAAACAACAAAGTGCTCCAAATCACCATCAGATAACACACTCCTCACAGAATATTGAGATTCCACACATAGATCGGTAAGTGCTCAAATCGACATGTGGCAACTGGGACTTCCACATCAATATCTACAGGGCATACCTGGAATGTGGCTATCAAGGAGATATAAAGAAAAGAACAACTCCGATAGTGCAGTATCTGACAGTTAAAAAACATCCTTTTTATTAAAAATGCGCTTACAGCGGTACAAAACTAAAAACAGCATAAAATCCTAGTCCTGCACTGCCAGACCTTAAGCGGGTGTAATGGCATCATGTGTCTGGCCCCACACAACACATTTCTCCTACACAGGCACCCTCAGGAAAAAAAGATAAAGATAAATGCTGATTCATATGAGGGCTAACATTTGCCTGTCATGTGAACATGATCTATCAACTGATCTAAATAAGCATACACTTTTGTTAAATGCATATATTGCAGTTCCTGTTTGTTTTCGTACCTTATATGTAGATATGTTGTACCTTATATGTAGATATGTTGTACCTTATATGTAGATATGTTGTACTTTATATGTACTGTAGATATGTTGTATCATTGGATCAAAGACCATTTTTCCCATATTGAATAGAGTAGAGAAGGGGTTAGAACCCTGCCAGGTTTTACTGCTAGGTACAGAAAAGTGTGGGCCACTGGATCGTGTTGCTTTAATGATTATACTATCATTCTAATATTATTACTACTCTTTGACCCCCAGTGAAGGGACACCCTTTGAAATCCTGACATGTATTATATTTAATCAAAAGAGACTATTAATAATAGGATACTTTTGGACTTTACTTTTGGCACTTTCCTTACTGCACATGAGGATTTTCAAGCTTTTTTGAGGGAAAACCTTTAAATAGGAATACTTGCCCGGATGACGGGTTTCCCTTACTCTTCTCACCTTCTGTTGTGCCTTGACATAGAAAGTAAAGGGATATCTTCCCAATGGGACACATACAGCATAGTATTGACCATTCTTAACCACTTGCCGACCAGCCGCCATCATTATATGGTGGCAGGTCGGCTCTCCTGTGCGAATCGCTGTAGCAGGCGCAGTTGTGGGCAGGAGCGCACCGCTGGTGGTGCGCGGTCGCGCCCGCTACAGGCTGCATGAGCGTGCCTGCTGGTCGAGCGGACTCGATGTCCACCGGTGACCTGTAATCGCTTAGTACAGAGGCTGAACAGGGATCTGCCAATGTAAACAAGGCAGATCCCCGTTCTGACAGGGGACATGACAGAGATCTACTGTTCCCAGTCATCAGGAACAGTGATTTCTGTCATGTGCCTGCCAGTCCACCCCCCCTACAGTTAGAACACACCTAAGGAACACAGTTAACCCCTTGATCACCCCCTAGTGTTTAACCCCTAACCTGCCTGTGTAATTTTTACATTGATCAATTAATTTTTATACCACTGATCAATGTAATAATGTCACTGATCCCCAAAAAGTGTCATTTGGGGTCAGATTTGTTAAGATAACGTTTGCGCAACCCTATCAATGTATGCCTATTGTGATTTTTTTTACCAAAAATATGTAGAATAATTTATATTGGCCTAAACTGATGAATAAATTAGTTTTTTATATATTTTTTTTGGAATGTATTATAGCAAAAAGTAAAAACAAAAATGTTTTTTTTTTCAAAATTGTCGCTCTTTGTTTATAAAGCAAAAAATAAAAACCACAGGGGTGATCAAATACCACCAAAAGAAAGCTCTATTTGTGGGAAAAAAAGGACGTCAATTTTGTTTGGATACAGAGTCGCACAACCGTCAGTTAAAGCGACGCATTGCCGTATGGCAAAAAAATGGCCTGGTCATTAAGGGGGAAATCCTTCTGGGGCTGAAGTGTTTTAAGTTAACTCTACTTAAAACTAAAAAAATGCATGTGGATCGTGGTGTCCTCTGCCATGCATACACTATCCTTTTATTTTAATTTGCATCATTTTTGAATAGGCCAGAAGTATTCAGTCTTGGTTCTGTGCACCTCTATGAACATGTGCTAATAGTAAATATTGTGGGAACACTTGTGAGTTGTTTGGCCTGATTTGTGGGCCCATTGATGTAACAAGAAATAGTAAATCAAGTCCTACTCTTAGGCACTCCCTGTGTGGGTGCTATCTCAGCAGTTATCATGCAGGGAGGTTGAAGGTGACACATAGTTCTACTGGATAGCCTTACCTTTTCATAATTTAACACAATAAAAATTATGCAAAAAAATAAGTATGTATAAATGTGAAGTCACAAAGAATATCACTTTAAAATAGAATTCCTGCTAAGCCTAGCCATGCTAAAAAAATTACCCCCCCTCACTGGCTGATACAGGGGATCATGTCAGGGAACCAGAGAAGGTTTAAAATAGGTAAGTACTGTATACAGGGTGGGATACACCTTAATAAAATGGGAATGGTTGGTGATATTAACTTCCTGTTTGTGGCACATTAGTATAGGTGAGGGGGGAAACTTTTCAACTTTTCAAGTCCTGGAAGGAGCAGCTCACCTGGTATTGTTTTTTTACTGACCATAAAAACCATAAAAAAGCACCTGAAACTACAGATACTGGAAGCCTGTGCTGTCATTTCTCCTGCGGTGTTGCTATCAGTGTGTGAAGAGTGGGAGAAGAGGGTTGCATTGACAATCCAACACAATGGGCAGCACATTGAACACATTTTATAGGTGGTCAAAAACTTGTAAATAACTCATGAAAG
>BLSH010205254.1:484383-528245 GCA_018402905.1 Glandirana rugosa
GGATTGGAGACGTCGTTACGACCGTCGTGAGTATGCAGATAAAGAGTTTCTGTTGGAGACATATACTACGACTCGTACACGTGAGTTGAAGAAACCAACAGGTATCGTTCCGGACAAGACTCACCTTGGACATGTGACTTGTTAGTGTTACAAGGTCTCAGGTGTGAATGGGGAGAAGGTGTGTTAAATTTGGTGTTATTGCTCTCACTCTCTCATACTGGTCACTGGAAGTTCAACGTGGTACCTCATGGCAAAGAAATCTCGGAGGATCTGAAAAAAGAATTGTTGCTCTACATAAAGATGGTCTAGGCTATAAGAAGATTGCCAAGACTCTGTAACTGAGCTGCAGCACGATGGCCAAGACCATACAGCAGTTTAACAGGACAGGTTCCACTCAGAACAGGCCTTGCTATGGACAACCAAAGAAGTTGAGTGCACATGCTCAGCATCATATACAGAGGTTGTCTTTGAGAAATAGACGTATGAGTGCTGCCAGCATTGCTGCAGAGGTTAGGTGGGGGGGGTCAGCCTGTCAGTGCTCAGACCATATGCCGCACACTGCATGGCATCCCAGAAGGAAGCCTCTTCTAAATATGATGCACAAGAAAGCCCCGCAAACAGTTTTCTGAAGACAAGCAGACTAAGGACATGGATTACTGGAACCATGTTCTGTGGTCTGATGAGACCAAGATAAACTCATTTGGTACAGATGGTTTTAAGCGTGTGTGGCGTCAACCAGGTGAGGAGTACAAAGACAAGTGTCTTGCCTACAGTCAGGCATGATGGTGGGAGTGTCATGGTCTGGGGCTGCATGAGTGCTGCCGGCACTGTGAAGCTACAGTTCATTGAAGGAACCATGAATGCCAACATGAACTGTGAAATACTGAAGCAGGGCACGATCCCCTCCCTTCGGAGACTGGGCCACAGGGCAGTATTCCAACATGATAACGACCCCAAACACACCTCCAAGAGGACCACTGCCTTGCTAAAGAAGCTGAGGGTAAAGGTGATGGATGGCCAAGCATGTCTCCAGACCTAAACCCTATTGAGCATCGGAAGGTGGAGGAGCGTGGAAGAGGACTCCTGTGGCAACCTGTGAAGCACTGGTGAACTCCATGCGCAAGAGGGTTAAGGCAGTGCTGGAAAATGATGGTGGCCACCAGAGGCGGCTCTAGGCTTTGTGAGGCCTTAGGCAAAACCTAGACACAAGGCCCTACTCACGCCCATAATGGGAAAAATATTTCAAGCGATAAAAAAATTAACTTTTTAAATTGCATATATTAAGAGCTTTAAAGAGCTGGTGTCAGTACTCTCTATCTCAGTGCTGGTGTCAGTGTCAAATTGGGCGGTTGCGAGGCCCCTGTGAGTGTGAGGCCTTAGGCGACTACCTAATATACCTAATTAGAGAGCCGCCTCTGGTGGCCACACAAAATATTGAGACTTTGGGCTCAATTTGGACATTTTCACTTAGGGGTGTACTCACTTTTGTTGCCAGCGGTTCAGACATTAATGGCTGTGTGTTGAGTTAGACAGTCCTGGAAAATAATGGTGGCCACACAAAATATTGACACTTTAGGTCCAATTTGGACATTTTTTGCTTAAGGGTGTTCTCACTTTTGTTGCCAGCGGTATAAACATTAATGGCTGTGTGTTCAGTTATTTTGAGGCGACAGCAAATATACACTTTTATGCAAGCTGTACACTCACTACTTTACATTGTAGCAAAATGTCATTTCTTCAGTGTTGTCACATAAAAAGATATTTTTAAAATATTTGCAAAAATGTGAGGGGTGTACTCACGTTTGTGAGATACTGTGTATATATATATATATATATATATATATATATATATATATATATATATATATATATATATATATTTTAAATAAATATAGAAAAACATTTTAAAATGTATTAAAACATGGACTATGTCAGCAGGGCAGTGGATGGTGTCAGTAGAGCAGTAGATGATGTTAGTAGTTTTTTAAATTTTTGTCACATTTTTATTATTTGTTACAATACTATTTTTTTATCATTATTTTTACATTTTTTTTTAGGGGTCCCAATAGGGGCTTTGGTGAAATATCAGTGCTCTCGACCGCTTCTCTGCATCCTCAGATGCACTAGACAGTGAATGAATGGGAAGTGCTCTGTACATTAACAAACTGAAGCATAGTAAACACCTTTTACAATGTTTCAGTGATGAATGGACACAGGATGGATCAGTACTGATCACTGTTTGTGTTCATTCAGAAAATGAAGGGGCCTGTAAATGACATATTTATCAGCCCCTTCCCCCACTGTCCATCCTGAAACATCCCCCACAGCAGCCAGTGGCGCTACGGGGAGTACAGGTTTGTGCAGCAGGGGGAATTAGCATGCACACGGGGGGATTAGGGTATGCCCAGGCACACCCATGCACACACCTATGCAGTCAAGTTTTATTGCTGTCTGTGCCCCTGTTAGGAAGATTAATACGCTCTGTTTGCCCTGTTTACCATTATTATTGAAAGTGAAAGTAAAAGAAAATCTTACATTTTGGGTTGACATCAGAACAGCAATAAATGGGAAATTTTCCAATAGGGATGCTAGTCCTGGTGACTCTGGTGACACCCTGCATATCCCTCACTTTGGAGGGATTTCCTTTCACTTCCTGTTTTGGTTATGGGACAGGAGGGGAAGGGAAATCTCACTAATGGGACACAGATAGCAAAAAAAAACGTAAGATTATTTCTCTCTAACTAAAACTGTACTTAACCATACAGAGCTACAGTGACGCCCCCCCCCCCCCATCCCTGCTACCACCACCCCCTATCCATATGCCCGACTGCTTTCAGGATGCCGGGTGTATGAATTACAATTGCGGGGATGGGGAGGGGTGTGCCTTTTGAAGCACCGATTAGAGCCAGAGGCTCTAATAGGCTTCAAAAGAGGGTGGGCTTGGGTCACAGAAAGTGCGCCACGATCCCACCCAATTGTGTGACGATAATAAATTAATTTTTGCTATATTCACACTAGTTCCTCCCCTCCAATCAGGAGGCAGGGTGTGAGTCCTCTTTCCCGATTAGCCAAAGCATCAGGCGATCCTATTGGTTGGCAGAGGCGCTTTGGCAGAAGAAGCTTGAGGAGCAAACACCGGAGCCGCCACTTCCCGCACTGGAGAGGACACCACAGCCACTGCAGGAGAGAGGAAAAGGAGCAGATGAGCAGCCACCACTCTGCAGGAGAGGAGCAGGAGTATCCACACAATCGGATAAGAGCCGCCGGACCGGCCGTGGGCAGGAAGGGGGTTGCTGATCTGTGAGGCTGAGCTTGCTATATACCCTGACCTGTAAGGCTGTGCTTGCTATATACCCTGATCAGTAAGGGTGAGCTTCCTATATATCCTTATCTGTGAGGCAGCACTTGCTATATACCCTGATCTGTGAGACTGCACTATATACCCTGATCTGTGAGGCTGCACTATATACCCTGATCTGTGAGATTGTGCTATATACCCTGATCTGTGAGGCTGCGCTATATACCCTGATCTGTGAGGCTGCATTATGTACCCTGATTTGTGAGGCTGCTCTATATACCCTTATCTGTGAAGCTGTGCTATATACCCTTATCATAAAAGGTGATATATCATAACCATAGACATATAAATACAAGCGTCTGTACATCAATGTATAAAAGGAGGTGTATGGCTCGACGTGTTTCGCCCAACTGAAGGGCTTCTTTAGGACCCAGGATCCACTTTTTCATGTTTTTGGATCTGATAGCTAATGGGTAATACAGATAATATATTAGTTCCAAAAAGTGCAAAAATACATATATCATCAGATATGTATATGTATAGGTATATGATAACAAACATCATGTAAAAGCATATCATGTATTCAAAAAACCGAACACATCACCATATATCTTGTCAGATATTGATAACAAGAAAAAATAATAATTGTGAGGTTGGAGGGAAAAGAAAAACACAAACCACCCGGAACCCACCCATCCCAACATACCTTAATGTTTAGATTATGTGTATATTATTATCATCCAATGGCTACCGTATTACACAACTTCCATCATGACCCTCTTAGGTAAGTAACATTCTGCTCCTGATCATGAAGCAAAGAATGTGTTGACTAACCTAGGGTGAGTGGAGAGGAGAGGAGAGCACAGGGGTAGATTTACTAAAGCTGGGAAACTCAGAATCTGGTGCAGCTGTGCATTGTAGCTAATGAGTTTCTAACTTCAGCTTGGTCAGGTAATAAAACCTCAAAGCTGAGTGGTTTCAATGCAGCGTTATGCCAAATTTGGTACTCT
This sequence comes from Glandirana rugosa, assembly GCA_018402905.1. Lineage (NCBI taxonomy): Eukaryota > Metazoa > Chordata > Amphibia > Anura > Ranidae > Glandirana > Glandirana rugosa. The sequence goes on from BLSH010205254.1 coordinate 488,692, forward strand.
CCAGTTTTAGTAAACAACCCTCACAGTGTCTATGCCTACCAGTGGAGGTAATGTTGGAAAGTCTACCACTGTACCTCTAAAGCTTTAGTTAAATGGGTAATTTTTCAATTGCACTATCTTCTTTACTGGCAAGCATTGTGATCTATGAACAAAGTAAAAAAAAAAAAAAAATTAAACCCTATCTAGCAAATTGAAAGCTACAAGTAGCTATAATTTACTGTGCACACCTGTGACATTGCCCTAATCATGTGTATTTAACTAATTATAATGATAATAAACGCAAGTTATCACCAAGATTTGACGCTGTTTAATGTATGTAATTTATTAATGTGTATTCAGAGATCAATAAATGCAATGACCATAAGTATTTTAAGAGGGTATTTTTGCAAAAGCCAGGACTTATAATACTATTTTGTTTTTTTTTTCAATCCTCTTACTTAACCTACAACGTAAATTTCTTGATTTGCTTGTGCTAATGGTTTTTGTTCCGTCCACTGCCCCTGTAAGGTTTAGTGCATAATCACCTCTAATATTTTATTTTAATGTACTCACAATTGTGCATCAATTTTTGTACATCTATTGTAACTTATTTTCTGTTTTGCTTACATTTTCATTTCGTTTTTCTTTTCTAATTTGATTTTTTTTTCCTTCCTTGTCTGTCCAGTTTTTCCCAAAGTAGCCCACTCTACAGTGCCACCTGCTCGTGTTTCGAGTCACAAGAGAGGTAGGAATCCCTCCATTCATACAGTGGCTCTGGTTTGTGTTGCATACAGATTGAACAGATTTTATTCCACCCAATAAAATGCACAATTTTGAGGAGAATTTTCACATGATTATAACTTCTCTTCTGGAGGTTCAAAAGTTCAAAAATTAATAAAGTACATTTGCATCAGCAAATAGAAACATGTACTTGTATGAATGCGGGGGAGCCACAGGCTGCCCAAACCAGTATATAGTACAGTCCAGAGGAAAAACATTGCTACAACACATGTATTCCAGTAAGACATTTTAGGCTGTTGCAAAAAGCTGTCAAAAAGCTGCTATTTCTACTCATGGCTGATATTTAGGTTATGAGTTATCTTGGCAAGTTGAATCAGTTTCTTATTTCCTTAAATATTTGAAAAAGTACTTAATCTGAAGTCAGTATGAAGCTAAGCACAGTTGCCTGCTTTCTCTATAATGTAAAATGAAACACCAAAGAACTGAGTAGAGAAAATATGGCATCTTATCATGGCTATAGCAGGGATAGTGGAACACAAAGTTGTGTCTTCCCCAAGAGATAACGGAAAGAATACAGTGAAAGTACAATGGTGCCTTCTTAAAACAAAGGTCTAGATTTAATACTGTGTATTTTAATGGGATATTTTATGTTCCTGACGGTACATCTCACCATAGCCCTAAGCGATTAATATACCAGTGAGTGATTCAACCTGCCATCATTCAACCCAAGTTGAAATATAATTTTTGGATGAGCTAAACTGTTTAGTAGGATAATAAGGAAATTTCATCCATATAAAAATGTTACAGATGGTAATATCGGCACCATGGGGAGCTTACATGTTTAGTAAGACTGACAAATAAAAAGTAACATAATATGCCTACTGCTGATAGAGCTTTAGATCTAATCTGCAATATTAATTTAGACTGCTTTCTAGATGAGAACACATATTTGGTAACATTAATTTCTGTGCCTTTTTTAGGTACTTTTAACAGTTTATTTTATACTTGATTACACAAGTATGTCTTATACCTGTCCTTTCTTTTAAATCCATTTTGTGATATGATTAAAATAGATAATTGGGGTTTTATTTAATACAAGCACAAGGATCAGCATTGGCCCTATCACATGCGTAGTAGCGTTATCTATATACGTGATGACTGCTATAAGTTAGGAATACTATTGTTTTTTGTCCTATTTGAAAGATTTGCTTTTAGAGAAAATTATCTCTGCTTTTACAATTTGCAAAGCAGAAAATTCCAGTTAGTGTTGATGGCATTGATTTACTGAAGTAAATAAGCTGCTAACTTCACCTTTCAAGGGACTTTTCTCTTAGCTTGGTGAATGTGGTACAGTGCTGCTCATTTCCTTCATTCAGTCATTTACAAGCAAAACAACTATATTTTTTATATTTTCTTACCACACAATTGGGTATCCTTTGCAAAGTATATTTTCACCACATTCACTAAACTAAGGGGAAATTCAATTACAAAGTGAACATTCCATTGCAAGCTGAAGAGCCTATACTAAGTCAACCCTAATGTCTCCAGTAGCCCTTTTATAACTCACTTTTTAAAGCATCTATTGAAAGATGTTCTAGACTTGCACAAAAACCCTAAAAACGGTCACAAGCTTATTTTTTAATTTGTCTGTATCCCAGTTGTGCTTTTGGGCATATGTTCTACTCAGACAAAATCTACTGTACATTTTTATTAAATGTTGCCTAAAATAAAAACAGAAACAATTAAAAAATGGTCCTCTGGTCTAGACCCTTGCGTCTCGCAACTTTTTTAAACGCTGTCCAGGACCATTCCACTACCTTTTCTTTAAACTTTTGTATTCGTTTAGAAAGCCTAAAGGGCTTATTTAGTACATAAAAAGCAATACTTAAGTTCAAGGTACAGTGTCCTATAGTAACCAGTCAGATTTCATCTTTCATTAATTTATCTGCTATAAATAGAAATGTGACCGGTTGCTGTGGACAACTTTGCTTTGCATGCCATCCATTCCCTTTGCATTGCTGAATGAAATAAGAATGTATATGTTTTTCCAAATGAAAAAAAAGAACAGTAGAACATGAATAAGAGTTTAACTGAGAGTATGGAGGGGACTACCATGTGTTAGCTAACAAATTGATGAGGATCAGAAGTTCATCTGTTGTTAATAAAGACCCCCTTGAATATTAAAGCAAGTTTGTACTCTATATACAACTTTAAAAAATAATAGACCAGAGCAGACACCTTCAATAGCCAGAATACACTTGTTTGTGGTCTCCTCTGATCTATTATTACTTTGTTAACGCTGCCTGATTTTCCCTAAATTCAGTGCTAAGGTCCATCCACTGCCATTTTTTTCTCTCCGATCAGTGCCCTTAGTGGTCTCAAAGGCAGTATTATTGGACAAAGGGTGGGTAAGTAGTAAAGCCAGGAAGTCATCAAAAGTCAGATCCAATAAAAGAGAAACTAGCTAAAGAAGGTCACAGAACGGCTTTTCTAGTCAATGACATAACAGCAAGTTCCTTGTATTAGCGCTTGGAAAGGACTTTTAACAAATTTAAAATAGAGTACAGGTTCACATTAGGCTTGCTATCAGTGAGCTGTCTGTGAGGTACTGTTTGTATAAGGCGGCCATAGACATTTCAAATCTCAGCCGGTTCAGCAGAAACTGGCCGAGATTCAAACCATTAAGACTGAATTTACCAAGTTGATCAATCGATTAAGTTAAGTAAAACCTGCTATAGCTGCTAGCGATAATCACTGTCTTCTCCCAGCGGATGGCTTGCAGCTTCCCCTGACACCCCCGCCCTCCCCACCGGGAGAAGACAATTGTTCTGCAGGAGGTATTTCAGACAGTGTTGATGGGGGAATTGGAGAGGCTATTTTTAGTCAGTAGGGAGCATAGTCAACATTCTAGATTTAAAAGATATGGGGACTGTGCCCACTTAATTCATTTATACAGGTTAATCTATTAAATTAGTAGCTAAAACAGGATTTTAGCCCTAATGCTGACATACATCATAAACAACCTAGCAATCACAGATTCAGTCATTTCACATCTTTTCCTCAAAGGAAAAGTGGCCCAAAACAACAATAAGCAGCCGATTTGGTTAATACAGAGAGAAGGCATGCAGTTATATTAGTACAGGTAGAGTTGTAGTCACTTGATATGTGAGAGATTTGCTACTCTCCTCACAACAATAATAGTTACCATTACAGAAACCCAATTTTGACCAAATTCTGAGCAAACTGCACTTAAAGAGGGTCTCCAGGCTCCTTCAGAAAAAAATTAAACGTCAGCAGGTACAAATACTGTAACTGCTGACTTTTAATATAAAGACACTTACCTGTCCAGGGATCCCGTGATGTCCTTAATGGACCCAATTCTTCAATTGGCTTTGGGTGCAGGTGCCGGAATCTGTAGTAAGAGAAGTAGAAAGTGAAGCCTTGAGGCTTCACAGCCTGTTTCCTACTGGGCATGCACGAGTCGCGCCACACCTTGTGGATGACCCCATAGTCTTCTGGGACCTGTGACGTGTATGGCCAACATAACACTATACTAATACAACCTAATCCAAGTAACTGGTACTTTTAAAAATATTATTTTTGACTGATGGAAACAGCTTGACATAATTATCTTACAGTATGGCACTGGAAGAATCCCTGATTACCAGCCACTTTTGCTGTGGGCCATTGGTCTTCTTTTCCTCTCTCTTCCTCAAGATTTATTTATAATTTTATTATACAGAGACAAAGACAGTACAATCTTTGTTACATTCCATAAATTCTTTGTCGCAGAACAGTACAGTTCATGTTCCTAGTCGGTGATTTAAAATCTGACATATCTGTAACACTGTATGAATTTGTTTTCTATGTGAGTATGCATTGTCATAGGTCACTAGTACTAGTGAATGGATCAGTAACTTTTTATATGGTTTGCTTTGCTCTTGCAATAGAATTACAGTACAGATACTACAAGTCAAGCTTATTCAATGCAGTTATCGTTGGTGATTTGTCTTTGAGTAAAATGCTTTTTAATGATAAACTGCTATGCTTACCTGTCCTGCTACACTAGTGACCATGAAGTGAGCTCTGTGTGTCCGACAAGCTTAAAGCTCTGTAAATAACTGTCTCATGCAAATGTCTTCCATGGCGTTATTTTGTCCACCTATTTTACCATTAGGACCTTTGTTATTTGTTTGCAGTTTAAGGAAGGAGGATACTCTCTTCCCATGTAAATGGTGGTCAAAACTATGATCATTTGGGAAACTGATGATACGTTCTAATAGTCTTCACTTCATTATACGATTTACAAAGTATATTTATAGGTAAACTCCAGGCAGATATAAAAAACAGATTGATGCAACTTTGTACTTATTAATACATTATTAAAATTACTTTTATAATTTGCAATCAATGCAAGTACCTTGTTTTTGTTTGGTATTAGCCACTTGCGGTCTCTGTACAGCATAGCTCAAACTGGAGGACATGCGTATTTAGCTATTTTTCTGGGGATCAGTTTTAAAGCTTTTATATGGATTACCTTTTACTACCTGTTTATAAGGTTGTGTGGCAAATACAGAGAGAAGACATACAGCTATATTGGTACACGTAGAGTTGTAGTTACTCAATATGTGAGACCTTTGCTGTTGCCTCTCAACAATGATAGTTAGCATTACAGAATCCCATTTTTAGCATTTTGACCATATTTTGAGCAAACTGCACTTAAAGAGGAGCTCCAGGCTCCTTCACAAAAAAAAAATAAAAGTCAGCAACTACAAATACTGTAGCTGCTGACTTTTAATATAAGGACACTTACCTGTCCAGGGATTCTGCAATGTCCTCAACTGAGCCAATTCTTCAATTGGTTTTGGGTGCAGGCGCAGGCATCTATAGTAAGGGGAACTTGAAGTGAAGCCTTGCAGCTTCACAGCCTACTGTGCATGCGCGAGTCATGCTGTGCCTTGTGGATGGTCCAATAGTCTTCTGGGACCTGTGATGTGTCCAAGAAGACTGCAGGGGAAAGAGGGGGGCAAACCTCTGGCCCAGTTTACCGCGGCGATCTGAGCTAAAAGTGGGAGGGGGTACCTGTCAAAACCAGGTACCCGCTCCCCCCTCCTCCCTAAAAAGTGCCAAATCTGGCAAAGGGTGCAAACAAGTGGAGCTTTCCCTTTTGAGTGGAGCTCTGCTTTAAGCTGATGTTGCCATTGTTATCAAAAGAAGTTAAAACTGTAATTTTTTTAAACATAGATTTGGGAAGGGTAGAACCTCAGTTGGGTTTTTATTGATGTGTTCCTTTCCACCTCCATTCCTCAACAACACATGATGTGATTGGAATCTTTTTATTGCCATGCATCTCTCCATCAGAGGGATTCACCAACATTTCTTGTTCTAGTGACCACAAAGGACATGAGCTGAAATTTTCTAATTGAGGAAATAGACAGCAATAAACATCTAAAAGAGTTTTTAACACTCCCTCCCTTTCTACAAAATATGTTTGGCGCTACCGCAATAACACATAGGACAGGATACTGATAAGATAGAGAAAGCCCAATGAACTGAAATTAAGTACTGAAAATTAAGACTTTGTAAATCTGAATATAAAACCACATTTCCCACATACATTCATAATCTACATGGGAACAATTCTGAAGCACCTTTTATAACTTTCAGTAAGGTAACCTCTTCCTAATCAATAGAAATAGTAGAAAACATTACCAGTATATTTTAGCATTGTAACATGGATGCTGCCATTATAATTATTTAGAATCATGCATCACGCCAAATGGTTAATTTAGCACTTTCCTATTTTTTTTTTAACTTTCACTTTTGAAATTCCTAGTAGAGTAAGCCATTTATTCAGTCAATGACAAGTTCACTTTGATTTTCTTTGTACATTTCCACCTTGTTGTTTAAATGGCTGTTTAAATTGTGCCGGCACACAGAAGAGGGTGAGCTTTTCTCGTTAAGTGGTAATTGGGAAGGACAGACTGCAGAGGTTAGAGGATCTGCTGTACAGTATCTGTCATTCTCAAGCAGTCTAACAGTGTGCAAACAGCCTGATCCAATCCCTCTATAGTAGGCAGAAATAATACAACATTTTGACCTCAGCTTATGGACAAGAGCTGGCTTGCGTCTGTTTTCCATCCCAAGATAATGCTTTCTATAATAGGATTATTACACTATATTACTTCTCCCAAACAGTGCCCTAATGTCAGGGGCATCTAAAATTAATATCACATATCACATGCTGATTTAGAATTAAATATTTTTTATTTAATATTATTTTTCAGAATAGACCCTTGTTATAAAAAAAAAAACTTTAATAGATTTTTAGTTTGGGACTTCCTGTTTGAGTGACATATCTTAGTTTGACTTGAGTTGTAGATTAAATAACAAAAAGCAGGTTTCATTGCAATACTCACTTCCTCTCTGGCAGTGTCCCCCTCAGAAACAGCGCTTTATCCCCCTACCTCCCTGATCTTTTAGGATGAATGGAACCTACCCCACAATCCTAATGGCCCATAAGCCCAGATCATGATGGACACCCTCCTTGGTCATTACATCAGTTCTTTGCATTATTCAGCATTGTTTACCGCAAGAGGGAAGAGGCTTAAGGTGGAGTTGGCTTTTTACTTTAATATCAAATTATATGAATTTTACCACAATCACCTATCAATGGAAGAGACAAATGCAGTCCCATTTACACTGGTTAACTTCAATGCTGAGTTGATATTTTCTACAGCTTCTATATCAGCTGTGTTTTTTGAAATATCAATATCATTTCATGCATACCCTTTTTTTTCAAGCAAGACACCTTGGGGTTGATCTACTAAAGGCAAATAGACTGTACTTCGCAAAGTGCAGTTGCCCTCTGCAAGTGCAGTTGCTCCAGTGCTTAGTAAATTAGGTAAAGCTTCGCTTTGCAAAAAATATCCAATCACATGCAAGGAAAATAACAATAAGATACATTTTTGCTTGCACGTGATTGGATGATGGAAGTCAGGAGAGCTTCTGCTCATTTACTAAGCTACTGAGCAACTGCACTTGTAGAGTGCAAGTGCACTTTGTAAAGTGCACAGTCCATTTGCCTTTAGAAACTGGAACTACTGGAAGGAACATCAGTTGCTGGCAAACCTCCACAAATACTTCAGCTTTGCTCTTTCCTTTAAGGTCTTATAATCCTGTGCTTATTAGGCATAGGTAAAGTGTTGGCACTACAGTCATTTTGATACCAGAGATCCGGTATCAGTGTTCTCACACATGATGGCTGCATTCTAAATGCATGTCTATTGACAAATTGTTTACTAATCTTTATGGAACAAAAATCACCTGCCTTATAACTTAGTGAACTGAAACTCTTGAGTGTTTTGTGCTGATACTCAAGCTACTACTTTGCCTCTGAAAATGTTGGGGCAATTTTATTTTAAATTTACTGAACCTACTAGGTGAGCCCCTGTATGACAGCTGGTGAAGTACTTTTAGGCCTCATACACATGGGCGTTTCTTGACGCCACGTTTTTGGGCATTTTTTGCAGCTTTCCATGTTATTCAATGGCCCCATAAAAACGCCAATGTTTTTGAGCTGTAGATGGCGTCGGCGTTAGTGAGCTGAAAGTAGAATCCACGGCCAGTACGTTCCAAGGCTGTAATGTTTTGGTGTTTTTGATGCCGAGCCGGAAAAACACTCACTAACACGCATTAGCACTTGAGTTGAGCGAACCCGAACTGTAAAGTTCGGGTTCGTACCAAACTTTGGGGTGTCCATGACCCGGACCCAAACCCGGACATTTGAAAAAAAGTTTGGGTTCGAGTTCAGGGTTCGGGTATTTGATCACGCATGTTGAATAGCTTCAGGGCAGCCAATCAACAAGCGTTTCACTGGTTTTCCCTAGAAGCCATCACAGCCATGCCTACTAATGGCATGGCTGTGATTGGCCAGTGCATCATGTGACCCAGCCTCTATATGAGGCTGGAGTCACAGTGCTGCATGTCACATGCTCTCTGGGTAGTGTAGGGAGAGAAAGCTGCCGGTGCTGTGAGGGACAGATTGCAGATAGATAGGTAGAGATTACTACTACTACTGCTTTTAGGGACAGATTGCAGATAGATAGATAGGTAGAGATTACTACTACTACTGCTTTTAGGGACAGATTGCAGATCTCATCCTGCATTACAGAAAGATCTGACTGGACTAGGTAGAATATACTGCTTAGAGGGACAGATTATTGTTCTAAAATCATTTTGCAGCCCTCTATCACTTTCCAGGATTCTTTTACAGTCATTTTTGTGCCGAAAAGTTTGGGTCCCCATTGAATTAAATGGGGTTCGGGGTAAAGTTCGGGTCAAGTTCGGTACCGAACCCGGACTTTTTTCCAAAGTTCGGCCGAACCCACCGAACCCGAACATCCACGGGTTCGCTCAACTCTAATTAGCACTGTACCGGCGTTAACCAGCATTTGCAGGTTAAAAAAAAGCAGAGGAATGTTTTTTTAAAATAAATGCCTATTGACACCGAAGCTCACTAATGCGCATTAACGCTTATTAACGCCGATGCCAAACGCAGAAAAAACACAGATTTTTCACTGACGTCGGGCCTGATGTTTTGCTTATTTTTTTTCATATGCCTGTGTGTATGAGGCCTTAAAGTATATAAATGCATATGCATTCCCTCTGCACTTCTGTGCAGTTACATGCACATCCTGATGCTTCAGGAATTCTGGACTAGGTGCTAGAACATACTGTACTCCAATTCCAGGGGCCACTTTAAGTTTAGTCTCTGAAGCTTCAGTGAGACCTATAATAAGCACAGCATGCAGGCAGGGCCGGTACTAAGGGGGGGCAGGATGGGCAGCTGCCCTGGGCGAAATGATTTTGTTGGGGAAAGAGGGCTCTGTCTGCCGGGTGTAACCATGCCCAGCACAGAATGTGCTGCCGAGTGCCGAATCTAACAGAGTAGGCAGAGAGCGGTTTTGTTCTTGCGTGTAGGCTAGATTGTAGTACTACACCCGCCCCCTGCCTGCCCAGAGTACTGTACTAGTCCCTGAGCGACAGTAGAGTGGGGCGCAGGAGGTTGGGAAAGCATATCAATGCTTTCCTAAATGATTCCAGATACATACAGCTTTCCTGCTCTGCTTGCCTGGACAACGGCTTCTCCTTCCCCTGTCCATTCAGTTATCCCACTCCTAGTTTCAGAGTGTCCCGATTTCTGTGTGACATCACCAGCTCCGACCCCTAGCCTCCTGCTCTGGACAATGTGGGGGTGACTCCTCCTCTGTGTTGTGATCCCCCCTTTTATGCCTATTGCTATTTCCTTGTTTATGGAGTGTAATTAGCTCGTCGGAGCTATGCAGCTCCATTAGACGCGGCCCGTTTATGCGGAGTTGCATCATTGGTTAGTGCCAACATATTAGCCCACACCAAAGATGGTGATCCCACATCCTGAAGAAGGAGCGCATGCCCATCAACACGTCGCCGATTCGCCGTCACACCATTCCAGGATGTGACGTCAGCCGTATATGCCCCCCCAGTGACAGGAGCCAGGAAGCGTTGGATACCACCAGCATTCACTGGTCCAGCACCCAGGCACAGTTACAGGAATATCATCCTCCCTATCCCTGATGGCGCGGTTTCCACAAAGAAGCGTGCAGTGACTGACACTGCAATGCTGATTGCACTCCCATGTTTGTGAGTCATTTTAAACCTCTTTTTTATTAAACCTTGTTTACAGCTGCACTTAAAGGCGCTTGTGTTTGCTTTCTACATTGGGATCCCTCCCCTCCTGTGCCCTTCCCCTCGAGTTCCCTTCCTCTCTGGTCCTACTGCAAAGTGAGTGGCGCTCTCTCCTCTGTCTCTGTGCTGCTGAGGCTGCCACTACTCAGCTAACAGGCATGATATCACAGTTCTAGCTGTGTAGACAACTGTCCTTTCTGATTCTGTTTTTATTAAGGACCTGTTAGGATGAGGTGCAGACATGCGGCTCCCATGTGGGCTGTCTTCTATCACCATGGGGATGCATTGGCATTGAGTGTATCCCTGGGCCAGCACCCCATTCATTTCTTCTGGGACATGAGGTTGCATGCACACAGCCTCTGTAGTAGCATATTGTTGCTTTTACTGTTTGCTATTAATAAAATAATCCTTTATTCAGACTTTTTTCTAACATTGCCATTTGTTACCAATAGTAACTTCTATGCTACCCCAATGACTTTCATTGGGATGTATTCTATTTGTCTGTATTCTATTATGACACGCAGGTTTGGGTCCCAATAGAAATGAATAGAACACTGGCACAGGAATGCACAAGAGAGCCCTGCACAGGACACACATTTCTGAATGGGACTAAACAATTCATGTACATTGAGGCTTAGTGAGCTCCCCGGCTCCCCAGGCATCAGAAAACAACAGGGATTTTACACAGGAGCTACTAAGGCTAGACATGGATGGAAATTCAGCTGGTTCACCAAGGAACAGCTGAGTTTCAATCCATCTTTGGCCATTCCTGCTAAAGAGAATTCGATCTAATATGACCAACTTCTCTCAAACCAGCTTGTTGGAAATTTTTCCTTTCCTCTGCAGTGCTTATCAATGTATTCTGACCACTATCACAATGCAATGTCTCAGTGGAGGGGATTCCTCCATCCACCTTACTTATGTGGATGAGGGGATCGGCTCAGCTTTTTTCAATCAGACACTAACTGATAAAAAAAAACTGATCCATCAATGGTCAGCTAACCATTCACTATACAATCTGATGTACAATACCTTTTGTAACTACCACCAACTATGTAGTACAAAGGTCTGCCTGTTTGGATACTACTAATTGGATAATGAATTGTTTAGGTTTGTCCTCATATTACAATTGTATTATTGTATATATTGTATATAATATTACAATTGCAAATTACAATTGTGCAGAAATTGTACAATCAGATTGTAAAGTGTATGCTCACCTTTACTGTTCATGTGCATGAGTACTAAGAATGACAAATGTTTTCCCTGACACATTGTCTAAAGCTGGGTACATACTGTTCGTTTTTTTTTTCAGCCTACGGGAAAAAAAGTAATAGATCCCTGCATGCACACAAAGGTGGATGCAGAACCCCCCACCTCCTCTACTGATCAGAATACAATGATCAGCGCTGCTGCCCGCTGATCAAATTAGGATTTCCAGCAGGACCATTTGACAGAAGCCAAGGTCAGCTTCCGCTAGTTCTTGAGCTGCACTTACAGTCTTCTTCAATCACCTTTGGGCAACCATTATTGCTATTACTCCTTATTGGCTATAAACCAAGCCATCAATCCAAGCAATCCAATTGGCTGTGTGTGTGTGTAATACTGGTGCACTCTGCAAAATACATATATTTTGGTGAGCTGCACATGCTTCCACTAGCTCCGCCTCCTGCTCGAGGGGGGGGGGCACATTTTGGCATCTTCGCCTTGGGCACTGAATTACCTTGTCCTGCCACTGCATGCAGGTATAATTAGATCTAAACATTTCAAATAACCACATACAGTTCCAAATTAATAGTTAACCTCCCTTTAGTCACAAATATATGTAAAGATTAACTCTGCTGTTACTGTGAAGAAAAAGATGGTTGTTTTACCAGAGTGATTGCATACTGCTTCTGCATGGGAGTGACTGGTTTATTATAATCAGCTGGTGCAGTTTCTGTGTTCTAATGAGGAGAGCTGCAGTGTCTGCATTTATTTAGAAGTATTTAGCCCATGGGGAGTATCTCACAAAAACGTACATTTCTGACAGTTGTCCCATGAGCTGGTATATATTTATATTTATATGTAAAACATTCATTTCTATTACAGGGGGTGCCTAAAATTTGACTTGTATCTTAGCGTAAACTTCTGAGAAAATCAGCAAGCCAATCACACTAGGAAGACATGGCATTTCTGGGGGTGTTCTGTACACCAGTTGTCTCTAAGTTGCCATATTACATTTAATTTTACAGAAAATTACCTAGCTGCATATTGAAAAGAAAAGGCAATTTTTAATAACATTAAATCATGACAACACTTGTGTAGCAATTGTATATGCTATTTTATTATCTTTTTTTTGCTATATTTGTACATAAAAGTGGAATTATCCTTTAAAGGGAACGTATAGTCATTTCATTGGAGGTTTTTGAAGATATATTTAGTTAAATAGATATAGATAAAATAAATATGGATATTATTTTTTTTCAAAATCTTTTCTTTATTTATATGTGCAATTATATGTTTGCTCATTACATATACAGGCACTGCTTTCTGCTTTGTAGTGCTATACAATAGCAATGCTTTACTGCTCTTCTCAATGCAAGTCAATGAGTTGGGAGACACACTGAAACAATTGCACTCTCTATGCAGTTGTTATATTATCTCAGCAGTCGTCAAAGCAGTTAGGTAGAGAAATTATAATAGCTAATCTAGTCAGCCTCTGGTGGCTAATTTACAAATAACTGCATGTACTACAATTACAAAATATGGGAGAATTTTTTAGAATTACTTTAGGGTAAAAAGTGCGACACTAACACTTTGCTAGATAAAATGCACAGTATTTTTACTTTTAAGTAGTGGATGATATGCTTTTAGATACAACAATTAAGGTATAATTGTCATTTAAAAGTATTACTATTTTTCCTGTGTGCTTTCATTGACCTTAAGTCCTCATACACGCGGGCGTATGTTTAAAAATAAGCAAAATGTCGGGTCTGACGTCAGGGAAAAATCTGTGTTTTTATCGGCCTTTTGCATCAGCGTTAGTGAGCATTAGTGAGCATTGGTGTCAATAGGCGTTTTTTTAAAAAAAACATTCCTCTGTTATTTTTTAACCAAAAAATTTCGAAAACACCGGTTAACGCCGGTACAGCGTTAGTGAGCGTTAGTAAGCGTTTTGCGGCTTCGGCGTCAAAAACGCCTAAACGTTACAGCCTCGGAACGTGCTGGTCCCGCGTTCTAGTTACAGCTCACTAACGCCGACGCCCTCTACTGCTCAAAAATGTCTGCGTTTTTAGGGGGCCATTGAATAACATGGAGAGCTGTAAAAAATGCCCAAAAATGTGGCGTCAAAAAACGCCCGTGTGTATGAGGGCTTAGAATGCAATGTATCAAGAAAAGGCTCTGGAAGATTTAGATGTGTGAGGCTCCACAGCCTTTCAGCATCTAAAACTGATCAAACTTTTCTGATTATCCATGTGGCAATAGACAGGGGTATTGGGCACACGTGTGTTGTACCCTTAGATAGCTTACAGCTACAGTAAAAAGTACAGGTACACTCATGGTGAACACTGGTCTTCTTGCTTTAGAGCAGTGGCCCCTAAAATGTGGCTGGAGGCCCAGATGAAGTCCATTTGCTTGGCTTTAACTGATCATGCAAAGGCACAATTACCTTCAATGACACCAATGAAGGGGCAATATTGTTCCCACCAATGTCACCAATGGAGCTGTATTCCTTCCACTGACACCAACAATGAGGGAATATTCTTCCCACTGATACCGTCAATGGAGTACTATTTCTCCCACTGACACCCAAGAATGGGAGCACTATTCCTCCCACTGATATCAACAATGGGACACTATTCCTCCCACTGACACCAATGATAGGGCTCTGTACTTTCCACCGATATCAACAATGAGGCACTATTCCCCCACTGATACTAATAAGGAGTGCTAATGCTCCCACTAATACAAACAATGTGCCACTATTCTTCTCACTGACATCAATGATGGGACACTATTCCTCCCCGCAGCACCAACGATAAGACACTATTCCTCTCACTGACACCAGTGACAGATCACTATTCCTCTCACTGACACCAGTGACAGATCACTATTCCTCCCACTGTTACCAATAATGAGGCAATATTTCTCCCACTGATACTAATGAGGTGTGCTATTCCTCCCCCTGAACCAACAATAACATACTATTCCTCCTATTCCTCCCACTGACACTAGTGGCAGAGTACTATTCCTCCTACTAATAACAACAATGGAGCACTATACCTTTCACTGACACTAACAATGGGGCAATATTCTTCTTCCACTAATCACAGGTGCTATTTTATTTTTTACTTCCAGTTTTCACCAACCCTCAGTTATTTTCTTACTCCCACTAACCTAGCGTAGGGCATTTTTATCCCCACTGGCCACATTTCAGTCTCCATAAGGTCGGAAGGACATTAAACATTTTGGGGACTCCTGCTTTAAGATATAGAGGTGCTCAGGGGTACTGTGTCTACTAGACAGGGAAGAACAGGGATACCAAAGTTTTTGTATATTTGGTTTTAACCCATAGAGATTATGATAATTGCCCAATGTTCCTGAAATCAATCTTAATTTCTCTAGTCCACAAGTATTCCCGCATGTCAAATAATATCTTAACAGACCAACAGACATAAAAAGTATAATATTATATACTAATGATGATATTAATGATATTCACAGAGAATAATATATGCTTTGCATGCATATTAAAATAGAGGTGATAGAAGAATTATTTTCTGATCCAAAACTGTCTTCCTATACAGTAATCCCTTTGAAGGACACAACCTTTGTTAATTCTGAGATGCCTGACAATATAAACAAAATAGGCTGAACACTTATACAGTTGATAGTGTTTAATTTATTGATGTTAAATACAAAATCAAGTACTTCAACTAAGGTATCTTGTGCTGCTTTTGAGTTTTGTGGTTGAAAGTGAACATCATCCTTTAGTAATAATTGGCTAGAAAGCCTTTGAAAATATACATTAGCCATTCTCCTCACCACTTTTCAAAAATTGTTCAAAAGAGTTCAGTTTGCCTGTCTTCTAACCTTTGGAACATAAAAAAAATCTTGTAACTAAGCTAAATTAAGTGGCAATTGCTGGATTTTACAATACTCCCCTTGGCAATTGAAGCTTTAGAAAAATTCTATAGAGGCACTGTGTATATCTAGCAGAGTGTAATCCAAATCAATAAACTTAATTCTTGACATAACAAGACAGAAGTAATGACTG
Source organism: Glandirana rugosa (assembly GCA_018402905.1). Classification (NCBI taxonomy): domain Eukaryota; kingdom Metazoa; phylum Chordata; class Amphibia; order Anura; family Ranidae; genus Glandirana; species Glandirana rugosa. Next base: position 504,398 of record BLSH010205254.1, read on the forward strand.
AGAGCTGGTAGGTTTGTAAATTTAGTTTTGCAATTAATTAGCGATTTGTTTTTGCTCTTAGGTAGATGACTTGAGGTAAGCCGTACACTGACTGTACCAGAATGCAATATTAGATACGCTGTATATATTTAATGCTGGTGTTCAATGTGTTCGAATACCTACTTGCTAAATATGGCAGAAAGTTTAGAGCTTCACTTTGAAAGAATCCCATTCCCTTAATATACATTTTACCTTCTTTTTAGCAGTTTTAGCTTTTTTCTTTATATTATCTAACAATACAAGTTTAGCTTGGATCCCTCCTTCCCCCTTTCCCTTTCCAATCTGGCTTCAATTCTGAATGTTGTCCTGAATAGTGAATAGATCAGGACAGCTTGGGGTTGATTTACTTGAACTGGAGAATGCAAGTGCAGCTCTGCATAGAAACCAGCTTCCAGGTTTTATTTTCAAAGTTTAATTGAACAAGCTGCAGTTAGAAGCTGATTGGCTACCATGCACATCTGCACCGGATTTTGCACTCTCCCGTTTTAGTAAATTAACCACATTAAGTTGCTTGAAGCTGAGGCTTTAGCTGACTCAAATTTAAGCCATCTTTCGATGCTGACTCTCCCCACAGAATTCAGTAGAAGTCATTATGTTGGGCAGATACCAGCAATATACAGGCAATAGTTGTAGCACAAAAGTCAGCTATCAGAGGTGGAGCTGTATATTATTCTCTAATAGTCTCTAAAATATAAACTATTTTTTAATTTTTAGAATATTTTATACTGCCCGTGTGCATATATTTACATTGAAAAACTAGAAATGGGGGTACGCATGCCCACGCACCAGGTGCCAATAAGAAAGAGAAAAATGTTGGTTGTGAAATATGTCATGAAAGGAAAGAAAAAGCAAATATGTGTATGTGTATGTACTTATAGGATGGAAAACATAAGCCCTAGTTATATAGGAGAACAGCAGGTCAGCAGTTTAATTATTAAAGCTTTTTTTGACTGAGACCAAAGAGTGGCTTGGATGCAAGACACCATACCATGGTAGCTGGCAAGTCAAATTGCCTAGTAGTTTACAATGGAGATATGAGAGTTATTACATTATATATTCTTTTGACTGAGACCAATGAGCTTGGGTACATGACACCATACCATGGTAATTGGCCAGTCAGAGAGGGAGGTTCCCTTGCAGATAGTGACCATCTACCTGATATTCCTATAATAGGGACAGGTTATGAAAGAGTATCAGAATCAGTGGCGGCTGGTGTTTTTTTCTGTGCTGCGGCAAACAACCACCCCCCCGAGCAGGCGGCGGTGAGGCACTATCACCCCCCCGGATGGCCAGCGGCGGTGCAGAACTACTACCCCCCGCTGTCTGCCGGTCGGTCTAGCACTTACCCCATCAAGGTGGGCGGGTGGCGGGCTGTGGGCAGCAGCTCCGGTGTCCTCCAGCGTGGCAGGTGCCGGCTCTGGTGTCCTCTCCTCAAGCGGCTTCCTTCATGGCTCTTCTCCTCCTAGGGGCTAGGCATCCAATAGGATCACCTGCCATTTTTGCCAATTGGGAAACGGGTCTTATGGCCCGCTTCCTAATTGGCGGGGAAGAGATTTAGTGTGAAACTAGTGAATATTAATTCACTATCGTTACACAACTGGGTGGGATCAGAGGAACCCACCCTTTTTGAAGCCTATTAGATCCTCTGGCTCTAATCACGTGCTTCAAAAAAATACTCCCCCCATTGGAATCCATAGTCCGGCACCCTGTATATAGATCTGGGGGTCAGACGCATGGATAGTGGGGGCGGCGCCCATGCGCCCCTAATGGACAGGCCACCAGACAGTGGGGGGTGGCAGTCCCGCGCCGTCCAGAGGGGACTTTGTGGTAGTTAAGCAATCTGTGTATCCTGCTATATCTTTTTTGTTCTCCTATATAACTAAGGCTTATGCTTTCTATCCTATAAGTATATACATGTGCACCTATTTGCTTTTTCTTTCCTTTCATGACATTTTTCACAATTAACAAAGGTGACATTTTTCTTTCTCTTATTGGCCACTGGTGCGTGGGTATGCATACCCCCGTTTCTAGTTTTTCAGTATAAGTACTTGCTAGTTTAAAAGAGTCTGTACATTAAAGCAGGCAATTTGTTTAGTAGTAATCTGTGCGACATGAATGATGTCATAAACTGGAGAAAACTGCATGGATAGGAACACAAAGATTAGCTGAATAGTGCTTGCTCATAAAGTGATGTTTTGTTTGGCCATTTTTTTATGTGCAGCATTTTCCAATTTGTGTCTCATCAGTGTTGAAACATCAATGTTTCTTGGATATATCACACAGTAAATGTTGATGATTCATGAACTGTAGCTGCTGCCCAATGTACTATACTGCTTAAAGGAAGACTGATTCTGTTTGTGAACTATCACTACTGGATGTGAATGAACGAAAGTGCTCCACATTGTAAAGATAGCCAGCAACAAAGGGTCTTGTTTTTTTCTATTAGCTCGCCCTCCTCCCTCCCCGGTCCCATAACTCATTGTGACAATTTTTAAAGACTGGGGCAAAGCAAATCTGATTAAAATTGGAATTACTGTTCATGTTAGCTATTTAGGATTTGTCTTTCATTACCTGTGAAAGTCAAACAAGAACCCTTTCAGCTACTATGGCAACTGCTCCCCGTTTGCTTCACTTTTTTTATGAATCAGCTGCATTGTGTTTTAATGCGACCTAATGCACAGCAGCATGTTCTGATGGTGTAGCTTGCAATATTCCAAGGTTGTTTGCAAGCATAGTAAATATGAATGCAACTTATGTTATAGTAAAACCCAGTATTTCATATAGCATTTAATGTATTTATTTTTCTAATTAGGCACGTGAGACTAGACAAATATATTGGGCACATAGGTGTTACATGCTAATTACACCTTGATAAGCAAATCATATAGCTAGATTGTACAGAGACCACCAGGCACATGGCAAGCAAACTATTTGCCTATTTAGTTGAATACTGAATTATTCAACTTTAGGGTGCCAAGTCACATGGCAGGGAAGGACAAATAAGCTGTAACAGTGAAGTGAGGACGTCATTCATTTTAGTGTCACACAATAAAAAAAATGTTCTTCTTAGTGTCCCTAGCATGATGGGGCTTTGGATACAATATATCTTAAATGTAATAATAACTTGTGCAAATGAGATATTTGACAGCTGCAGGACTGCTCATTAGGCATGTTGGTTTAAAATTTTAAAAAATACACTTGCATTTCATTTTTAAATCCTATTACACATACATAGTCTACCCATGCAACATAGTCTACCCACGTCTGCTGCTGATATTTGAAAGATAAAAAATAAAATGACTGCTGGATGCGAAAACATGATTGTTTTTTTCACAAACTCCTCCTAATTGTGCCTGCTGCTTTCACTTCATTGAATCTGTGTCTACCTTCTTTTTTATTTCTTTCATGATCCTCATCTGCTTTGCTGTGCAGTTCACGTGACCTTATTTACAGCCTTTATTGGTCTGCAAACAGTGAACCATATGTACAATGGGCAAACACTTAATGCTTTCAGGTCAATGCCAGGTAAAAGGTTGATATTATTATGATTATTATTATTATTATTATTACCAACATTGTGCACATTTATCACCTGAAATACGCACGAAGTAGAAGATATATTTTTATAATCACCACTGCTACTGATATCTGTTTCTAAATACTCCAATGTTTGTATTACAAAGGAAGATTCGTATAAATTTAATATAATACAATTTTCCTTCCTGCAAATTATATTTAAGAACTAGAACTCTAAAACCATTTTTCTACTTAGCTATAGCAAAATTCCATCGCTCAACAATGCCAAGCCCTCAACTCTCCATTAAAGACTTCAGTAGCTGTCATATTTTATTGGATGGTTCCATTACTTTATCCAATAAAGATGATTGCTGTAGTGATAAGATCACATTTCTGTCATTACTGAGACTCATATATATATATAAAATGCAAGAAAAAGAAAAATTAAGCTTTTACCCATAACCACCAGACAGGCGTTAACATTTACTTTTTAACCTGATGTAAAGAAATAGCATTTTGAATAAATGACTTGTATAACATCTTTATCATTTTGATATGCTTTGGGGTTTATAAAATGACATGCTCTGGCGTGGCTTGTGGTAGCAGGAACGTAACACCCCGTTTTTCTCCTTTTTATAATTGTAAAGTAATACTATATATACTTTATAACCCAAATTAGGGAAGGGAAAGAAAAAGAAAAATATTAATGTCTTACCAGCATTGAAAAACTAGTACATAATGAATCTACAATTGACTATGGGTGTTTTCAGACCAGCTGTAAAATGCTATATACTTTATTTTATCATATTATGGTGACTGAGTACCTGTTGAAGGGGCTGTTTTTGGAACGCATATAGTACCACCCTTGGTGAATCCTAAGGCAACTCTGTTTGATTTCAGCATGGTGTTCAGTGTGAAAATGCTTCAGTCATCACCATGTTATTTTAATGAATGCCCTTATAGTTTCAGTATCACAACATCATGCTGACATTTACCACCCTGTCCCCACACACAATCCTTACCAAGCATGCCTTCTCTCTTTCTCTCTTTCTCCCCTCACCTACTTCCTCACAAGATTGCTATTGCTACGGGCACTCCAACCGCTGCACTTACATCGAGGTTGTAAACACGGCGGTCTGCGTGGGCTGCAGACACAACACTCATGGCCAACAGTGTGAAAAGTGCAAGAGAGGCTTCCACAGAAATGGGTCTGCCAAACTGGATGATGTAAATGTATGCATAGGTCAGTTTCTGAATGCCAGAAAAAAAAATGTATGCATGGCGGGGATGGACATGAAGGGGTATGGGTGCCTACATAATATTGAATTCGTAATTGTGCTATATCACATATGTTTTGTCCAACAATACATATATTTTTGTTGGTAATTGTTTAGGTATCCATTATTAAGTCATGATTTTACTAGGACAGAAAAACCCTGATTATATCCACACAAAATAGTAAGATGCATGGTAGTATCTTTTATACCATGACAGTTTTTTTCAATGGATAATGATGATTTTAAACTCCATACATTTGTACTTGTTTAATAGAGCTGTGTAATGTTAAGGCTTTAAAAAATACATGAAGCTATCTTTACTAATCGCTTGAGAACATATCCATCTATGGATGCTGTAATATCATTATATAGATACCCTGAATTTATATACACACCTTGTATTTTAGTTATTGGCACTTAAGTTAAATCGTTTAACTTAACATGTATTATGTGATTAATTATCACACATATGGTATTCAATCAAATCCAGTAGTATACTGACTTCTTAAAGTGTTACTAAACCCACAACAGTAAAATCAGTCTGTGTATGCAGTAAAGCATGCTTGTTATACTCACTGTGGAACCTAAGGAGTTAATCCTCCACATTGTGTAAAAAAAGCTGTTTGATCCTGGCTTCTCTAAACCTCCCCTCCTTCCACTGGCTCCTAATAATTTCCTGATAACACAGAGTCTATAGAGTCAGGCTGCACATGCTCAGTTTGGTGTGTATTGCTACAGAGGTTTTGTTTTTTTCTTGGAAGGGTGCATGTGTTTAGCACAGGGCCAATCAGCACTGTCCAGGCAGAGGGTCGGGGTCTTGCAGACTCATAGATAAGTCAGAAAACTCCTCCTACAAGCTTTAACCAGTACTTGGCTGGACACTAATAGAAGTCACAAGACTGCTCTAACTGCTGATGAGAAAAGGTATTTAGCAGTTTATATTTACTAAAATAATTGCATTTCCATGTTCTGTGTACTGTGGGAGACCAGATATTGTGAATGCAGGGCCCTGGGTTTAGTAACACTTTAAGGGTTGATTTACTAAAGACAAATAGGCTGATCACTTTTGCAAGGGAATTTGCACTTTGCAAGGTGGTTTTCCCCAGAGCTTAGTGAATGTGGTGAAATTTCACTTTGGAAAAAAATATTCAACCATATGCATGGAAAATAAAAGTAAACAGCCAATTTACCTTTAGTGAATCAACCCCCATATGTCAATGCACATAGACAAGGACTACAATAGTTGTTCTGCTCAAATGGTTAAGCAAACCCTTTTCTTAAAGATACCAGTGCCTACTACTTCCACATATGAGTTATTCATTATAAACAGTTCAGTTCACCAGTGTTAACCCGAGAACCAAAAATCTTCTAGGGAATATGTGTGTGTCGCTCAGACTCTGTGGTAAGGGGTATGGCACTAGATGGGGCACTCAGACTAAAGCAGGGTGTACACACTTTGGGATTGATTTACTAAAACCGGACAGTGCAAAACCTGGTGCAGCTGTGCATGGTAGCCCAGCAGCTTCTAACTTCAGCTTGTTCAATTAAGCTTTGACAAGAAAAACCTGGAAGCTGATTTGTTTCTATTCAGAGGTGCTCCAAATTTTGCACTCTTCAGTTTTATTAAATAAGCCCTATAGTTTTTCTTTATTCAAACAGCATGTTGAACACCAAAAAAATCTGGCAGATCAATGCATCAACACAATGATTGGTCATGCTGGGATCTCTCCCGCTGAGCTATTGTATTCTGACAGGGGGGACTCCTCCCACCAGAATACATTGGCTGCAAGCACTGATTGAATGCTAGTTTTCCAGCATGACCATTCAACACAAGCTGTAAATTAGACTGGTTTCTGTACACACATACTGAAAGTTGTACGGTTCCTATTGAACCAGATGACTTTCGGCACTTGTGTACCGGGCTTACGTTATTCCCCACTCTGGGTGCTGTTTACCTCATAGTGTAGAGATTGTGAATCCAGGCTTTCAGCAAAAACTTGCATGCCAAAGACACTTCCTGTGACAGTTATGTGGCGTTGCTCTCTTCAGAGTGATAGGCATAGGTCAGTGATGAAAGCAGTCATTAGCAATGGACGTGTGGGCTTAGCAACTGACTTTTGATAAAAAGTCAAAATTTGAATATTATTAACTTCACTGTTTAGCCTGCACATTTTAAGAAAATAAGGAGTGTGTTGTTGCTGATGGAGTTGATAATGATGTGCTCTTGATTACATATTTTGGCAATGGCAATGGAAATGTCCAGTGTCTGGATTATTTAGATTTGTCAATAAATATCTGGCTAAATCTATTAAATACCTAATCAGCAGATGCTCAAGAAAAGTGTCAGAATCTATTATAGTTATATCATGTATATCATGTATAGTTAAATCATGGGAAAGACACCAACACCGAATACAGACTGCTGGGAAGGCAAGCTGTAACATTGATAAAGTTAAGTGCAAAATATGTATTACATTAACAAGTTAACCCAATAGTAATATTATTACTGATGATAAATGCTCAGGTGGATCAGTTGGGGAGTACTATTTGTGCAATTCTGGATCTAAAAATCATAGAGTGCGGTATTAATCTCAAATTGTAGCAAGGCCCAAAAAAAAAAGAAAAATCTTACTACATAGCAGATATAATTCAGGGTGATGCAGAATTTATCAATCTCACAGCATCAGGAAAAAAAGCTGTTCCCCAGCCTGGAGGTTCTAGCTTTGACGCTGTGTAACCTTCAGCATGAAAAAAGTGGAGCAAACAGTCCATAAGCAGGATAGAGAAAAAAATAGACAGACGGATAGATAGATAGATAGATCGATAGATCGATAGATAGATAGATAGATAGATAGATAGATAGATAGATAGATAGATAGATAGATAGATAGATACCTTTCTGTGAAGGATACAATTTCTTCTTTTTATGGTTTCTTTTTATTTTTTTTCTTTACAGAACACATTTTGTTCTTCTTGAGACATTTCTCCTAGGGTTCTCACCTCCACCAAAAATGACAGACATTTTACAGTTACTAATATCTCTCTATAGACTTAATTAATGCTTCTCATTCTAATGATTATTACCAGACTGCCCACCTATGCTATAGCTTGACTCAAATACAAGAGCATCTGTTCAATCAGACAAAAAAGCGAGAGTGAGAGGAAGATGAATATAAACCTTTATCACACCTCTGAGAAAAGCAAAGGCGCTGGGAATGGGGCAAGACTCTTCATCTTAATTAAAATGAACAGCTTTGGCTGTTAGAGGAAAAATAGGCCCCCTGAATTTCTGTGGGCAAGAAATAAAACATAAATAGCACACGTGTAATTATTTTTGATTATTTATGGGAAAGATGTGAGTCAACATTTTATTTACTTTCCTATGTATGTCTAGGGAGAATAACAGATAGATGAGTAGATATTATATAGGCAGACACATTACAGCTAATTAAAATGCTGAAAAAAAGACCACAAAAAGCATACTCTGAGGGATGACATGTCTCAAACATTGCATGGCAACCAATCAGATGCAGTTCTGTACTGGTAAACTGCAATAGGAAAATAAAGATTTGAATATGACTGGTTGCTGTGAGCTTTCCGAGTCTGTTTCAGATCAGATCACATAAACCAAGCCTACTATCATGTCATTCAGTTAATATCTATGTATTGAACACTTTGATCTGATCTGATATGATACAGGTTGCCACAGGCATGACACAAAATCACCCTGTATCTATTAACCTGAGCCAAGGGTGCATGACAGTCTTTGTTATCATAGCCATGAATGATGGTCTGGTCATCTATTATGCACCAATAGAAAATAGATCATCAACCTTCATTATATGCAGAAAATTAGGCTGCATCTCTTATAACATGCTATGTACTCATGTGTATTGGTCCCAAGGGAAATGGTGTTACACAAAGTATAGTAGCCAAGCATATTTTTGTATACTGCATTTATATCAGTAAAAGATATTGGTTGTCAAGAGTTATAACATTACAAAGTACCTTAACTCTATGCATTGTCCTTCTTATTAAAGTCATATGTTTGAACCATGCAATTTCCATGTCAACTACACAATAAATTGAACACATAAAAACAGAAAAAAATAAAAAGGTCTTTGTGTTGCCCATACCAACCTAACCACCAAATGTACCCCTTGCAACATTTGTTCTTTTCCTTTCTATAGTTTTTAGAAATTAGCCCAAGAATGTGGCATAGACTTAAAAGTTCCAAGGTACAATTATCTGTTTAACAAATAATGGGTGATTTTATTAGGAATACAAGTAAATCACTGTGTTGCCATTTTTATTTATTTGAAAAACAAAATAGTGCATTGAGTGGAAAAAGATAACTGATATTTCTTTGAATGTAGCTGTTAAAAAAATCTCTGAATATGCTCGCTTTTTTTCACAATAGAAATTACTGTATATTTATACTATGTGATTGTGACTATTTCCATGGCTATAACTATTGCTATTATTATTATATTATAATTATTATTATTGATATTAGAAGTGTTATCAGTAATAGTATTATAATCCCTTGTTCCTGAATTTATTAAATCTATTCCTGTTGCTTTACAATATGCTCCTTGCTCACACTACTTACAACTACTACCTTTCCAATTAGCCACTCATGGTACCTTTATCTTTCAGTTAATTATAATGCTTTCCTAGTTAATATATCACATTTTTAATAATTTCCTAAGCATCCCATGACATACATATGCAGACACTCTCATGTTCATCATTTCAGCATCTCATTACTTTAATCTCTAACTTTTAAGATTTACAGGGGTTCTGAAAATGACTGACTCTGACCAGATGATGCAATTAGTAGAAGTCTGCAGTCCATAATAGTTACATAATTAGCCAGGTTTAAAAAAGACACTTGTCCAGGGTATTCAACCAATAGACAATTAAATCAATTCAAAACCTGCACATACAGATCACTAAACCCACAATTGTTCCAGGGGAGGCAAACAAATGTATATAAAGCATGGTCCATTAAAAAAAAAATCCTTCCTGATCCCTTAAGGCCCTGAAGCCCAGGCTGCAGGTGTTTGCAGTTTGTCCATTGAACCACAGCAGTTAGTAGAGAATGAAACTTAAGATCGCTAATATTATAGCTCCTTTACAATTCAGCACTCCAATTTGTAAAAGAGCTATAATATTAGTGATCTTAAGTTTCATGCAACATGTCCCTAGTCTCTGACCATCTCCTACAGAATTACTTGTCTCCAAACCCTTCTGTAGCACACAGTATGAGGTACCCCTGTAACATTACAGATAATTAGTGTTATGTGTGGCCCTAATGGTGGTATCAAGGGCTGCATCTGTGTACCCCTGTAGCTTGTACGTTGACTACAAGTGCCCTCAGCCAAATTTCCCTTGGATTACCAAAATGAAAAATGTTGCACTGTTAAATGTTTATGAATACAGAGCTGGGTGGTGACACACAAAGACCAGATATTTAATTTTCTTGTGTGCCATCACCCATCTCTGGGTCTTTGTTGCTGGTTTATAATGTTAGATCCCAAGAGAGTGTTAGGCCTTCCTAACTAGCCCACACTTATTTTACTGTTTATGTGGACATGGACAGATCATGAGCTACAATTGTGATGCTTTCACAGCTAAGTATGACTGGTACTGTATAAAAATATATTGTCAGATCAGTGGGTAAAGCTCCAAATCAGCCCCTTCAGTCTGAACCTATGTGATGACTGTTTTTTTACTATCAGATGGGAAAATGAATATGTTCTATAGATGGTGAAATTTTATATTTGTAAGTTTTTCGTAATAAAATGCCAAATGGAAATAAAATGCTTACAGGATCCTTTTCTATTATCAACAAAACAGCTTTTTTCTTTTTCATTTTGTTTTGCATATGTCAAAGCATACTTTACATGTGCTTGTATAACATTTCTTTTCTTGAAAATGAGGCAGTACCAAGTAAAAAAAGTGTAATCACAGTTTACAGTATTCCGTAGTATTGAATGTAGTATATTTGTTTGCTACACCTGTAAACAACTGGCATTTCATATTTACAAGGAGTATACACAAAAGTTCCATAGATTAGGGTGAGCTTATCAAGTCTCTTTCCTGCTATCTTTTCTGTCATACTTGTACTTTACAAACAAACAACACCCGTGGGATCTTTTAATAAAATATGTATGTTCTGTACAGCTTGCCCCATGTTGTTGTGGTATCTTATGCATTCCTAGGCATTGTGGTCTGTGGATATCATAAACTAGTCCAAGCTAAAATAAGATTGTGCCTCAGATCATTTGTTGGATTTAGAGTCCAAAAACTGCTTAGGTGATTTTTTAATATTTAAGGCTAGAGTTCTCAGTTGTGGCCGAAGATTCACAGCGAAATTACTGTGTTCTCTAATAAACATTACTGAACTGCAAACAAAATATCACACAGCTAAGCAGAAAGGGAAACATTTTTTGGCTAACAAAAATAAGAATTCCATGCAGTGCTGATCAGTTAATTTGAGGATCGTCAGCATAGGGTGTTAATAAATTTATCATGTTACTGGTTTATAAATCTGCATTTTCATAGTGGTGGTCCAGAATTATTGACACAAGCCAATAGAAGCACCAAGGGGAAGTTGCAGAACTGGATGCTTCATTTGGTATTTGTTCAAGACTGACACTTCGAAGCAACAGAAATGGTGGCTCATGGGTATTTCTAATTATCACCCAGTGTTGCCTTAGGAGTTTATGTGAAATCTCCATTAACAGCTGTAAAATATTGTAATTATGAATATATATATATTAGAGGTAATATCTTAATTACTACGCCTGTATGTGAAAAGGCTTTTCACAGACGCTTTGGGGCCTATACTTGTTTATCTAAACAATGGGACCTAGACCTCTTTGTTCTACAAATATTCACTTCAAAGGATCCCTCGTTTAGATATGCAATGGAGGCGGCGAGCCTGTCCTCCCTACTCAACTTCCCTGAAAATGTAGTTGCATTAAAGGATGCTGACTTAGACAAACTATAGGGATTGAGGATTAGCCAATCGGAAAGGAATATGGAGGCCCACCAATCAGGGCCATTCCAGGCCAACCAATGAGGCACCGGCCTAGAATGATATACCCAGACTAGAGGGGAGGAGACACACTCTCTTTGAATGGTAGTCATCAGGATGGGGCTGCCCTGTGCAGCAGCATGGTAACTATGGTCTATTTGATGGTCTTATATGTTATGTGTTTGGCTGTTTGTATGTGGTTGTTTTAAGCAATATAACCTAATTCCTATAGTTTAACCTATGTGTTTCTCCATATGCAAGGTATAATAGATAGATTGCTGTATAATTTTTAGACCTCCCTACTATTTACTAATAAATGTTATTGTTGTGTTGAAGCCTTCACTTATGGTCAAAGAGCTTTCATTTAACCCAAATCATATATGAAGAGATATTAAATCTTAAATATAACATACAGGTAACACCCGGCATTTACCTTGAGCCAATTCACTGATCAGGAGTCTATGAAATTCTTCTAAAGTAACACATTGCAGAAAAGCAGATAAGCCACAACAGTTAATCATCTTACAACATTCTACTTATATCGGAGTTAAAAGTTGATTTCTGACTCACTGTAGTTACTGCACAAAGCTGATTTTACACCATGTTATTAACCACAGCAAGACATTTTGCTTGCTCAATAACCGAAAATGTACTATGAAACAAAACTGGTCGTTGAGCTTATTGAACTGCCAGCCTCTAGTTATTGCTTGTTTCCTTCATATATATTTAAGGAGCATACATAGTTATGTTAAAACAACCCTATTAGTAGCTTTACAATCTGCATGAATTAAATCCTGTCATGTCTTAATATAGCAACAGTATTATTAAAAAAAGTGTGCATTTTATTATTCTAAAGCATTTTTTAATCTCCAGTCACATGACTTTTCCCAGGTAGGGCCATACAAGATCTACATGAGATGGACCATCCAAAGAGAAAGCAGGCAATGGGAAAGCATCTCTTTAGTTTCTACACACCAGGAGATCACTCTATCTAGTTGTGATGTTTAACCTTTTGGCAAGTAATAGGGGAAGAGGCACTAGGGTGGATGATGTGTGTAAGACAACTTGCTTACCCACAGTCAGAATATTACAACAACCACACAAACACTAGGATAGATGTGTATCTGTGATAACATCTTAGTTCAAAAAGTAGATACGTGGCCGCACAGACGGATGCATCATTCATACACAGTTTCCTGTGAATGAGTTAGACTGCAAGTACCATCATCCTCTGGGGCCAAGAGCTTAGAGTTCTCAATGAACTGTGGAGAGCATCCTCGTAGTTCATTGATTCAGTAACTGCCTGCCTGTATCAGAGGTATGGGCAAAGGGCTGAGTGTCTGCAGAATACATGCATTGCACCTGCGATCTGCTGATTGAAGGCTGCAATGTAAAAAAATAATAAACTTTTACCTGCAAAAAAGATGTGTATTTATTTTTTTTTTTTACAAAAGGTGAACTTATCCTGTAAAGTGAACCAGTGCCCAGAATGTGCCGAATGAAGTATTTAAAACAGTAGAACAACAGTGAACACAGTAATAAAAAAAAAAACCCTCATTCAACTCGGTAGCTGTAGACATTGTGGAGAAATCTCAGCTTTTTTCTGTGAGAGCAGATCTTGTCAGCCTGTCAGCCTTCTAATGTAAGCACACAGCAAGTGTTTTAAAGCTGAGCACCAGGAAAAAAACTAGATAGATGTTTAGATATTTTCCCATACATTATAGTTCTGGCTTTCATACAGTGCATAAAGTGAAAGATAGTGGCCAATGATTGGACAAGGGTAGGGGCAAATTAATGTCATAATCTCCCCACATCCAATCACAGAACACATTGTATTCTGTGAAAATAATACAAAATGTTTTGAGAATGGATATTTTGGAGTCTGAGCAACACAATATCCTTCACATATATCCTGTATGAAAGCCAGAACTGTAAGTTTCAGTGTTGGAAGTTTGGTGCTTACACTAGTGATGGGATGAATGAAATTAAGAGTTTTTGCATCTACAGTATCTCACCTCCCATTTTTGTAAATGTTTTATTATAACTTTTCATGTGATAACACTGAAGAAATGACACTTTGCTACAATGTAGTGAGTGCATAGCTTGTATAACAGTGTAAATTTGCTGTCCCCTCAAAATAGCTCAACACACAGCCATTAATGTCTAAACCGCTGGCAACAAAAATGAGTACACCCCTATGTGATAATGTCCAAATTGGGCCCAAAGTGTCAATATTTTGTGTGGCCACCATTATTTTCCAGCACTGCCTTAACCCTCTGGGGCATGGAGTGCACAAGAGCTTCACAGGTTTCCACTGGAGTCCTCTTCCACTCCTCCATGATGACATCACGGAGCTGGTGAATGTTAGAGACCTTGTGTTCCTCCACCTTCTATTTGTGGATGCCCCTCAGATGATCAATAGGGTTTAGGTCTGGAGAGATGCTTGGCCAGCCCATCACCTTTAAACTCAGCTTCTTTAGCAAGGCAGTGGTTGTCTTGGAGGTGTGTTTGGAGTTATCATGTTAGAATACTGCCCTGTGGCCCAGTCTCCAAAGAGAGGGGACCATGCTCTGATTCAGTATGTCTCAGTACATGTTGGCATTCATGGTTCCCTCAATGAACTGTAGCTCCCCAGTGCTGGCAGCATTCATGCAGCCCCAGGCCATGACACTCCCACCACCATGCTTGACTATAGGCAAGACACATTTGTCTTTGTACTCCTCACCTGGTTGCTGCCACACACGCTTGACACCATATGAACCAAATAAGTTTATCTTGGTCTCATCAGACCACAGGAAATGGTTCCAGTAATCCATGTCCTTAGTCTGCTTGTTTTCAGCATACTGTTTGCAGGCTATCTTGCGCATCATCTTTAGAAGACTCTTCCTTCTGGGATGACAGCCATGCAGACCAATTTGATGCAGTGTGTGGTGTATGGTATGAGCACTGACAGGCTGACCCCCCCACCCCTTCAACCTCTGCAGCAATCATATGTCTATTTCCCAAAGACAACCTCTGAATATGACGCTGAGCATGTGCACTCAACTCATTTGGTTGACAATGGTGAGGCCTGTTCTGAGTGGAACCTGTCTTGTTTGGCAATCTTCTTATAGCCTAGGCCATCTTTATGTAGAGAAGCAATTCTGTTTTTCAGATCCTCAGGAGTTCTTGGCCCTGTGGTGCCATGTTAAACTTCCAGTGACCAGAATGAGAGAGTGAGAGCCATAACACCAAATTTAACACACCTGCTCCCCATTCACAACTGAGATCTTGTAGCACTCCACTAACGTGTCACATGAAAATAGATAATTGAGCTCAATTTGGACATTTTCACTTAGAGATGTACTCACTTTTGTTGCCAGCGGTTTAGATATTAATGGCTGTGTGTTGAGTTATTTTGAGGGGACAGCAAATTTGCATTTTGCAAATTATACAAGCTGTACACTCACTACTTTACATTGTAGCAAAGTGTCATTTCTTCAGTGTTGTCACATGAAAAGATATAATAAAATATTTACAAAAATGTGAGGGGTGTACTCACTTTTGTGAGATACTGTAATTGTATCTCCACACAAATGGAACACCCATCATTAGAGGTAATTTAATAGCTAAACATTGTTTTTTTTCCTGGAGCTCAGCTTTAAGGTGTTAGAAAACTGTAACCCAAGGTTGGGGTCTCTGTTGTGATTTGTGAAGATCTTTGAGAATGAATTACTGCACATTACAAGTAGCTAGAGAGGTGAGTGAGTGGCTTGGTTTAAAGCTCTTTTTAATGTGTGATAAGTATATGTAAATTGTTTATTCCAGTAGTCTTGGTACAGGTGTGCTTGCATTTAACGTGAAAACATTTGACACCAGGCCCGCTTTAAAAGGGGTTTACACTCAGAATAGAAAGTAAATCTCTTCCATATGATAACACAGAGGACGATCTTCACCAGTATCTTCTTCGTGAGCAAAAGTAGGACATTAGTAAATGTTCTATAACTTTTAGCCTTTCTAGCTCCTATAGAAGTGGTTTAATCATCAGTTCCACAAAAAGGGATCCAAGCACTTTAATAAAAATTATTAGTGGGCATGTGTGCATGTGCCCCCAAGACTCTCTTGATGACCAACCCTGCCAACTCTGTCATATATCAGCCTGGATGTCACATCACTTCCTCAAACTCAGCCTATCCAAAACCAAGCTTATGAAATTTCCTCCCCTACGTGCCACTTCCCCTGATTTCACCGTCAAAATCAACAGCTCAACTATCAACCTGTCCCCCCACGCCAAGGTCCTAGGTGTAATCCTGGACTCCAAATTAACCTTTCGGCCCCACATCCAATCGCTATCCAAAATTTGCCGCCTCAACCTCCGCAACATCTCCAAGATACGCCCCTTCCTAAAAAATGACACCACAAAGCTTCTAATCCACTCCCTGGTCATCTCTCGACTACTGCAACTCCCTCCCCTCTGGCCTACCTCTAAATGGCCTATCCCCACCTCAGTCCATTATGAACGCTGCCGCTAGGCTCATCCACCTTAAAAACTGCTCGGCGTCTGCTACACACCTATGTCAATTCCTCCATTGGCTGCCACTCAACCAACGTATTAATTTCAAGATACTAACAATAACTTATAAAGCAATTCACAACCTGGCCTCCAGCTACATCACTAACCTGGTCTCAAAATACCAACCAAATCGATCTCTTCGCTCCTCCCAAGATCTCCTGCTCTCTAGCTCCCTTGTCCCCTCATCCCATGCTCGCCTCCAGGACTTCTCCAGAGCCTCTCCCATTCTCTGGAATGCTCTACCCCAATCTGTCTGACTTTCTCCTACTTTGTCTACCTTCAGAGAAGCCTATCTGGCTCTCAACTAACAACTGTACATTTATCTTCTACATTAGCACATCCCCCACAGTTATTACCTCTTGTATCTCTTGACCTTCCCTTTTAGATTGTAAGCTCTAATGAGCAGGGCCCTCTGATTCCTACTGTATTTAAGTGTATTGTATTTGTACTGTGTACCCTCAAGTTGTAAAGCGCTGCGTAAAGTGTTGGCGCTATATAAATCCTGTATTATAATAATAATAATAATGTACAAATCCCAAAATGCAAGGGGGAATGTGCATCCATACTATGCAATTAGCAAATGCTTGTACTACTGATATAGATGGAACAAAATTATATAACGAGCAGGCCCCCTGTGATTCCCCCTCTTTGGAATTGTATTGTAACTGTACTGTCTGCCCTCATGTTGTAAAGCGCTGCACAAACTGTTGGCACTTATATATAAATCCTGCATAATAATAATAGCAGAAAATAAAAGTGAGAATTTAAGGGAGCGTGGACAGGTTAGTATTAGATTTAGGAGATTGCTGGATGGGTGGAGGTATAGTTATTCTTTATTGCTAAATAAAAACATCAATTCAATAAAAACTTGCATGCAGTGCTCCTTGGCATTTGAGGATCCCTGAGTGCTCAATAGGAAAACTATATAGGCATACAGGCACCTGGTATGGTATAGGAATGGCAATTTAGCAGCTTTTCGATGACTTTAATTATGTATGATTGAATTGGTGGTTAGTTGTCTGCCTGTCGGGTTAATCCACAAGGCTTCAAAACCTTCTGAGACAATGATACACCTTTTAGAGGACTTTATTGGTTTGCTATGGATTGGTTGTGAAATATTATTATATTTAGTGAGTCTGCATATTTTATGCTGAGCTGCACAATTTAAAAAAGGATGTATTCTGCAGTTTATTTGGATATTGCAACCAGGCATGCTTTATGTTTACATTGTATAAAGGAGTTTTGAAAAGTTTCCTGCATACTTTGGACTTTAGAAAAAAATCAGCACAGTGAATCTGAAAACTCAATGAAGTTCTTTAAATGACACATTTAAGCTCCATACACACTTAGCATTTGGCCCCTGTACATGAGGGTTCAGCATTTAAGTGTGGGTGGACGTCACAGATGCACCGTCCAGCCCCACTGCTGGCGGCATGTTAGACTCAATGCAAGGCTGACATCTGTTGCAGCTGGATGGCGCACGGAGTGTTCTAACATTTAGGGCAGTATATTCCCAGGGATGAATGCCCAGAGCAAAGACTTCTTGTGTTCCAGACATGTGTCCCTGGGCACATACTGACGTGAACATTAGCACCACTCTATGCACCATTTAGCCACAGCAGCTGTCTGTGTCTCAGAGACTTGGAAAATCAGTATTGGCTTTTTTTGGTGCTTTACATCAAACAACACTGAATTATATTAACCACTTGCCGACGACTGATCGGCATTTGACGGCGACAAGGTGGCTCTGTAACGCGAATCGCCGTCATATGATGCCCGCGCGCTCATTGTGTCAGGGGAGGGCCAGGGAGCGGGTGCGGTGGATTCGATCTCTGCTGGCCACCCACGATGCCCCCCCCTGGAGTGAAAGAACGGAGGTCCGTGTAAGTAAACACGGACCTCCGTTCTGTGAGGGGGGAAGGGCTGTGATAACAGCCTTCCTCTACACGGAAGCTGTGATCGCTTCCCTTCCCCAGCTAGGGCAGTCCCCCCACAGTTTGAACACGCCCAGGGAACACAGTTAACCCTTAGAGCGCCCCGCTGCAGGTTAACCCTTTCACTGCCAATGGCATTTACACAGTAATCAGTGCATTTTTATAGCACTTATCGCTGTATAAATGCCAATGGTCCCAAAAAAGTGTCAAAATGGTCCGACATGTCTGCTGAAATATCGCAGTACCGCTAAAAATCGCAGATCGCCGCCATTACTAGTAAAAAAATAAAATAAAATAAAAACATCAGAAATGAATTCTCATCATCCCTAAACGCGACCACTTTTGTGCAAACCAATCAATAAACGCCGACTGCAATTTTTTTTTATCACAAATATGAGGAAGAATATAAATCGGCCAAAACTGATGAAAAAAAATGTTTTTTTATATTTTTTGGATTTGTATTTTAGCAAAAAGTAAGAAATTTGCGTTTTTTTGCAAAATTGTCGCTCTTCTTTTGTTTATAGCGGCGATCAGAAATGACGCAGAGGTGATCAAATACCACCAAAAGAAAGCTCTATTTGTGGGAAAAAAAGGACGCAAATTTTGTTTGGGTACAACGTCGCATGACCGCGCAATTGTCAGTTAAAGCGACGCAGCGCCTAATCGCAAAAAGGGCTCTGGTCCTAAAGGGGGAAATGCTTCCGGTCCTTAAGTGGTTAAAAATTCATAATTTATTTCAACATCAATAAAAACATGTATTTAACTCCAATAAAAAATATATTTGCACTTAGGGTTCATTTTATATCGGTCTTGCTTTATACAGGAATACTTTGATGGTAAATCCCGACATGTTTTGCCCTTTAGGCTTTTTTTAGGGGATATTTTGTCTGCATAACATTCCCATGCAGATTATTATGCTACTTGGTCAATTTGAATAGATAGTTCAGAGAAAGATATTCTATTCCCATCCAACCAGGTAGGGTAGTATATGACCACAGGATATATACATAGACCCAGTAAGTGTAGTGCAATTAAACGCCACACTGGAGCGAGCATTCCTCACAGATGGTATGGACTTGGTGTGCTTTAAGCATATCTTGTTGGGGACTCTGCATGCATCCATGTGGCTCCAGCGTTTAATTACACTACACTCTCTGGGTCTCTATATATCTCCTGCGATCATATACTACCCTACCTGGTTGGATGCATGGGTACGTTATGCGGACAAAATATCCCCTGAAGAAGCCTAAAGGGTGAAACATGTCAGGATTTGCCATAAAAGTATTCCTGTATAAAGCAAGACTGATACAAAATGAACCCTAAGTGCAAATATATTTTTTATTGGAGTTAAATACATGTTTTTTCTTGATGTTGAAATCAATGAATATTTTTTAATACAATTCAGTGTCGTTTGATGTGAAGCACCAAAAAAATCCCAATACCTATTTTCCAGGTCTATTTCAAATATATGGGATGTGGTGTGTTGGCTTATTGGCGATCGACCCACATTTATTTTCCAGTGTCTCAGAGAGTTTCACAGGCTGCCAGCAGTGGGACTGCACAGTGCATTCCGCCTGCGCCTAAACGCTGGAGCCTCATGCCCTAGGGCTAAAGCATGCATGGGGCCTAAAACACAAATATGAGTTTTAAATTACACATGTGTCAAAGTATCCAATCAAGGCACACACTTGCCAAGATAAACAATCTTGAAATGACTATAGCATTTTAGTGTACTGTACATAGAATATAAACATTTAAGCAAAATAGGGAACATCTCACCCTTTTTAGACCTTGTGGGAAATAGGTTGCTATGCCAACATGTTTGTGGCACCGTATGGGTAGGAATTATTTATGCTTCTATGGCGGTCTAGTATTATTCTATTCTATTATTCTAGCCATATTCTATGGCGGTCGAGTTATGAGCATTGCTATGGGTACCATTATGGGTAACTTCACCCGCCATAGTAAATTTTATGGGGAGAAAATGTGCTAATCATTGTCTGTCGTTAGTATTAATGGTATGTTTACAATAAATGTGGGTGTTTCTAGGAGTTGACTGTGCTATTTAAACCAACAGCCAAACACATATCTCCCCCAGGCAGGAGGTCCAGGGAAGAACTAACTTCCCAATGTCACTTTCTAAATAATTATACCCTCTACCTACTCCACTGGCAATAAAACTCCTAGTGGTTGGCTAACGAGAGATAAATATTTATAGCTCTGATTAGTGCCAGAGGCACAAGTGACACCTACCGGCAGTAGACAGTAACCAGAGCCAAGGAGAGACCTAAGAAAGCCAAACTGTCAAATGAACTGAGCTTATACCATTTACCACCACTAAATTTAAATAGACATACCTGCATAGGGTAGGGTGGCTATATGTAAAGAATGTGGAAGAAGTAGAATCTCAGTCTGGATTGTATTGCTGTCTACATACTCTGGAACACAATTTATGGTCATGCAAAATACAATTTTAGGTTATCACATTAACTGTCACTTGAACAAGAAATGATGGCAAATCTCCTATTGGAGAAACCTTTTCTGAGGACAAATGTCTCCTCACTTTAGAGAGATCTTCTTCTGCTTCCTGTTGCATCTCTGGGACAGAAAATGAAGAGTGATCTCCCTAAGACACAGACATCAAAGAAAAATACATTAGACATTCACTAGTCTCTCAAAAACTAAAAGGAACATATTACAGCTTTATACACTTTAAGTAAATCAGGCCTATTGCGTGGCCACGGCCCTGGCCATACAGATAGTAACATCAGTTCAATGTCCTTCTGGCTTTAACGTGGAACTAAAGTGTCATGACTTCTACTTTGTGTTTACATTGCTGCTCTTTCATTTCAGTTTAAGAAAGTTAAAATGTATTTAAAAGCTGTGGGATATTCCTCCAATCCTAAATGTCAATAGAAAAGTACATTAACACCAAGAACAATGCAGCAAGCAATTTATGATTGCCTGAAGCCCTTGATATTAATATAAGGGGTATATGGATTCCTACCAAATTTAACATGGCGAGGCTACACGCTGCTCTTGTATGTGGCGGCTTTTCACAGTTAAACAAAGCTTTTTTATACATAACGGAAAAAAAAATATTTTCTGTTATCTGTGAATGAAGCGAACGCAATGAATTGTAAGTAAATGTGTTACTACTGCCCCCTAGTGCTGAGCTGAGGAATAGTTGTCAGAAGTAAAGCCTCAACCTATTTTGGTAATCTTTTATGTTGGAAAACAGAAATTTACCACTTTACAATGGCCAGCAATGTACAAAACATAGTACAAAAAAATGTATTTGTTTTTATAGAACCTGACCAGGGTTTGTGAAGACCAGAGCCTTTATTGCACATATTTTCTAAGTTTGTCACCTTTTCAGGGAAAAAATGCTAGCCTTATGACCTCTTTCCTATCAGTAGGTCTGTAAAACAGCAAACAGGTGGCATCCCTAGTTAAAAGATAAAAATATGGGAGCTGTGATTGCTAGCTTAGTTTTTAAAGATGCAGGGTTATCATTTAGATTTTTGCTCCATTACCTGGCAAATCACTGTCACAGGAGGGAATTAAGACTTATAGACTTCAAAGGCGACTTGCTTGTTTAAGGTCAGCAACTCACTATCAGGGGTAGGGAACCTGTGGCTCTCCAGGTGTTGTAGAACTACATTTCCCATGAGGCATTGCAAGGCTGATGGATACAATTACTCCCAGAAGCATGATGGGAAATGTAGTTCTACAACAGCTGGAGAGCCGCAGGTTCCCTACCTCTGCACTAGATGGTGAAGCTAGGATTGACAGCCATTGACAAGTTAGCAACTGCATCTCTCATATATCTGATTTTACAAGTTCATTTTAAAGCTCCAGGCACAAAAACTTAAAGGCTAAGTTCACCTTTTGTAAAAAAAAAAATATATAAATGCACATGATTTTTCAGGTAAAAACCCTGCGAGTAAAAAGATTGCAGGGTCCAATGCCAGACTCCTTCAGACACTCAGTACAGCTGACTTCCATACCTTCATATGGGCAGACACTTACTGAAGTGCAGGAAGTGCCAATGAGCTACGAGAGCGCTCACCAGCACCTGCACAGCACATGAAGAACTACAAACCTCCTGCCACTGTGGAAGATGGGACTTGTAGTCCATTCATTCACAGATATCTGTGAGTGAAGGATGCAGCTGTGTGGATGGAGCCCTGCACCACTGTGCTGTTTTCATATTGTAATAGCGGGTGAAGCAAGAGGATCCCCTGCCCGGTGTCACAAACGGTGATCGGGGGTGTGGGCAGGTGCTGTATAGTAACTTGTTATATGTTACACCCTAAATATGGGTGTAACAAAAGGTGAACTTATCCTTTACAGTTAAATATGTTCCTCTATAGCCACAAGGGATATTAAACCACTTTTTGTGCACCAAATACCATTATAAACCCAGGTCTTACCTTGTAAAAGTGACATCATCACTGTGCTGTACGAAGTCTGTGCAGTGAGCAGAGCTGTGGTAGGGGCCCAGCAGCTCCATCCACTGCAGGAGCAGCAGGGATTGCTTTTATTACAGGAAGGTAAAGTTTCACACTGTATTACTGTACAAATCTGGAATCTGGCAGGGACTCGCTACAGGAGTAGCGACAGTAAATTCCCTACAGGAATAGTGATAGGAGCAGAGAAGAGGGGAGAGCTGGGAAGAGGTGCAGGCTGTGCTCTCCCCCTCCAGCTCCTCCATCCTGTTGAAGCAACACTCCTTGATACAGGAGTTGATACAGGAACACTGTCAGATTGAGACTGCAGGGTTTGATTACCCACCCCACCTAGGGTTGCCACCTGTACGGTTTTCCCCCGGACAGTCCGGTTTTTGAATGATGTGTTCGGGTTTTCATCTGCCCCAGACCCGGACACATCATTCACACCGCACTGCATCGGGAGTGAGAAGTCAGCTCACTATCGGCTCTGTCTCTCCAGCAGCCCAACGGCGAGTGTCAGTGAATTAGAGCCCCTCCCCCTGCTCCTTCTCTGCTCTGTGCACTCACACGGGAGGAGGAGGGGGAGCAAGGACGCGGCTGACAGAGGTACAAAAGTTTTATGCTGTGTAGAAGGACAGGGAGGAGGGGGAGAGAGAGGCATGGAAGGAGAATACCGTGACAATTGTGTAGTGATTGGGGGGGTTAAGAGGATGTGAGGGGGCACTTTGGCAGCCTTGAAATCCTACAACCCCTTCCAGCACCACCCCCCAGCACCATCCCCCCCAGCAAACATCTAACCCCTTCCAGCATCATCCCCCCCAGCAAACATCTAACCCCTTCCAGCACCATCCCCCAGCACACATCTAACCCCTTCCAGCACCATCCCCCCCAGCACACATCTAACCCCTTCCAGCACCACCCACCCACAGCACACATCTAACCCCTTCCAGTACCATCCCCCCCAGCACACATCTAACCCCTTCCAGCACCATCCCCCCAGCACACATCTAACCCTTTCCAGCACCATCCCC
>BLSH010205254.1:530428-546283 GCA_018402905.1 Glandirana rugosa
CTGGAAATGATAGAACATACTGTATTGGTACGATTTACGTTAACGACACATATCCCTTTACATTTAATGTCAATAGTATTTGAGGGAGTTTTTAGTATAGTTTACTGTAAAGCGTCTAAACGATTCATGAAACTCGGCAGTGATATCATGTCCGACCGTAAAACTTCTTGCATAAAATAAGTAAGTCATTAGTCTGTCATGACTCCGGAGTCTATAACTTACGATCAACAAATTATTTGGTACCAAGAGTCTTTGTTCTAGACAGAAGTTTGACACACGTAGTACTAGGGACAATAACGGGACTGGATCCTGATTACGATACCGGAAGTAATTTACACAAAAAAAATTGTGGATGATTTGTGCTATGAAGGGTCATTGGGGGGGGGGGGTGCAGTTTGTCATCTTCACCCTGGGTTCTAGATTTAGATCTAGACTTTGCCCTGGCACTGATCCCAGCGTTCAGCTTTAAGCCTGCAGGAAAAAAAATAAACATTGTCATTCCAAATGCTTAAAAAAAACACATTTAATGAAGGCCATAGCATTAGTCCTAGGTCAGGGCAATAACAGGGATCATGATGCACACAGTTTGAAGACAGATCTTGTTTCTGAGAACCATGGTTTATTAAACAACTAGCATTCAATATCTGAGGCCTCAGTACTGTCTGATTACTGAATGAATAAAATACGTTCTTCAAAATGCCAGCCTGTACTATAGTGACGGCTCAAAGTACTTAGCAAATCTGCGAAATGTCATTTGATATGATTTTTGAGGGAGTTTATGATAACTGTAATTTACATTTCCCTATACACAGCAATTGCATTTAGCATGGTTATGTCATACAAGATAGTAAAGGTCATCATACTTTATGAACATATGGCTCATACATATGGCTGCTGTATGTGACAAGATGTTTCCTGTAATTAACAAAATGATCTTTTGCTACCATAAGCACAAATTACTGATTGTAGTATGATTAATGTAGGCATGTTACAGATATTGGCACACTTTAATGGTATGACATGCATGGCAGAATGGCCATGCTGTAATTGGTATATACTTCAAATAGCATGTTCTTGTATTTCAAAAACCAAAGAAGAAACAAAAAGAAATCCATAACAGTGAATGAAAAAAGAGCCTCATTTCAGTGACTTACAATAAAGTTTTAGTTTCTGCCCATGTTTCATATTATGCTATCTAGGGTGTAACATGAAACATGGTCACATTCTCTCTGCCAACTCTGCCCTCAAATGCATCTCCCACTACTTACCTTAATCATGGGATGCTTCTCTCTAGAGCGTCTTGTTGTTGCTTGAATTTTGTGTGGCTATGTGTGCCATCTGCCTCTGTGGCATCACGCCAGAACAAGTGCAGTGAAATCACTGCACTTGTAGTTTATTATTTACTTCCTCCAGTCCCATAACCAATATCAAGAACAGGTTTGTCCAGGGAAAATATGCAGAACTGTGTCATCCTTTCCCACTGCTTATGCATGGTGTAGAATGGGTATATTGCTCTGGGCTCATTCTCTGCCCCCTTGCTCTAGCTAGCCATGGTTGGCATGAAGTGTGTGTTACACACACATAGCCAACTGCTTTGTAGCAGCTAGAAGGTAGTTTTGTGCATGCAGTGTGTTTTTCAAGTCAGCTGTGGGCAATTGGGTGGAGAGTGGGTATGTTGGAGGGCATGGTGACAGCAGTAGCTGTAAAGGCAGACACAAAGCCAAAATCTACAGGTTGCCAGCTACTCATCTGAAGCCCAGGGTAAATACCCCTCATGCCCACCCCTTGTCCCAGCACTGCCCATAACAGTAGGTCCATACCTCTGTACGGACCTGGGACTGGAATGTAAACAATACAGAAGCGTGTGCATTGAACCTACGATGCACAGATCCCATTTGCAATGCTTTGCAAAAGTTTATAATAGTACAAATTTTGTTTTATTAATGAGAGTGCATTTATTACATTTTTGCAAAAATTTAACTTACTGACAACTCCTAGCCCCCAATTATATATTAGAAATTCCTGACAAAAATAATGTGTGAAAAAGCATGGCCACGGATTTTTAATGCTTCTGGGTGTAGGCAGGGCTTAAAGTGATTGTAAAGGCAATTTTTTTTACCAACAAACATGTCATACTTACCTGCTCTGTGCAATGGTTTTGCACAGAGCAGCCTTGAACCTAATTTTCTCGGGTTCCCCGACTGGCGTGCCTGGCTCCTCCCTCCTGCCAAATGCCCCCACAGCAAGCAGCTTGATATGGGGGTACCCGAGCAGGCTCGGTCCAGAGACACTGCTCTATGTGACCATTCTCACACAGCTGTGGCACGGCCCCAACCTGCTCTCTCTTTATTGGCTCACTGACTGTGATTGACAGTAGTGGGAGCCAATACCTGCTGTCTCAGCCAATGAGGAGAGAGAGACCAGGGAGAACCGATGCTCTTGTGTACATCGCTGGATCGAAAGGGGACTTAGGTAAGTATTGGGAGGAACAGGGGGATCTGCTGCACACAGAAGGCTTTTTACTTTCATGTATAAAAATGCATGAAGGTAAAGAACCTTCAGCCTTTACAACCACTTTAAGTCGCCCTAGCAGGGACACAGTGGAACTGCACCTGAATCATAGACAGGAGCTGCGGTCATGTGAAATCAACATAAGGGCAGGTCTCCAGATTTTAGAAGCAAGCAGCAACTTGCATAGTTGTAATCTGTGGCTATACTTCTCACATTGTTAATTCTAAGCACTACAGACACACAGACGCCACTCCCCAACTGTGCAGCATTTCTGAGATGGTACCACTGAGCCATCAACTCCCCAATTACCTCACTCCAAGTGACATGTCCAATTGTTGCTACTGGATACAGGAAACGCACCTGTTCCATAACTCCCTGCTTGTTCTCCTTCCCAAGGCCCCGCTATATCTCTCTCTTCTATGACTGTAGTCTAGGTCCCTAGGTACTCTGTGCCACAGGGACAGTCCCAGTATGCGGGAAGCCAGTCGCTATTGAAGGGACCAAGCTTAACACCCCTTCACTACCAGAGTAACTGTCACCTTTGCCATGTCCCCCTTTTTCTGGCTGGTTGGTTGCTTTAGCAAGTGACACAAATGCTGTAGTCATTAGCAATGCCAATCTAGCTTCCTATGGACGGCATTCTGCTCATTAGGCCTCTGTAATGTATCTTCTCTAACTTCAATCCTCTTGTTGTAGGCCCTGTTGTTTTGATACACCATTCATGCACCCCTTTAGAGAGACTTTGGTCCATGCAGATTAAAGGAACAACAACATATCTTTACTGAAGAGGTTAAAGATAACACAGGAACAGTTTTCAAATTACATCTTCACACTCGTTCTTGTACAGAGTTCTCTAAGTGCCCAATAAAGTGACTGTACCTTAGGCAGATGACAAATTCCATAAAAGCAATCCTTTCAAGGCAAGAATCCATTTAGGCAGTAAATCCACAACAGACAACAATAGTCCCTTAGAGTCCAGGATTTGACAGTAAAAGTCTATATCTGGCAGCTATAAGTCCATGAGGGTCAACAACTACATTTTGGTAGTCTTTTCCCCAACCTCTCAACAACCCCAGAGCATTTAGTTAGTCCTATTTATATGGTATATAGGAGGAGGAAACAAGCTTGCTTAAAAAAGTGGGAAAACATTAACCCTACGTGTTCAGTTACCACCAGCTCAGTGGGTCAACTTGAGGACACAGTGCAATATCAAGAATGTAACAATTTGCACCTGGCTGGACTAATTACCAGGAGGGCATAAACACAGAAAGAAAAAAAAGCATTAACCCTTCAGAATCCTCACCTGCTTACATAGGCAGCATAGGTAACATCACCATACCTTCCTTACATTTCAAACACCCAAATTTTCCTAGAGGAAGAGGTAAAGCATGGTGACATCACCCACACCTCTTAGAAGCATCAGAAGCTGAGGCTAATCATTTTTTTTCTAAAAGCTTTATTTTTGTCAGGCATTTTAAGGGTAGGCTCACACTAGCCTGCAGAGTAAAACACAGCATTTTACTGCATGGGTAACTATCAGTGCCAGCTTTGGCAGGGAGCAATGTGATGTTGATTTTAGCGCATTGCACTGCTTATTTTTATCTTTTCTAAACTCTACGTAAAGTAGACGCTTCAGTCATGTTGCCAAACGGCAGTGCAGTACGATACATTGGGCTGTAGTGTGGTGATATGTGGTGCCATCCAGCATTGTGGTTGGAACTGGGTACATAGAAAATAATTGTCTTCTATGTATCCTGGTGATGACCTATATTTATCCAGTGGTCACTGCATATAACGTGAACAAGCCCTTAATCAATATGAATTAACCGCTTCCTGACTGCATTTACTGCTGCAGAGTGGCTCTGTCCCGCGAATCGCGTCTATAAACAGCAGCTCGTGTGTGCGCTGTAGCGGACAAAAGCGCGCCACCAGCGGTGCGTTCTCGTGCCCACTGTACTCTGCAGGAGTGTGACCGCGGCTCGACAGACTCTATCTCCGCCGGTGAGCCGCAATTGCCTAGCAAAGAAGGAAAAAGGGGAACCGCCGATGTAAACATGGCAGTTCCCCGCTCTGTCAGGCAGCATATGAGAGATCTAACTGATCTCTGTCACTGGGATCAGTTAGATCTCTTATGCCCCTGGTAGCCCAGCCCCCTCACAGTTAAAACACGCCTAGGGAACACACTTATCCCTTAGATCACCCCCTGCAGGTTAACCCCTTCACTGCCAATGATATTTACACAGTAATCAGTGGATATTTACATTTCTGATCGCTGTATAAATGTCATTGGTCTCAAAAAAGTGTCAACAATGTTCGACATGTCTGCTGCAATATCACAGTCCTGATAAAAATCGCAAATCGCCACCATTACTACTGTAGTAAAAAAAAAAAAAATAGTAAAAACGCCATAAATGAATTCTCATGGTTTGTAAACGTGGCAACTTTTGCGCAAACCAATCAATAAACGTTGATTGCAATTTTTTTACCAAAAGTATGAGGAAGAATATCAATTGGCCAAAACCGATGAATACATTTTTTTTTTTATATATATATATTTATGTTTGGATTTGTATATTAGCAAGAAGTAAGAAATATTGTTTTTTTTGTAAAATTGTTGCTCTTTTTTTGTTTATAGCGGTGATCAGAAATGACGCAGAGGTGATCAAATACCACCAAAAGAAAGCTCTATTTGTGGGGAAAAAAAGGACGAAATTTTGTTTGGGTACAATGTCGCACAACTGCGCAATTGTCAGTTAAATTGACGCAGTGCCGAATAACAAAAAGTGCTCTGGTCCTAACATGGGAAATCCTTCCGGGAGTGAAGTGGTTAAGTGGGCTGCTGTCAGCAAAAAGTGTATTCTATTTTCCTGAAAGGTTGTTATAATGAAACCTGTATTGACAGAAATGCAGGGGCTCCCATTGCTGACCTCCTGAAGATTGGAGTTGCTTGGCTCTCTCTAGGTTTGATACCTTCTCTGGTACAGGAAGAGCCCGCAGCAAGTGACATTATAATTGCATCAGAAGAGTTGATCTGTGATTCAAAATATTGCAACTAATGGACCAATATGACAGCCAAGCCTCTAGCATTTTCAGAGGAAGAGTTTAGCAATGACAGCCTGTATATTTTTCACAGCACTGGTTTACTTTAAAGAGTTTTCTCTTGCTTTCAGCTATGTCTTCTATGGTAACAGCTGCATGTTATCCCTTGACAACGATCTTTTTTGGTGTCATTGTTACATGCCCTTCTTTAATTGCAATTTGTGCCCCTGCTGACACATAGATGAGACAGACAAATGTCACCATAAAAAGGAGAGGAGTTTTATAGCAGATTGATGAAAATTGTCAAAGGACAATTTAAAGTTGAAAATTGGCAGTGTTGACACATTTATATGCAAAGCATGTGTGTAGGCAGGTATACCAGACCCCTGTAAAATCCAATTAAACATAAAATTCCTTAAATGTACACTATGTTACCAAAAGTATTGGGATGCTGCCTTTACATACAACTTTAATGGCATCCCAGTCTTAGTCCTTAGGGTTCAATATTGAGTTGGCTCACTCTTTGCAGCTATAACAGCTTCAACTCTTCTGGGAAGGCTGTCCACAAGGTTTAGGTGTGTGTCTATGGGAATATTTGACCATTCTTCCAGAAGAGATTTGTGAGGTCAGGCACTGATGTTGGACGAGAAGACCTTGCTCGCCGTCTGCACTCTAGTTCATCCCAAAGGTGTTCTATCAGGTTGAGGTCAGGACGTGCAAGCCAGTCAAGTTCCTCCACCCCAAACTCACTCATCCATGTCTTTATGGACCTTGCTTTGTGCACTGGTCCAAATCATTTGTTGGAGAGGGATTATGGTGTGGGCTTTTTTAGGGGTTAGGCTTGGCTCCTTAGTTCTAGTGAAGGCGTCAGCATACAAAGACATTTTGGACAATTTCATGCTCCCAACTTTGTGGAGCAGCTTGGGGATGGCCCCTTCCTGTTCCAACATGACTGCACACTAATGCACAGAGCAAGGTCCATAAAGACATGGATGAGTGAGTTTGGGATGGAGGAACTTGACTGGCCTGCACAAAGTCCTGACCTCAACCCGATAGAACACCTTTGGGATGAATTAGAGCAGAGACTGTGAGCCAGGTTTTCTCGTCCAACATCAGTGCCTTCTGGAAGAATGTTCAAACATTCCCATAGACACACTCCTAAACCTTGTGGGTGGCCTTCCCAGAAGAGCTGAAGCTGTTATAGCTGCAAAGGGTGAGCCAACTGAATATTGAACCCTATGGACTAAGACTGGGATTCCATTAAAGTTCATGTGCATGTAAAGGCAGGCGTCCCAACACATTTGGTAATATAGTGTATTTTACAATCTACCTAGTCTGTTTTTGTCATTTTATTACATGAGCCAGTCTAGTTTTATTGAATTGCGAAGTGCTATGATCTGATTGCAGGAGAGGGCACAGAGGGACCTTATGGGTGAGTTGCTGCTGCTTCACTAGCCAGTCACAGCCTTCATGAAACAGTATTGCTTTGACGGCAGAGAAAAATAATAAATTGTAAGGACCTGGCTTAGTATCTGGCTGGGATGTCTGGATTAGAAAAATAGCTAAATAGAACTACAAATTTGTTGACAGAGTATCATTAACACAGTCAATACATATTAATCGACAGTGTTTTCAGCTGCTTGCCTGACATATGCTTTATATCACTGAGGCTCTTTTCTTTCATAGCATACACATTTGGTAGGTTTTAACATCACAAATGTTCACCTTCCATAAACCAATGACACACACGTATGCCTTGATTGCCAAGGGCTTATTACTACACTTCATTAGTACTATTACTGTACCTTCTGTAGGTGGTCAGTGACATCCGTAATAGGTAATGGCAAACAAAAAAAAAAAAGTTAAAACAATTCCTGGCTGTTGCTTTGTCTGTAGAAGCCGATTTTAGTGTAAAGTCACCTGATTACTTCTAAAAATGTAAAACATTGGTGACCCCCACGCACTCATGCCAAGCTCCTCATTTTCCTGCCCAGGTCCAACAATGATCCTATTGCTGTCTTTGCCAGCTGTCAAAGTCAAGATATTGGGAAGGAAAATCAGTGGCTGTGGCTCTCAGATTCATTGATTACCATCTGTCTGTGAACACTTTCAGGTGGGCTGCATAGTGGCTTAGTGGTTAGCTCTTCTGCCTTGCAGCACTGAGGTTCCCGGTGCAAGTCTGGTTCAAGACACATTGTGCATGCAATTTGCATGTTCTCTGTATGCCTAGGTTTCCTATAGGTACTCATTTTCCTCCCACACTCCAAAGACTTGCTGGTATATTAATTAGCTCTTATCCAAATTGGTCCTACCATGTATGTGGGTTGGGCTTAGATGGCCTAGTGGCGGACACTAGAACTACACTTGCTAATTGCCTAGGTTCTAAGCAGGAGTTTGCTTTCATGCAAATATCAGCATTAAGGCATAACTCCAGACTAAAAGCGACACACAATGAACACAGTTTACCCTCTATTAACCCATGGCAAGCTGACTGTACTGTTATGGTAAGCACACTGACACCACTACAGTTAGAGAACACAAACTCGTATATTGCATTTAGGACCAGTGCCACAAAGTCAGTACCGGCATCCACCAACCCAGCAATACCTGTCACCTCACTTCCAGTTACTAGTGGATAAAGGAAATGACCCTTGCTCTGTAACTATGTTCTTGCTCTCTCAAGGACCCCCCTCTACCTCTCTCTTGAGTGACTCCCAGGCTAGGTCTCTAGGCACTCTGTGCCGCAAATACAGGGAGCCTACTGCTAGTGAAGGGGACACAGCCCACCTTCACTACCAGAGTAATTGTCACCCTACGCCAAGTCACCCATTCCCAGGCTTGTATGGTTGAATTAAGCTATGATGCATATAAGGTTGTCCCAAGCAATGGCAATATAGCCTACACTAAACATCAAACTACATGCTGGACTAAAGTGTATTAAAAAATATATATATGTTCCGCGCAAACGGATATAAATAGATTTTTCTCTAAGAGCTGCTGCCTCCACTGAACTCCACAAACATGTATTGTATCTACTCTAACCTACAGTCCCCACGTTACAAGCCTTGTTGTTTTGGTACGCCATGCAATACACCACTTAAGAAAGTAACTTCAGACCGGGCATTAAGCAGTTAACGGTAACCTTACTAAAAAAAGGCAATATACCATAAAAGAAAAACTTTTTTTTTCAAAAATTTCTGTGAAAGGGGGTAAAAGTGCCCTGTATTGAAGTGGTTAATTAAAGTGCCGGGAGAAGGAGATCAGGGACTATTTTTGATCTCCATCTATCTCCATCTGCAGTAGATATCCAAAGTCCATTTTTCCCTATCGCTCTTGTATTGCATTGTATTGTAACTGTACTGTCCTCCTTATATTGTAAAGCGCTGCACAGACTGTTGGCAATATATAAATCCTGTATAATAATAATAGTTTAGACAATAAGGAATGTATTAGTGTAAATAAATATAATAATGTTTTACTTAAAAAAAGAAAAAAATTATATAAAGAAACATTCAAAAACCCCATACGTATAAAACAATTGCAAATGTAGATCTTTGCTATTTATACATGTGTAAAAATTACCAAAGGTGGCCATTTGAGAAACAAAGTATGAGGCAGTGCCCAGCTGTGAAAGGGTTTAAAAGGAATTAACAGGTAGATGTATATACAGTATCTCACAAAAGTGAGTACACCCCTCACATTTTTGTAAATATTTTATTCTATCTTTTCATGTGACAACACTGAAGAAATTACACTTTGCTACAATGTAAAGTAGTGAGTGTACAGCTTGTATAACAGTGTAAATTTGCTGTCCTCTCAAAATAACTCAACACATAGCCATTAATGTTTAAACCCCCGGCAACAAAAGTGAGTACACCCCTAAGTGAAAATGTCCCAATTGGGCCCAAAGTGTCAATATTTTGCATGGCCATCATTATTTTCCAGCACTGCCTGAACCGTCTTGGACATGGAGTTCACCAGAGCTTCAAAGGTTGCCACTGGAGTCCTCTTCCTCTCCTCCATGAGGACATCACGGAGCTGGTGGATGTTAGAGACCTTGCGCTCCTCCACCTTCCATTTGAAGCTTCCCCACAGATGCTCAATAGGATTTAGGTCTGGAGACTTGCTTGGCCAGTCCATCACCTTTACCCTCAGCTTCTTTAGCTGAGGGTAAAGTGGTCATCTTGGAGGTGTGTTTGTGGGTCATTATCATGTTGGAATACTGCCCTGTGTCCCAGTCTCTGAAGGGAGGGGATCATGCTCTGCTTCAGTATGTCACAGTACATGTTGGCATTCATGGTTCCCTCAATGAACTGTAGCTCCCCAGTGCTGGCAGAACTCATGCAGCCCCAGACCATGATACTCCCACCACCTTGCTTGACTGTAGGCAAGACACACTTGTCTTTGTACTCCTCAACTGGTTGCCGCCACACACGCTTGACACCATCTGAACCAAATAAGTTTATCTTATCTTATTTGTCTCATCAGACCACAGGACATGGTTTCAGTAATCCATGGCCTAAGTCTGCTTGTCTTCAGTAAACGTTTGCAGGCTTTCTTGTGCATCATCTTTAGAAGAGGCTTCCTTCTGGGATGACAGCCATGCAGACCAATTTGATGCCATGTGTGGCATATGGTCTGAGCACTGACAGGCTGACCCCGCCCCTTCAACCTCTGCAGAAATGTCTTTCCCAAAGACAACCTCTGGATATGATGCAGAGCATGTGCACTCAACTTCTTTGGTTAACCATGGCGAGGCCTGTTCTGAGTGGAACCTGTCCTGTTAAACTGCTGTATGGTCTTGGCCACCATGCTGCAGCTCAGTTTCAGGGCCTTGGCAATCTTTTCATAGCCTAGGCCATCTTTATATAGAGCAACAATTCTTTTTTTTCAGATCTTCAGAGAGTTCTTTGCCATGAGGTGCCATGTTGAATTCACAGTGACTAGTATGAGAGAGTGAGAGCGATAACACCAAATTTAACACACCTGATCCCCATTCACACATTAGACCTTGTAACACTAATGAGTCACATGACATTGGGGAGGGAAAATGGCTAATTGGGCCCGATTTGTACATTTTCATTTAGGGGTGTACTCACTTTTGTTGCCAGTTGTTTAGACATTAATGGCTGTGTGTTGAGTTATTTTGAGGGGACAGCAAATTTACACTGTTATACAAGCTGTACACTCACTACTTTACATTGTGGCAAAGCGCCATTTTTTCAGTGTTGTAACATGAAAAGATAGAATAAAATATTTACAAAAATATGAGGGATGTACTCACTTTTGTGAGATACTGTAAACTGTATATACACACACACACACACACACACACACACATGTCCACTACTTGTGAAGGACCAGGGAATTCCCTTGTCAGTTATTATCTGGGTTACTACATGGGATTTATTGCTAAGATGATGACACAGGCTATAGGTTAGTAAGGGTGTATCTTAAAGTTTCATGAACATGTCCACTCTATTTTCACAAACAGAATATTGCATTAAAATATAGCCTACAGGTTTTCAGGCTCACTTGCTGCTGACCTTCTTGTGTGACCATTGCTTGAAGAAATATCACATAATTAGATGTAGGGGGAAGCCAGATTGACTCCTTCAAATATTCCAACGGGAAACATAACTGTGAAATGCTTTTTGGTTGCTTTCTAAATTACAAAGTCCCTCTGTGAAAGGGCAAGTCATTTATTACATTGTACTAGACTCATCTGGGCAATGAGTAACTTCTTATAAGACGCTGCTGCATGCAAGTAGCCACAATGAATTAAACAGAGAACAAGGGGATAAGGTGAACTGTGCATACGGCAATTGAGGCAGAGACTATTTGGGACAATAAGACCATTTTTCATCTAAATATTCTTTATTCATTTATTAAAAGGATGAATATCATCATTAACTATAAAACTGCTATATATGTCTTTCAATCAATAATTTATTTCATTTGTATAGATAATACTGCTTTAAGCATATATATGTATATATATATTTTTTTAGAAAAGTTTTGCTTTGGTAGAGGAAATGCTATGCTGTTAAAGTGACACTAAATCATTTCATCATTCTCCAAAAATATAATCCATACACATCCACTACTTACTGGCCCTGTAATCTATTTTTCATGAAATTGTTTGTTCCGGTGTCTGCTTCCTTGTAATGTCCTCCCAAACCTCATCTCAGTGGATCAGCAGTTATATATATATATATATATATATATATATATATATATATACACTATATATTTATGCATTGGAAAAGGCTGGTTTGAGTGCCAAAAATGATGACAGGTAAGGCAAGCATCGCTCCAGCAAAGTACTTATTAGCTTGAAAGTTCAGGTAGCTGTTTGGTTTTTGGAGCTGACTATGTCAAGGGCTAATTTAGGGTTATGCTCTGAGTCAAGAGTTGGGAAATCAACTTAAGCGTTAGGGTAAAGCTGAACTCCAGACATACAGTTAAATCAAAGAATTTCATATATGGGAGTTCTTTACCTGCCAATGAATTGTACTCCTGCCATCCATTTGTGAGATTTCCCCAGCTCTGCCACCCAGTTCAGCAGGGAAGAAGACCAGATTTTTCTCTGTTGCAGTTCAGTGACACTTACAGGTCTTGTTTCTCCCCCATCATGTGACTGGGCAGTGAAAGAAGAAGCAGAAGACTGATAAGCTCATTTCTCTTTCACTATGCTTTCTCCTCTGATGCATGTTCTTTGCAATGCACTGCAACACAACTGATTGGCTCCTTTTGCTGCTTTTTCCTTCCCAGTCTGAGCTCCACTGTACAGGGACTGCAATAGGCTGATACCAAGCCAAATTAATTTAGTAACACTGCTTGCAATAAATAAGTCATAATTTATTGGAACACCAACCTACATTAAATTTTATATCTGTCTGAAGTATAACTTTATGGGTTAGGGTTAGCGATAGGATTAAAGAAAGGCTTTCATTACCCCACTGAATATTGCTGTCCCCACCACCCACAGTGTTAAAGTGGTTATAAAGGCAAAATATTTTTTTAACCTTAATGTATCCTCCACATTGAGGTAAAAAACTTTCAAAAGCTACCCCCCTTAAACACTTACCTGAACCCAATCTCAATCCAGTGCCTGTGCCGCTGCAGCTCCTTTCCTCTCTCTTCTCACAGGAGACCCGGCACCATTGGCTCCTGCTGCTGTCAGTCAAAGGAGGTCAGGAGTCAGTATGTGGAGTTAGCAGGGGGCAGGACTGCTATGGGGTCACTCAGAGAAGAGGAGGAGTGGAGATTGCCAGCAGGGGACCCCAGAATAAGAGGTTAAGGGCCGCTCTGTGCAAAACCATTGCATGAAGCAGGTAAATATAACATGGTTTCATTTTTCAGAAGAAAAAGTAAGCTTTAAACCCCTTACACCCTTTTAAGCCACCCATACATGGATCAAAATTAGGCAATTTCAGCGGGGGCCAGCCAAATTTTAATCCACATATGGGCAGGGAGGTTCACAGAAGTCGATCCACCAATCAACTTCTGTACAACTTCCCTGTTGGAGTTACCCCACTGTTCAGCACCACCGAAATGCTGATCAGTGTATTCTGACGATGGGGAAGTCTCACCACTGTAAGAATACAATAGCACAGTGAAGGAGATTCCCCCAGCTACACATTTGAGCTGGTTGAACAGAATGGCTCCAAACCTCCTTTTCTGGGGTCCCCCGCTGGCACTCTCTGCTCCTCCTCTTCTCTGAGTCCCCCATAGCAAGCAGCTTCCTATGGGGGCACTCGTGTGGGCACAATCCCAAGCCAGGCTGTGTGCATCCACACACACACAAAATGTTGCTCAACCGTGCTCCCCTTCTCATGGGATTTGACTGACAGAAACAGGAGCCAATGGCTCCCACTGCTCCCAAAGTCTCCTGTGAGAAGAGAGAGAAGCGCTAAGAGCTGCTGGAGATGGGCACAGCATTTAATCGAGATCGGGCTGACATAAGTGTTAAGGGAGTGGGGGGGCAGCTATTGAAAGGTTTTTTACCTTATTGCAGAGAATGCAATAGGGTAAAAAAAACTTTTTGCCTTTATAACACTTTTAAGCAGGCCATATATGAGTAGAATTTTGAACCAAAATTCTTAGGAAAAGAATGTTGTAAGAATGTTTGTTAGTTTTGTTAATCTTTAGTGGGTTAAATCAATGATCATTTTCTATGGCAGTAACAAAACTCTGAGAAGTATGATGGAAAATTTTTCTCGAATTAATACATTTCTAACAGTGTGTGTGGTTTTCCCTTGGTAAAGTATATTGATTCCAAAATCAAATATTAAAAGAAAAAAAAAACATTTCAATTGATATATGAATGTTCTGAGATTTTTTGTACAAAATTTTCCTAAGAATTTTCATTCAAAATCCTATCCATCTATGGCCAACTTTAAATGATTTCACATCAGCATGCAGAGATATATGCTGATGTGAATTTTAGAAAAATAGGGGAAAGGTCCACTTTAATGTGCTTTGCTCTAAGTCAACCAAATCACACCACAATATACGCAGCGCTTTTATTAATGCAGCTCACCAATATGCGTAGAGTACCTGCAATGATGTGAATGGGCCCTGAAGGCTAGGTGCTAGAAGAGATGTAGGGGTTGGTTTACTAAAGGCAAATAGACTAGTCATGTTACAAGGGAAGCTGAACTTTGCAAGGGATTTTTCCCCAAAGTGACCGTGGTGAAGTTTCACTTTGCAAAGAATACCCAATGAAAGGAATATGAGAAAAACTGCATTCTTGCTAGCCATGATTGGATGATGGAAATCAGCAGAGCTTCACAACATTCGCTAAGCTTTAGGAATGATTCCCTTGCAAATGAAAAGTCTGTTTGCCATAAGTTATTAAACCTCTTAGTGTTAATGCCATGAAAGGGGTTGTAGATAGCTGGATAGCTAATAAATTAGTGTCCTTGACACTTGCCGTGCCTTTACTTTCCTTCTTGTTGCCAAAAGTCCTATGTTCAGTAGTACAGTGCAAAGTTTTCAGTGCATAAAATAATACATGGAGTGCAATACATTTTGAATTTGAACGACCTCTGCAGTGCCATGTTCTGCTTTTTGGATACACTGGTAAAGAAAACCTCTACAGACTTATGGAGGCTTAATCAGTGTAACATTGCAAGCGGCAAGGCAGTAAATGCAAAATGTGTTGCCCATAGCAATCCACCAGAATCCATTGTGTACTGCCCTTACCTAAATAAAGTGAATTCAGATTGGTTGCTATGGTGGCTATGCTTTGTACTTTGCACATAACTTTGTTTATTGAATAAGCAGCATCTCCTTTTGGTATACATTGCAATTGCAAGAGCATAAATCTTCCAAGTCGCACGGGCTTCCTAAAGTACTCATGTATATCCACTGCAATGACTGACTATCTAGCTTACAGCTCTGACAGCTCAAACTCTATTAAATATTAGAAGATGTGATATGTCAGCGATACGCTGTCAGTCTTCCTAACTCATGGAAAGGGTGGCACTGACAATAAGGATCTGATTTACTAAGGTTGTATGCTCTCTTGCCAGACCATTGATCGGTTCTCTGATTTACTTGAAGTGAACACACATTCCTGGCTTGAGACTTTGTCCTTATGAGTTTCTAAAATCATACAGGCATCCATTTTTTGGAATTGCTTATTTCAAAGTGGACATCTTCTTGCCTTCAGGATTAGGAAAGGTTGGATGTTAAAATTGAACAAGCCATTTTAATAATGTTGGACTTATTTTCCCTAAATGCTTTAATTCATGTAACATAATGAGTTAAAGATGAATTATGTCATATCTTTTAGAGAACGACCCCCTGTTTGGTTGGGGCCAGAGCTTTCGAACATCGCAAAAGTTTGGAGAACCCCATTGAAGTCTATGGGACCCGAACTGGAAAAATCAAAAGTGCCCATTTGAAGGCTTATATTATAAGTAGTGTTGAGCGAACCCGGACTGTAACGTTCGGGTCCGTACCGAACTTTAGGGTGTCCGTGGCACGGACCCGGACCCGGACATTTCAAAAATCGTTCGGGTTCGGTCCGGGGTTCTGCTATTTTACTCCACGTGTTGAGAAGCTGCAGGGCAGCCAATCAACAAGCGTTTCACTGGTTTGCCCTTAGAAGCCATCACAGCCATGCCTACTAATGGCATGGCTGTGATTGGCCGGTGCATCATGTGACCCAGCCTCTTTATAAGCTGGAGTCACAGTGCTGCAGTCACATGCTCCTTGGGTTAGTATAGGGAAAGGTAGCTGACGGCGTGAGGGACAGATTTTAGCCATTTTAAGACCTGATCCTGCATCCTGAGA
>BLSH010205254.1:550515-567177 GCA_018402905.1 Glandirana rugosa
ATTCGAAATCATGTCCCTATACGTTAATCGCCTGGACGTCTTGATGTTCAGGGTACTCCGTATCGTTCTGAGACTGCCGGTGTTCGTACTGTGGGTCTCCGTCTCCGGACTACCCTGAACATCAACACGTTGTCGACCTCCAGACGATTAACGAATAGGGACGAAATCATTTAGTGACGAGTAAATTTTTACTAGAAAAAGTGTTAAAAACAAAGTAACTTTGTACAGGGGGCCCCGTCATGGGGTTAGGGGTATGAGAAACATACGGGTTATTGAATATTAATCTCAACTCGCTTGTGGACCTTCAAGCCCAAGACGACCAGGCAGGCTTGAAGCACTGTTTCGTGCGATCGTTCGGGTTCCGTCCGGACCCGGACCCGGACTTTGTCACGAAGTTCGGACGGACCAGCAGAACCCGAACTTCCAGGTGTTCGCTCAACTCTAATTATAAGTTATTGGGCATACAAAGAGTATGGGGATTGGGGTACTGCCCCGGGGGACATGTTTCAATGAAACAAAAATTGTGAAAAAGATCATTTTTAAATGAGCAGTGATTTACTAAAGCAGGGATAAGCAATTAGCAGACCTCCAGCTGTTGCACAACTACAAGTCCCATCAGGCCTCTGCCTCTGGGTGTCATGCTTGTGGCCGTCAGAGTCTTGCTATGCCTCATGGGACTTGTAGTTCTGCAGGTCCGCTAATTGCATATCCCTGTACTAAAGCTTAAAGAGAAAGAGTAAAAATTAAAAATTCATTTAAATATAGTACCTGGGGGGCCCCCTTAGCCTGCCTGTAAAGTGGCACATCTGTACAGAGTATAGAACCTGCCGAGCAAAATTGACATATATAAAGAAAAAAAATACATTTAAATTGATTTTCCCTGCAAGCTTTCTTTATTTTATAAACAACAGCTTGTAGAGTCAGTCTGTATGATGAGGCCACAATTTAGTGCACTTAGAACAAGATTAGAGATTTTTTGGATACATTCTGGTGTCTCTTTGGCAGACTTTGGATGGAAATAACAAATTTTTGCACCACAGTGAGCAAG
The DNA here is from genome assembly GCA_018402905.1 of Glandirana rugosa. Taxonomy (NCBI): domain Eukaryota; kingdom Metazoa; phylum Chordata; class Amphibia; order Anura; family Ranidae; genus Glandirana; species Glandirana rugosa. The sequence goes on from BLSH010205254.1 coordinate 551,564, forward strand.
CCTTATGTGAAGAAGCCAAATTATAGTACACTCAGGCCCAAGTTCGTGTGGGAACATGTTGGATAGAAAGAATACTTGAGCTTTGGAAATTCTTAGTACCCTTATTGTTGGATTAAAATGTTGGGTTGCTGCTGTGTAAGTCAGTTCTTTCCAATAGAACTAGATAAACAATAAAAACAACAATGCATAGAGCTTGCCCTCTCTTGTATTGGGTGCCTTATAACTGATTTGTGTGAACACCTGCTGCAATCAATGAACACATGCTACCATGTGTATACACACTTACAAAAGCCACTGCTTCATTAATTGCACATGCTCCCTTTTTAAAAGTGCTCTGTGTTTCAATCATAAAGAAATATATAAATCCATATGCATATATTGTGCAACAATTTTAATAACTCGTATAGATATAAATAAAGTCCTTTAAAAGTGCTTATTGTGCTAAAAAGTGCTTACGTGCAAGAAAAACTTCTTCAATGTGGTGATTTGATAGGTGACTTTTAGTGACTTCACTCCACACTCTGAAGACCGGTGGTCACTCCTCACTCACCAGATGTGTTGAACCCTGTACCTTGCTTCAAGGGAGGGTCTATCAGGCTTGTATGTCTGCTTAGAAAGGGGGACCTATCCCTTTGCTGTGGTGTCTGCCTGCTCCAGCTGGTCCTCCAGTGCCCAGAGGTAGGTAAGACTGTTTTCCGGGGGGGGGGGGTGGGATGGTATCACACTGGAGCAGATTTTAATAAGCTTCTTCCTGACCATGTTCATGTTTCTCATGTGAGAATGTGTTTTTAGATTGATAGGTGGGAACATGAATGCCAATTTGTTGTTTATCAGTCTTCTCCCCTCTTTGTAGGCTCATGTTACTCCCTTCCTTTACCTCAGAAACAACATCAGAATCAAGTAATGCCTGTGCATGGTCAAGAAGCAAGTGGCTGACACTGTGTTCAAATAATTCAGCTGACTCTGCCATGCATGATGCTGGGGCTATGGCAGGAGGAGCTGTGGACAAGGAGGCAGAATAAGCCACTGTTGCAGCTGCGGCAGACTGCGCACTAGTCTCTGCTTGGGTGATAGAGGGTGATAGCACAGGCAACATCATTAGACAGAGGAAATGGTGCCCTGCCTGAGGACAGAATACATCCACCTTTGCCTTTGGACACAGATGCTGCTGGCTCCCTCACAGTGCCATGGGAATGTCTGCCTCTCATTGTTGGCCTCCCAGACATGATAGGGGGCTTATAACCGAAATGTAATAGAGACGGGGAAATGTGTACTTGGATGCACTTTAATCAATGGAAAGTGGTGTTTGGTGCACTTTAACTTGAGGACTCACTACACAAACACACCCCACTGACACACTAAAATATACTGCAGGAAAACTGCACTGGCGCACTTCAATATACTGCAATAAAAGTACACTAATTCACTTCAATATACTGCAGTAAAAGTGCACTAACGCAGTTCAATATATTGCAGTAAAAAAGTGGTGTTTGGTGCACTTTAACTACAGAGACACACTCCACAGGCACACTACAATATACTGCAGAAAAACTGCACTGACGCACTTCAATATACTGCAGTAAAAGTGTACTAACGCACTTCAATATATTACAGTAAAAGTGCTCTGACGCACTTCACTATATTGCAGTAAAAGTGCACTAACACACTTCAATATACTGCAGTAAAAGTGCACTAACGCACTTCAATATACCGCAGTAAAAGTTCACTAACCCAATTCAATATACTGCGTTAAAGTGCTCTGACACTCTACACTTACACAATTCAAGATACTGTAGTAAACCTGCCCTGACACACTAAACTGACACTAAAGTAAAAAAGGAAGATCGCACTACATTCATGCTGCACTATCACTATATTCACATTACACTGACACTCTACACACACAATAGAATCACAATAGCCTCAGACATGTGTGAAGTGGCTCCATTGAAAGCCGTTCACATTCACACGCAATAAGGAATGCAAAGGTTCAATCAGAGCAGCTAAGGTAGAACATGAAAGATACATAGCTGAGGAGAGTAAAAAGAATCCCAAGAAATTCTTTAAGTATATCAACAGTAAGAGAGGGAGGCCAGATCATATTGGCCCCATAAAGAATGATGAAGGTAATCTGGTTACAAAGGATGGAAAAATGGCAAAGGTGTTAAACACATTTTTCTCCTCAGTATTCACATAGGAAATGGGGGGCTCAATTATTCAGAACTACAAAGCTGGTCCTCACGGCACATCACAGGGAGCACCCTCATGGATAACTGAGGATAAAATCAGGAATAGGCTTGAAAAACTGAATACTAATAAGTCACTGGGACCAGATGGCTTACACCCGAGGGTCCTTAAGGAACTTAGCCAAGTTATTGCCAGACCTTTGTACCCAATGTTTAAGAGCAGTTTTCTGACCGGTACGATACCAGCTGATTGGAGGAAAGCCAATGTAGTACCAATATATAAAAAAGGACCAAGATATATCCCTGGGAACTACAGACCAGTTTGCTTAACATCAATAATTTGCAAGCTCTTGAAGGGAATAGTAAGGGATTATATACAAGATTATTGTAATGAGAACAGTATCATTAGAGGTAATTAACATGGTTTCATGAAGAATCGTTCTTGCCAAAGCAATCTATTAACCTTCAATGAGGAGGTGAGCTGCCATCTAGATAAGGGAAGGCCTGTAGACGTGGTGTATCTGGATTTTGCAAAAGCATTTGATACAGTTCCCCATAAACATTTACTGTACAAGCTAAGGTCCCTCAACATGGATCAAAGGGTGAGCACCTGGATCAAAAACTGGCTACAAGGGCAATTCTAAAGGCTGGTTATAAATGGGGAGTACTCAGAATGGTCTGGAGTAGAAAGTGGGGTTCCCCAAGGTTCCGTCCTTGGACCAATTCTATTAAATTTATTTATAAATGATTTGGAGGACAGGGTGACCAGCTCAATCTCAATATTTGCGGATGATACCAAGCTAAGCAGAGCAATAAATTCTCCACAGGATGTGGAAACCTTGGAAGAAGATCTGAATAAATTTATGGGGTGGGCAGACAAGTGGCAAATTAGATTTAACATAGAAAAATGTAAGATAATACATTTGGGTACCAAAAACATTAATGCAAACTACTCAGAAGGGGGAGAGCCTCTGGGGGAATCTAGGATGGAAAAAGACCTAGGGGTCCTAGTAGTGAACAGGCTCAGCAGTGGCATGCAATGCCAAGCTGCTGCAAGCAAAGCTAACAAAGTGTTGGCATGCATCAAAAAAGGGATCAACTCCAGGGATAAATCAATAATTCCCCCACTATACAAGTCTCTGGTGAGGCCGCACCTGGAATATGCCATCCAGTTCTGGGCACCAGTCCTCAGGAAGGATGTCCTGGTATTGGAAAGGGTTCAGAGAAGGGCAGCAAAGCTAATTAAGGGTTTGGAGGACCTTAGTTATGAGAAAATATTACAAGCATTGAACTTATTCTCTCTGGAGAAGAGACGCTTGAGAGGGGATATGATTTCAATGTACAAATACTGTACTGCTGACCCCACAATAGGGACAAAACTATTCCACGCAAAGGAGTACACAAAGACACGCGGCCACTCACTAAAAATAGAAGAAAGGCGGTTTAACCTTAAAATGCGTAGAGGTTTCTTTACGATAAGAGCAGTGAGGATGTGGAATTCTCTTCCACAATCAGTAGTTTCTGCTGGGTGTATAGATCATTTAAAAAAACTATTAGATTCACACCTAAGGGACCACAACATTGAGGGATATACCATGTAATACTGACATAAAAAACACACACATAGGTTGGACTTGATGGACTTGTGTCTTTTTTCAACCTCACTGACTATGTAACATATTATGCAAATTAGATGCGGTTAAAAACGCATCCAATTTGCATATATGTGAACCCAGCCTTAAACTGAGACTCCTGTCAAAAACTGAAAAAATGTATAGCCCATTACCTAAATTAAAAAGTTAAACAAAAAAGAAACAGACTTTGCTGTAATACTTTTAATTTAATTCAGAGTTGTCATCCAAAGTATTTCTTTTTCAATACATGCCCTCAGGTCTTCCAATCTGAGAGACCGCCAGCATTAACTGATTGACTCCTCGTGCTGCTTTTTCCTCTCCCACTCAGAGCTCTGCTGCACACAAACTGCAAGAGTCTGATACCAAATCAAATTTAAGTACTCATACTACTTACATTTAAAAAAAAAAAAACATTATATATTGACTAATATTGAACAACACTAATTTGTATCTTTTTTATCTGCTTACAGTTTTGAGCAGTCTTGTTCTTCGCACTATTAGGCTAGAAAGAGCTCGTTCACAAGACATTGCGTTTTCTGTTCTGTAATAGACGACAGCTTTCTAATTGCTTTTAAATTATTTTGTTCTCATACAGCTCAATAATGGAAGCACCACGGATGGGAAAAGGTTTATTGGTAAAATAAAGAAAAAAATAATAAAAAAGCAAGTTTTCAAGATAGGCTAATATCTTCTTCTGACATTACCTTGTCATTTTTATATAATACTCCCATAAGATCAGAGGTAATAATTGCAGCTCCTAAGATGCCCAATTGGGTTTTGTCTGCCTCAACGGCTTATTAATTCTCACTGAGACATGATTCTTCAAACACATTACCTATTCTGCATTATTGCTAGAATGCAGGCAGCTTCAGTTGCATAACGAGTGAAAAGTGATTAACGTTAGTGCGGCGAGCGGATGTATGATGGCAAAAGCACAGGTGCTCTTGTTTTTCTGGCTGCTTTGGTTTCATGCATTTTGTGTACCTTGCATTCTTGTAACGAGGTGGAGGGTATGCCCTTGAAAAACATGTGTTAAGCACCACTAATTCACCGCCAGCCCGCTGCCGCTGTTTGATATTCCTGTCTATATTGGAAATCCATCCGCAGCGCTTGCATGGCCCTCATTAAAGAGAAACTAAAATGAAAATAATAAATAAATAACACAAAATGCCACGGGAGAATATTCAGCAGGGAGCTGCACTAATGAGGAGTTACAGAGAAACCAGATTCAAATGCATAATTATTTTTAATTGAATGCTTTGTGGGGTTTCCATGTGTGAAGAGAAGACAGAATGTGTTTGAACTGGGATGCCACAGCTAAACCTTGTATCACAAGGAGCTGCGAGAGGAGGCAATATGTATCCGCTACCCGATTTCTTGTCAGAGGGAACAATAACATTACATATGGACATAAGCAGCTGAGGCCCCCGGGTAATGACAGAGTACAAAAGCAGCACAGTAGAGGCAAGTTTTCATGAGACAAGGCAATATCTGGTGCTGATTACTTTTCTTTTTTTTTTTTTAATTCATTCATTTTGTTCATGCATGCATTACTTTTGATATGAAGAAAATGTACACGTTTTGCAGCAACCCTATCTTTTTTTCCACCATATTATAATATAAAATCGCAAGCTTTACTATTGCATAAGTGGTATGCTTTAGTGCATGTAATTTAAAGCAACCTAGTCACCAGATCTTTATTTCAACAAAAATATTCCCATAAGATCATATGTGCTTTTAACATATTTTATGTGCACTGTTTACCTGTAAAGGTCTCCCTTGTGTAGACCTCCAAAAGCCCAGAGGCTACTGCTGGGCGCCACCATCTTGGTTGTGATGTCAGCAGCCCCAGCAAACTCAAGTGGCACCTTATAGTATTTCCCTTCACTCTTCCGCCATAGCTACATAAAAGGTAATGTAGGGAGGTGAGGGAAGGGACAGTGGAGCTGGGCCAGCACAAGGAGTAATTGGACTCTCCCAAAGGTGAGGACTATGATGTGCAAGGAGGCAGGGGCTGTGCTAGGGAATTAACTCTTTCTGGAGTAATCACATGATTTAGCAAGTTCAAAAGCACACTGCAAGTTATAAAAGTCAGTTATAGAAAGTAAGTATGCAAGTAAGCATTTAAAATATTTTTTTTTTGTGCTTTTAGGCTTAATGCACACTTGGGCTCTTCTAAAAGTCTTTCTCCTGGCAGGAGACAAGCAGCTTCAACATTGCACCTATAGATGCTGTGTGCATGGGCTCATTAATTACTATAGTACTGCATTTAGATGCAAACAAAACTATACTAGAACAGGAACAATAGATAGAGTATAACATCTAAAATTCGATCCATCTAAACACATAAAAACAGAGAAAAATTAGCTGCTGACACTTACATTGTTCGCCGTCACTTGTTACTCTGATGCATCGGCCTGACATCCTGTAGCGGCTGGTCTCTGTTTTTGGGGGGGGGGGGGTCGAAAAACAACCAACCCTCCAGTCAGCCGGTGGCACCCCCCCGCACCCGCTTGGGTCACCCGCACTCCCCCCTGGGGTCTTTCGGGATCGGTCATCCAGCGCTTACCCCATCTAGGTTCTGGGTGGGCAGCGCTGCGAAGGGCGGGCATCTCCTCCTCCTATGCATCATGAAGGCTTCTGCCGTGTGTCTTCTCCTTCCTCCTCCTAGGCGTCCAATAGGATCACCTGTTCTTTCAGCCAATCAGGTGACAGGTCTCACAACCCACTTCCTGATTGGCCGTGAGGAGGATGAGCATGAGAATAGCAAATATTAATTTGCCATTGTCACTCAACTGGGTGATCTCGGAGTGCGGTGCTCTGTGCCCCAAGCCCACGCTGTAATCATGCAAAAAACTGAACCCCCCCCATTGGAATCCATGCATCCAGCACTCTGAATGTAGATTAGGGAGCCAGATGCATGGAAAGGGGGCGCCGCCCGTGCGCCCCTAATGGACGGGCCACCACTGGTGATGTCACTGTGCAAACTCTACCTTACGCGCAATAGTGAGTCCTCAGGGGCCTCAAATTAATTTTTATTTATGAACTTTTTGGATTGTTTATTTATTTATCACATTTCGCTGGTCTGATGAGTTTGAAATCAAAATATGATCACTGGTTTGAATATTCATATTATTGAACTTTAACACAGTATTTGGTTTTATTCACATATTTGATCACAAATAATTTATGGTATTTGAAGCCCTGCAATTTGTATAATTTTTCCAGAATTAAGGGAGAATATATTGCCTTTATTTGCTAGCGGCCCTTTTAAGTGTGCAGCGCCAACTTTTTTTTTTTACATTTTGAACAGAGCTGTGCACATCTCAATGCAGCATTTTTTCTACCCATTTGAATGAGCCCTAGTGTGTACAAAAGTGATGGCACAAGCTAAGAAATTACCTTTTAAAAAATGAAATAACGTTGAGTTCAACTAAAATGTTTAAGTCTTGCATTTTTAAATGGAAAGTTAACTTATTTTTAACTTCTTTTTTACTTGACAGCTAAAATTCCCAGAAGGGTCTTATCACAAACAAAGACAATTTATTAGAACTGTATATACGATGTAAACCTGACAGGGAAAGCTGACATTTTTACATTAGAAGTAAAACAAGAAAATATTTCCATTTAAACAACTTAGGTGTCCGGAGGGACACTTTCTGATGCTCTGTTGTTTTATTGAGGACTTGAAAATGTAACATTTGCTAGCCAAGTAATAGAGAAATGGGAGTTAAAAAGAGCCTAGAGTCATTAAAAGGTAGTGTATAATTGTCAATTGATTTGTCTTTTTTTTACATTTTCAGGACAAACTGCATGTGCTCTATAAGGTACCAACATTAACCACTTGCTTACAGGGCACTTAAACCCCCCTCCTGCGCAGACCGATTTTCGGCTTTCAGCGTGTCGCAGTTTGAATTACACTTGCGCAGTCGTGCGACATTGTACCCAAACAAAATTTTTATCGTTTTTTCCCACAAATAAAGCTTTCTTTTGGTGGTATTTGATCATCTCTTCATTTTTTTATTTTTTGCGCTACAAGCAAAAAAAAAGTGACAATTTTGAAAAAAGAACAATATTTTTTTACTTTTTGCTATAATAAATATCCAAAAAAAAATGATTCATCAGTTTTGGCCGATATATATTCTTCTACATATCTTTGGTAAAAAAATCGCAATCGGGGTATATTGATTGGTTTGCGCAAAAATGATGGGAATTGATTTATGGTGTTTTCATTATTATTTTTTTTTTTTAACTAGTAATGGCAGTGATCTGCAATTTTTATCGGGACTACAACATTGCAGTGGACATTTTGCACATTTTTGACACTTTTTTGGGACCGGTGACATTTATACAGCGATCAGAAATGTAAATAGCCACTGATTACTGTGTAAATGTCACTGGCAGGGAAGGGGTTAACACTAAGAGGCAATCAAGGGGTTAACTGTGTTCCCTGTATGTGTTCTAACTGTGTGGGGGCTGGGCTGGCAGGGACACAACAGATTTAACTGATCCCGAATACAGAGCTCAGTAGATCTGTTAAGTTCCCCCTCACAGAACGGATAACCGCTGTATTTACGGCGGTTCCCCATTCAGCCACTCTATTAAGCGATCGCGAGTCACGAGCGGACATCGAGTCCACCCGACCCGCGAGCACACCTACGCAGTGTACGGCGTGCGTGAGAGCGCACGAGAAGCACGCAAAGGGGAAGATGTCCATGGATGTCCCCCCGGCAATTCAGGTCCGCGTCTTTCGGCTATAGCACGGATCTCTAGTGGTTAAGAAGAAATAAAAAAAAATTAATAATCAGGGGTTGATTTACTAAAGGCAACTAACCTGTTCACTTGCAAGGGAATTTTCCCCAGAGCCTAGCAAATGGGGTACATCTCTGCTGACTTCCATCATCCAATCATTCTGTTCTTTTATTTTCCTTGTACGTGATTGGGGATTCTTTGCTAATGAACCTTTACAAAGTGCAACTCCCCTTGCAAAGTGAGAAGCAAACTTGAATTTAGTAAATCAATCCCACAAACTCAGGATTGTTAGGTAAGGCAAACAGCAAAGTGCAATAACCCATAGCAATTAGCTTTTTCATCTTTCATTAATCTGACTTAAATTCACTCCAAACATTACAATGTGATTTTACAATTTCCTTTAGATCTGTCAACAACTTTGTAGTGCAAGGCCTTGTCTGATTGGGTACAATTTGATTTGATAGATTAGGTATGTCTTCACATTATATATTCTTGGTAAATCTAAAGTTGATTGTATGGTCAGATTGTAACATATATGGTGACCCTAAAGTAAACTGAATGTGAATAAATGGTTGCTATGGGTTGCTGTACTTTGCACACATCATCCTATTCTTGCACTTGTTTGGTAAGTAAGAACAATTGTAATGATAGAGGCTATATCCTTGATTTCAGATCACTCTGTCTCTCTCCTCTTAAGGTGAATAGGATGCTGAGGATTTGTCCAAGATAGCAGCGATATTTCCTTGCTGTTTGGGTTATGATCCCATTAAGTGGGAATGACTCGTATGCAGTTTGAGTACTCGGGGGTTCTCACCCATTCAGGATAAGGGATTCAGCACCAAAACTGCCTGATATGATGGAAGTCTATGTCAAAGCGTGGGTAACCCGCACAAAAAACATGGAACCATGGTGATGCGCTGCACCAGTGCTGTGGGGAAACCACTACGGATCAATGTGAAAGGGGACTTAAACCTAGTGGGGGGCTGGTATATTGGCAGTGAGCCATTCTGTTGTCTTGATGACACCAGTAGCGTGGACTGATTTATTTATTTCAAGCAAGCCATTTCGTTTTACTTTTAAACTATAAAAGGCTGCTTTGCTTTTACTAACATGCTTGGCTGACGATCTTTGACTTCTCAAGATTACAATGGGTTAATAAACCCTAACAGAATTTTTTCACTATATTATCGCTATGAATCATCCAGGGTTTGAATGTCACTGTGGTGAAATTATACAACGATATAGACATTTATTCAGAAGCGGACACACGCACAAAAACACACATTACGGTGGATTTACTAGAACTGGAGCACACAGAATCTGGAGCAGCTGTGTGCAGTAACCAATCAGCTTCTAACTTAAGCTTTTTCAATTAAGCTTTGCCAATAAAACCTAGAAGCTGATTGGTTACTATGCATGCATGCACCAGATTCAGTGCGCTCCAGTTTTACCCCCCCCATTGTATAAGCGCAAGCAATGAGAGCCCCTGATCTCTAGTGATCCAATGTCATTTGGTGGATCTATATGCTCTCTGTGGTAAATCACCTCCTAATTACATATATCATTACTCATTTATTTGTGACACTCACTTCCACAGAGATAAGAAATGGTTTAAGGAAAGAAAGGAGGGAAAAAATGCTACAGTGTAGAGCAGTGATAAAATTGTGCAACTTTTGCTTCTACTAAGTGCAGCACATTAATTTTTTTCTTGTTTTAATAAAAATGTCAAGATTTTTTTTCCCCTATGCTAGAAATCAGATACAAGTAAAGGTCAAATGGATTTCTAATACACGGCTTTAAACACTCATACACTTTGTGCTGCATGGGGGTTGTGCAGATCTGTCACTTGCTGTCACTGTAATTTTTCCCAGTGGCATGGACTTGACAAATCGATTGTCAGGGAAAGGTCTGAACCTCTGAGAAAGCAGCACATTAGGAACCATTCATCATATGCCTTCTGCCACATAGTTAACTATTTTGTAAGCTCCCCATATGCAGTACATAGTTGCCCCCAACATCTGTACACCTGTAAAGTTTTATTCCACAAGTTCATTGCTGAAATGCAACTTGGTTTACCTATTGCAGCACATGGGAATATGCACTAAAAGAGACTGGATAGAGGAACCTTCTATAATATTAATGATATTTTTTACTACAAAACAGCTTACCAATAATAGTACATTATTTGATTAATGATAGTACATCAAGAGAACCCATAGACTTAGACAGGTATTCCTGTAAAGGCAGCCTGGGTTAGAGCTTAGGACAGTAAGATTTTAACCACTTCAGCCCCGGAAGGATTTCACACTTTAGGACCAGAGCACTTTTTGCAATTAGGCACTGCGTCACTTTAATTGACAATTGCGCGGTCGTGCAACGTTGTACCCAAACAAAATTTTTCCTTTTTTCCCCACAAATAGAGATTTCTTTTGGTGGTATTTGATCTCCGCTGCGTCATTTCTGATCGCCGCTATAAATAAAAAAAGAGAGTCAATTTAGCAAATAAAACAGTTTTTCTTACTTTTTGCTAAAATACAAATCCAAAAAAAATATATAAAAAACATTTTTTTCATCGGTTTTGGACGATTTATATTCTTCCTCATATTTTTGGTTAAAAAAATCACAATTGGCGTTTATTGATTGGTTTGCTCAAAAGTTGCCACGTTTACGGATGACGAGAATTCATTTCTGGGTTTTTCGTTTTTTTTTTATTTTTTACTAGTAATGGCGGCGATCTGCGATTTTTAGCAGTACTGCAATATTGCGGCGGACATGTTGGACCATTTTGACACTTTTTTGGGACCACTGGCATTTATACAGCGATCAGTGCTATAAAAATGCACTGATTACTGTGTAAATGCCATTGGCAGTGATGGGGTTAACCTGCAGGGGCACTCTAAGCGTTAACTGTGTTCCCTCAGTGTGTTCTAACTGTATGGGAGTTGGGCTGGCAGGGGGAGGGGAGTGATCATGGCTTCCATATACAGGAAGCCTGTAATCACAGCCCTTCCCCCTCTGTCAGAACGGAGATCCGTGTTTACATACACAGACCTCCGTTCTTTCACTGCGGGGGGGCCATCGCGGGTAGCCAGCAGCGATCAAGTCTGCCTTACCCGCCCCCCAGGACACAGTGAGCACGCGAGCGTGCTTCCAGTGGCACGCACTCACAATGCTAGCCAATGCAACCATCAGGTGACGGCATTTCGCGATAACGAGCCAGTTTGCCAACGGCATGCTGCGGCGGGCGATCGGCAAGTGGTTAAACAACTCTTGAATTTATTATTTTCTCATGGCTTTCTTATTTAAAAAGTAAGTGAACCTGTCGCCCTCAAGGCTCTCTATTAAAGATACCAACTTTACTTTAATTCAAGCTGTGTTTTTCCTTCACTGAATTTGTATCCACAGCAATAATGTTTATACACGTTTCCATCAAATATAACCATCTTTGGGCACATTTTTTTAACTCTGCCTAAAGAAGGTAACGAGAAATGGCAACATGATAAATGAACTACACTTCACTTTTTCTAAGACAGCTTAAGGTGAAAGTAAACTTCCATCACTAATTTTTACCTATAGGTAAGCCTTTTATAGGGCTTACCTATAGGTGGTGTAAATAACACGGTTTAGGAGGTATTTACTGTACATACAGCCAGTAACATCACTGGTGCATCCTCTCTGAAGGAATTGCCACCTTTGTAGTTTCTTCAGAGCCCTGTCCCGTGACCGGTGGATCCCGCGCATGGCCAGTCACAGAGCTGGAGCCCACTAATCCGGAAGCAAGATGGGTGAAGATGAGAGTGCCTACAGCTCTGACATCTCTGCGCTGGAAGAGCTTTGTTTTAAGGTATGTTTAACATAATGTGCTAGTATGCTAGCACATTATGACATTACCTTGCAGGATAAGAAAAAAAAAACATCCAGCGCTTTACAACCCCTTTAAGTTGCTAATTATTTTTATGTTATTTTGTAAATGATGTTATTACCAATAAATGAGTATCATATGGTTATCCAACCTCTTGTTGATTAAACATACTTTCCTAAGAGAAATATTTGGACTGCCACTGTTTACCCTCTCTAAAGATTTGAGATGCCTGGCTGTTATAGGGACCCCCCTGAATTCAGCGCTTTCTAAGTCACTCACCCAAAACAAACATTCATATCATGGAAAGTCAGAGTAAAATCAGAAATTCTTATTTGCATATGTAACCAGCATTTACAGAAAAGGTGATATGGCAGCTTCCATGTTTCTCTCAAGAAAGGTTTCCTTTAATGTCGAAATCCAGAAAATGTTATTTGTCAAAAGCACACTGACCATCCAACAGTGTGAGTAAAAATATCAATAGGGAGGTTGGGATCTTCAGATAATGGTAATAGGAGGTGTAAATGCCCAGGAACTCAAGTGCTGATATCTCACCAATACAGTCTGTGACGGGAGTCACTTTGGGTGGGGGGCCCGTAGAACCCAGCTTACCTTAGAACACAGGTGTCAAACTGGTGGCCCTCCAGCTGTTGCAGAACTACAAGTCCCAGGAGGCTTTGCAAGCTGACCGTTACAAGCATGACTCCCACAGGCGGAGTCATAATGGGACTTGTAGTTCTGCAACAACTGGAGGGCCGCCAGTTTGACACCCCTGCCTTAGAAAGTTTGGAAAACCCCTGTCTCGGCTCCCCATGCCCCTCTTATGAGTAAGTCCAAACCAAGTGGTTTGGATTACTTCAAATGGGACAGTAATATTTATCAACAATATCCCTCAAGAAATATATGAAGACTATTCCTGGTTTGTTTGATTCTAAACAATACATGTTCATTGAAAGAGCTGGTCACAATGGCCCCGTTCCATGTGCTCCAATGTAGGAGGCGGATAGTCTGCTACTGGGGTCTCCTGCTATTGTCTGAAGGTGCTCTGTGTTTATACTTATAATATGTAATGTACTTTGATTTAGCCTTGTTGCCAGCAGTCTATTCACCTAGGCTGGTTTAAGTGCTGAGTTATTTAGCATGTTAATTATATCATTGTCGGCTAGTAGTTGCTAGAGGGGGATTAGCCATGAGTCAGCCTTACCTTGTTATCTAACCCATTGTGTGATGTTTTCGGTAAATATTTGGGTTATTGGTCATTTGGTGACTGACATACTTTTCAAATGTATAAAAAGCCTGTATTCTTGTTCAATAAAGCGTTCCAGTTCTAGTTTTGCAGCTGAGCTAGTCCCGTCTAGTTCTTGGTTACAATATGCGGCTATAATATCTGATATCTATATTTAGACTGGAGGAAGTGCTATATTGATGGAAGCACTCAAGTGTGGGACGGTTCAGTGCAACTTAAATTTCAATTCAAAATAGAATTAAAGTATTTTTTTAATGTAACTAGTGCAGATACATGGACTTTCCAGGTGTCTGTCTCTTCTAATACCCTGTACAGCAGTGCTTAGACTGACAGAGAGAGTGGGGCAGCCAATAAGACACTGCTACATGAACCTTTACGGACAAGGGAACATACTGACATAAGAAAAGAGCGGTGTGATGAGCTTATCAGTGACCTGTTGCCCTCTTACTGTCCCTGCTCTGGGCAACAAGATTACTAGAAATAAAAGAAGTGCCAGACCAAAGGAAAAAAGAGCCCAAATCAAAAGAGAAGTATGCATTTTAATTTTATTTAGAAATCATACTTACCTAGGTGGATGCAGCTTCGGTTCAATGCTGCATCTGTCCCCCAACTGCTCTAAGACTGAGAACTGAGTGATCAAATCCCACCGATTGCTGAGTTCTCATTGCTCCGTGAGCAGAGAGCTGGTGACTGTCATTCACAGCTCTCTGCTCTACCTTCCCCCCATGCTCACTGGCGCACTGGGCTGTGGAGGGGGCAGGAGCAGCTAGCTCAGACACTCAGTGGCTCTCTAAGAGGCTGAGCCAGCTGTCAATCCAGGGTCCTGGGTGGATCCCGACCATATGGTCACAATCTTTTCCCAGCCTGGACCGGCACTGTGACGTGGGCTTCAGCCAGCTGTCGACTGAAAAAGGCTCCCAGGAGTGCAGAACAAATTGTACCCCTGGGATACACAGGAGAATTACAGCTAAACAAGTTTTGGCTGTACTTCTCCTTTAAAGGGGTTGTAAGAGCTCAAGATTTTTTACCTTTATGCATTCTATGCATGAAGGTAAAAAACTGTTTGTGTGGAGCAGCCCCCCAGTCTCCCTTATACTTATCTGAGTCCCATCTCGATCCTGTGATATGCAGAAGAGCAGTGGCTCTCCAGGGTCTCTTCCTCCTCATTGGCGGAGACAGCAGTGAAAGCCATTGGCTCCTGCTTTTTAGGACCAATGACATTTATACAGCGATCAGAGTTTTAAATAGCCACTGATTACTGTATAAATGTCACTGGCAGGTAAGGGGTTAACACTAGGGGGTGATCAAGGGGTTAAGTGTTTCCTAGGGAGGTGTTTATAATTGTAGGGGGAGTGTAGTGACTGGGGGTAGAGAGAACGCTGTTCCCAATTACTGAGAACAGCAGATCTCTCTCCATCTCCCTGTCAGAACAGGGATCTGTTGATGTTCTGGCTCTGTGAGGAGCGATCGCAGGTGGCCAGGGGCCACGCACATTGGCTCCAGAGACCCCTACAGTCTCTTAACCACAACAGTACCTGGCACGAAAACCCCCTTCCTGTCCAGGCCATTTTTCAGCTTTCAGCGCTATCACACTTTGAATGACAATTACTCAGTCATGCAACACGGTACCCATATGAAATTTGCGTCCTTTTTTTCACACAAATAGAGCTTTCTTTTGGTGGTATTTAATCACTAGGAGGGGGTTTATTTTTTGTGCTATAAATAAAAAAAGATTGAAATTTTTTTGAAAAAATGCCTTTTTCTTTGTTTCGGTCATAAAATTTTGCAAATTAGTAATTTTTCTTTGTAAATTTTGGCCAAAATTTATACTGCTACCTATCTTTGGTAAAAATAACCCAAATAAGTGTATATTATTTGGTCCTTGTGAAAGTTATAGAGTCTACAAGCTATGGTGCCAATCATTGAAAATTGATCAG
>BLSH010205254.1:569290-586067 GCA_018402905.1 Glandirana rugosa
GATTTTTTTTTTTTTTTTGTCGGTTACGTAAAGTCACCCAGTCATTCTTGAGGGGGAAATAGTCCCGAAGTCAATTTTATTACTGGACCTTATCTGAGTTTTGTCTCGAAAGGACACACTTAAACACATTCCTTCGATTAACGATCGTCTGTCGGAGACGCACTCGGTAGTTCTATTCCTGTTTGTTTCTGTTCAGGATGACATGTGTTTTGAAAACCGATATGTCATACATATAAGAAATTGGTGAACGGCCGGTCGGTGCAAACTGCCGCAGTCTAGCCGAGATAACGTGTTTAGCGGCATTGACATGCGCGCAATCCCGGCTTAAAGGGAGGACGTCATATGACGTCCACCCGCTGGGAGAGCAGGACCGCTCCGCCGTCATTTGACGGTGGGCGGTCCTGAGGCGGTTAAAGCACCGCCGTACAGTTACGGCGATTTGTGCAATAGAGCCGATCTGACGCCGTCAAACGTGGCTGGCCGGCAAGTGGTTAAAGAATATACATACTGTATAGCCAAAAGTTTTGTGTACAGTAGGACTTGTCTTTGTTTGTCCTTATCTTGATGGCTCACGCAGAGGCTGTCTGCTAGCAATTAGCTTCCTTACACAAATTCACACAGGAAAGCTCTGTTTTGAGTCTATTCCAGGTCATTATTTTAACTGAAGCCCTGATAAAGGGGGAGTTCTTACTGACCCACTGAAATGCATTGGCTGTTTTTTTTTTTTTTTTAGTATAAACTAATAAATGAATTTAAAATATCTTATTCACTGGTCTGGCTCCCCTTCCATTAGTGCATATTTTACTTCTTGTGACTTGCTGGAGTATCCACTGGAGGGTAGTCCATTGTGAGCAAACTAGCCTGAGCCAATGAGTCCTCCGAATGTTATTTTTCTCTCACTATGTTGTATGAACTCACATCAAAGTCCCAGTGCCTCTTGGATGCTTTTTTCTTTATTGGGGGTAGTGGGGTGACCAGGCTGTTTTGGGGTTACCCCTAAACAGTACAACACAGGCACCTTTAGTATTGGCAATCTATAAACAGATACTTATAAATAATTGCAGGTTTTCTAGTCTTTGCATACCTTATTTTTCTTTTCCTTCCCATTATTCTCACGGTGGCCATTTTTAATAAGGGCACATGAATCCATATCTATTTACTTCCTGGAAATCAGTCTAGAACTCCGGGTCTGAATCCTGGGACATGTGACAGAAAGTTCTCAGGATGCAGTTGTAAGACCGGGGTGACATCACCAGTGCCATAAAGAAACCAGGAAGTGAAAACCAAAAAAAAGCAAAAAATGTTTGTTTAACAAATGACTGTAAGAAGATTTCATATCAGCATGCAGAGCGGTATGCTGCTGTGATTTCAGTGAAAGTAAGAAGAGGTCCGCATTAATTGTAGTAGAGTAAAGACAGCTGTGCTGTTTGTCAGGGATGTGTAAATGTCAGGACTAGATGGACAGAACTTAAATTTACATGCAGGTAAACTAACTCCCGTACATGTATTTCAACCGTATTTCTCTGTTTGTCTGGGTTCAGTTATAATTGAAACCTCTGATTATGTGATTATACCCGAGCAGTTATGTTAATTTTTTTTTTGTTTTGTCTCAACAGCAAACATCTGTGACAATGAGTTGCTCCGTTGTCAAAATGGTGGGGTATGCCACAATAACATGAGGTGCCTATGTCTTTCTGGCTACACGGGCATACTATGTGAGAAACAGAAGTGTGAGGATACTGGAAGCTGCTCTTCTAAGTCTGGACAAGAATCGATCTCCCATAACCTTTATCTAATCACCATGATAATTGTAACTCGGCTGTGCACTTTCTAAAGAACGTGATCTATGTACTGTAGGTTGTAATGAAGGATGATCTGAGTCTGGATGACATCAAAAAATGTAAAGGAATAAATAAACTATATTAAAATAGAGAGGGCCTGACTGTACTAAGCCATATGTACCAATATGTGAATGAAAGATCCATGACTGTTATGATTCTGGCTCACAAGATGGCTGCCTGGGGGAATACTGCTGCCATGGTATCAGAACCAGCTGTAAAGGCCTATATTAGAAAAAAAGGCCTTCACAACATGGTCATCAGAAACAGAACTGCTTCCATGGCAATTCCAGGTGTATGTAGCTATGACCTACGTGGAATGCCCTAGCAAGACAGCTGCCTAAAGAGGACTGCTACCATGGCAGGATGAGCTGCATTGTTCAATTACCCTTGACATGTTCCAAAAGAAGAGGACAACAAGTGCTTGTTTGCCACTTCCACACAATTATTGTACCTCTCTGCCCAGTGTGTGGACCAACCAAATAGCGTCATTCTTTGCTGCCAGTGCATTGTGGGCAAAGGAAAGCGACCATATTGGTCCCCTGATGCCCTTACACCTGTGCTTTTGTGAACGTCGCTCCGTATACCCTCGTTGGTCGAAAGATTTTATTTGTCCAATGTTAGTGGTGCACATAACTCCCTTCCTTGGCCCCATCTCTTTTAAGAGAATACTTCAAAGCTTGTATATCAAAGGTACGCGGTACGCCATGCTGATAAATAAAAAAATTAAAAATAAAGGCGTATCATATCCAATATGAGAAAAGGCTAGAGATTAAGCAAAAATAAAATGTATTTATCCTTTTATATTCAAATGAAGTTATTTTTCTTGAAATAATGTAAAATGTAGATTTTTTGTATTATTGCAAATCCGTGTTTAACAGACAATCTATTAAGTGAAGTTCATCAAAATATCAGAAATATTTTTTTTTATTTTTTCCTTATATATTATATATCATTTTAATTTTATTGCTTTAATTATTTTAACCTTTTCACGGCTAGAGGGGCTCAATGTTCCCTAGGTCCCCTTAAGTCGTAAACGGGTGAATTACTCAGAAAATCTTCCATAGGGAGCGTGTGCTGGTGTTACGGAAAGCCACAAGTTTACATATACAAAATGTGTAATAATGTTCCACCAAAGGAAATTCTAAATGTTTTCTTGTTGTTTTAAAACACTGGAAGATTTCAAAGGAATAAAACATAACTAAAATGATTTAAGAAAAATGCAGTTTATTTATTTTGAAAGCGAAATTACATTGAAATCAATTAAAAAGCAATGTTGTACATTTACTTGGAAGTTTGTGCAATACAACAGAGGGCAACAAACAAGGTTAAGAAAACATTTTCTAAAAAAGGGAGCGAACAAAACAACGTAAAACATTATTGATATGTTGGTCTTAAACAAAATGCAAACCTACTACAATGTGCCTACTCATAGCTATACATTGTATTTATTGTAAGTTACTGTTTACCTGTAGGCATCTAGAGCACTCTAACCCATAGACATTTAGTATGCAAAGGTTAGCAAAAGCTCCAATTTAGAATTCTGGTATGTCTCCATCCCACAACTCTGTACTAGCTAATTTGGATTTTATATCTTAACCAATTTTACTTTTAGATTTTGGAAGAATTTTAGGAAACCCCGATATAAAATAGCCAAAACGTTTTCTTTTGGATAGAGCAGGGAGGAATTGAAAGTCCTATAGGGTTAAGTTTTGCTGCCTATGTCCTGCTGGGGAGATTTACGTTTATTTCCTGTCTTGTGGTAGAAAAGGAACTAAGAAATAATCTCCCCAAAGTAATGGAATTCCCATCTAAGCTACCACCAGAACATTTGTGCCAATTGGAAGATTTTCTCTTCTTGCTCTCAAGACAACTCTAAAAGTAAAACCTTGGCAGGGGACACCTCCCCATTCTATCAAAAAAAGTTTTGGCTTTACATACAATTTAATATTTCTTGTATTCTATATATGAGTATATTTGCTCCGATAGTATGCTATTCAATTTTCTAACATTATTTTTAAATTGTATTTGGGTACTTACATGTTTTCATTTTTATATTAAATCGGAGTTCTACCCCCCATTTTTTTTTCTTTCCAGCATCCCCTCTGCCTGTAGACATAGTATACATGAATGCATGTATACTATGTCAATCCCGTTTGCGGTATATATTTACTTTCTTTTACTTATCTTATTTTTTCCTTCCTGTGGGGAGTGGAAGCCAACTTGGATGCTCTTCCAGGATAAGGTGCATGCTGGCTACCCAGCATGCACCACCCAATCACGCGCATGCGCATTGTACGCAATGTTATCCCTTGACGCTGCCCACTAACTCCTGGGAAACTATGACAAATATCTCCCAGGAGCATAAGCGAGACAGGAAATTACGTAGATTACCACGGTCCCGAAAGTGGCAGATTAGAAGGGACCCCATGGCAACAAGCATGAAAGAGTAAGTAAAATAAAAAACATTTTGGCCAAATGTTTTTGTTCATGAGCAAAGGAGATTAATGGTATAAAGTTTACTTTATGGGTGGAACTCCGCCTTAACATCTTGCTGCCCACAGTCCTAATGTTAACATTCCTCAGTGCAATTGCCTCATGCCAAGAATACCTCAATTTTAGAGCTCTCACCTGACACTTTGCACATGGTCAAGTCCCTATTAATTATCGGTAACCAATAAGAGTAAATCCTGATCATAGGATCATGATGTCAGCTAAAACATAGTGATCATATGCAGGTTGGAGGTTCATTGACAAAATAAGCCTTCAGCCCGCAGATGCCACTGCAGGGGCCAATGCAGTCTGAAGGTGACAGTGTGCCTCTGTTTAATACTGTAACTGTCTGACACCATTACAGTATTTAAAAAAATTTAAAAAATAGAAACTTTTTTGTAACATTTGCATGCACTTGGTAGCCTGTCGTAAAAAAAAATAAAAATAGGGCAGATTTTTTAAAATAATGTACCAAATAAAAAGCCCCATATGTTCTTAAAAAATATTTAGTTGGGCAAATTAGTCATCCAGTGAGAAGGCTGGGACTGAATACATTTGGCCTTGACATCTAGGCAAAACATCTAGACATCTAGAAAAGTCCTTTCACATTTACTTTTTTGTTTTTTTTTACTTTTCAAATCCATTCATTCCAAGACATTTTTGGGGAGAGTGTAGTGGATATCATGATGTTATCATTTAAGGATAGTTATAGGTAATGTAGTGTATTGTTTTTGTACAGTATCATTTTTTATTATTTATAGATTATAATTACAGCCATAAAACTCTTTAAATGGATTTCTATGATTATATTTTACATTTACTGCTTTCAGACAGAAAGCAAAAGTTTCTCTGCAACTCCTCACCAAAATAAAATACTACCCTGTAGCAAATAAAAAAAAAAATAGATTCCCCTGGATATTGGACTTTGGACTCCACAAACTCTGCTTACAATCAAAACCTCATTTAAAAACCTAACAAATTGTGATACAGGATAAGAAATCACTTCCCAGATCTTAAATATATTTTATTGTATAAATTACACAGAAACACTTTAAAACCATGGTATGTGATTAAAACAAATGTACACCCCAAATGATAGCTGTGGGGCATTCTTGGTAAGTGGTAAATGCACAGACAGATTGTATATCAAGAAATGCTGTGCAATATCAATATTGTCTATATGCCAGAGAAAGGCACATCATGTCATTTTCCCCTGAAGTTGACACATGTTACGTCATAACCCAGCCTTGTATAGGAAAGTGTAGGATGAATGAACACCTGGGAATGGGAGCCATAATGACAAAATGCCTGTCAAATAGTGTCCCTTCCTGCTAAAACCCAAAACTTCAAAGTTTGTTTCAAGGAAAATTCCAGATCTTTGACAACTATGTAAGTAGATTTTTATGGTATTTAGATTAATATTTGGGTTTAGATTGTGAGCAGAGTTTGTGGAGTCCAATAAAAAGGAGTATCTGATTGGTGCTTTTGCTTGTCAATGGTACCGGCGGAATGTGAACTTTATATTTGTTCAAAATTGGAGGTTATAAAATAATTATTCTGTGAACCTGGAGTGAGTGTTTATGGTTCCCTTTTTCAGATCTGTTGAAAATAACCTGGTCAGTGTGTATTGTGATTAGCCTCTGAAAAGCGATATAACAGATTATGTACACAACTGATGCATTCCCTGCTCCTAGAACATATGAGCTTTTGAATTAAGGTTTTAACAAATGAGAAGGTGATGCTGGGCTTTCTTATTAGAAAGCACTGTATGCACTGCATGCAAAGGGGTTGATTTACTAAAGACAAATAGACTTTACACTTTGAAAGTGTAGTTGCCCTCTGCAAATGCAGTTGCTCCAAAGCTTAGTAAGTGAGGTAAGGCTTCCCTTTACAAAGAATACCCAATCACGTGCAAGGAAAATTTTAAAAAAAAACAGCATTTTTGCTTGTACATGATTGGATGATGGAAGTCATCAGAGTTTCTGCTCATTTACTAAGCTCTGGAGCAACTGCACTTTGCAAAGTGCACAGTCTTTTTGCCTTTAGTAAATCAGCCCCAAAGTGTCTTAGAAGTATTTTGTATTTGTATTTTTTTTTTTCACATTTTGCTTTGTCTCCTTTGTCACAAAAAGCATATGTCTACAGAGTTCAAAAGCACAATAGGCCTATATGGATACAAGTTAGTTAGAGAAATGGCTTATCCCTTATTGAATGGCTTTATCAAAGCTTTTATTCCGACAAAGTGAGCCAAAAGGCAGGCAACTTCTGCTGTGCTCTCTCCTTAGGTAACTTACAGCGCTAAATCAGAGAGTGTATAAATTAAAGCTAAGCTCCAGGTCCAAGTTTATTGCATTCTTATGTTGGTCCTGCTTGGCACAATGTAAGTATGCCTTACTCATACCTGATGGACCACTGAGGAATCTGGAAATCCCGGTATTATTTGGAACTACTAAAATGATAGCTGCAATCTTCCGGGTCCTGCTCGGGTTCTATGAAAGTGGCTACTCCACCACTGCTATTCATAGAAGGTCCTAGTTTTTTTTTTTCAGTGAATACAGGTTCACCGATCAAGGTAGATACCTTGACACCATGGCCCCTTCTCTCCACCTCACCCAATAAAAGAATGTCTTATATTCATCACAAAAAAATACAAGGCATTCTATGAATGGCAGATGTGCTAAGCGATTGACTGCCATGGTCAGTTTTCAGTGGGGCAGCTACACACATTGAACCTGAGCAGGACCCAGAGGATCATGGCTATCATTATCACTACAGTGATTTCCACGTTCCCCAGCAGTTCATCAGGTATGAAAAGGGATTTTTTTCTCAGAAAATAAGTGCAGGGACTCTCCCTGCCCTGGCCAACTCCCCGCCCACAGGCACACCTTCCTTAAAGGAGAGAAGTACAGCAGCACCAAATAATGGTAATAAGTTAAAGCTTAGACCTGCGTATCGCACAAGGTGCATAGTTCAGAAATGTGTAACACACAAAGCACAGGACTTAGAAGTGCATAACACACAGGGCTCAGGAGTGTGTATTGTACAGTGGTGAGATTCCCCCCCCCCCACACACACACACACACTTTCCCAGCTCCCCTCTCTACACAAATCCCTGCACTTTCCCAGCTGCCCTCTCAGAATGAATCCCTCCCACTTTCTCAGCTCTCCTCTCTGCACAAATCCCCCCAACTTTCTCAGCTCTCCTCTCTGCACAAATCCCCCCACTTGCCCAGCTCTCCTCTCTGCACAATCCCCCCAGCCCTTCTCTCTGCTACCCCCCCCAGTTCACCTCTGTGCACAACCCCCCCTTTCCCAGCTCTCCTCTCTGCGCAAATCCCCCCACTTTCCCAACTCTCCTCTTTGCACGAATCACCCCCACCTTCCCAGCTCTCCTCTCTTCCCAAATTCTCCTCCCCCTCTTCCTTTTCATTCACAGCTCCCTCACCCCTTCAGCAAAGCTGAGATCTCTCTATGTGGTATGCACAGGCCTTTTTTTTTTATCTCCGCAGAGTACAGTGTGATCAAGGGGAGGGCCTCAGCCTATCAGAACTGTAGCACAGAGCCATGGAGGCGTTTCAGGACTATTTACTTGACTCCATGCTACTATGTCTGAGTAGTGGTGGCAGGCGGGACCCGAGGCACTCACCAGGGCTTGAGGGCAGAAGCCCTGGGTGCCCAGCACTAGTACCAGTATGGATGTGAACTATGCATAAAACTTCTACTGGCTTCTGTGTTAAAGGACAGGTTGGAGGTCCCAGCTGCAAAAAAGCCCTGGGAATGAGTAATGAACACACACATTGTGCAAACTTGAACCAATGTAAGCATGTGATACAAATTCCTGGTTCTTAGCTTTAATAGTAAAAATTCAAGGAGATAGAAGAATACTGTTACAAACTCCAGCTTTTCTTTGGGGAAAGCACTAGCAATCAAATTATTTATTATTTTCATGAAAAGGCGTAACCAGGAGATTCCTGGCAAGGTGAAAACATGCTCCCAGAAATAAAACTGTTGTGCAATCTAACAATATTCCAACTGAAAAGACCCCCTTCCCCATCCTATCTTATGGGCTTAAAAAGGGTGAGAAAACAATCAGAATTAAAATGAATCTCACAAAGCAATCACAAAGCCCAGTTACTACTGTGAATCACTGTTGAAATGTAACCTCTGAATTTTCATCAAGTTTTTTCTTTTTTTTTTAATGAAGACCAAGCAGGACGCCTGACGAGAATCCTACCATGGGTTTTTAACCCGTAATTAAAAAATAAAACCATTTTTGAAGTTGAGAACTCTTATAAAAGTCATTTATTATGCCTGGGTGTAGGAGTGCAGAGCAATAATAACATTAAGCTATGTGTGGGAAACCACAGTGTCTTAACTGGCTACTAATATGGGAAAAAAGAGGCAGGACAGGGGTGATTGATACAACATCTCATCTGCTGTCTCAATAGATTTGTCAATTAGCTCCTTCTTTGCCATTTCTGCTGCTATTGGCATCACTGCTGCTGTCAGTAAGATATCAGTTGGTATGTAGAGAATAGTGTAAATGTAATTTTAAAAAAATGATTATGGGCAATAATGCATAGTGCAGTTTTGAAATAACAGTAGCATTTTAACAAATATCGATTTTTATATGATGTGCTTACATTTGCCTGGAGTTCATCTTAAAATATAAAAATGCTTTATCTATGTATAAATGTACAGTAGGTTCTGATAAATTGTGGTATGCAAAGTGCAACACAAAAATGTTTCAATTCTTGAAAAATATGCAGTCATTAATGTTTTGAAAAGTCAGTACAGGGAAAGCTTTCATTATGCCATACCAATGACATGCCAAACGGAATATGCTCATATTATGCCAAAGTACGTATAGTATAGCTAACAGCCAATGGTCTTACATGAAACATTTAAATGGAAGTCAGGGCACCAGAGTAATGATATCCTTCTGCACGAAACAAGCATTAAAAACCTACAGTTATAAAAATACACTTTGAAAGTACCATAAAATAATCTTTATTTCAAATGTCTGGTTGTGTTTTTTCTTAACTCAAAAGTGTCAGCCTGGGCTCAAGCTGGTAACATGTGATCTAATCAAACAGCAATTTCTGGAAAAGAATTGCTCTGCAAGTCAATTAACAAGTATTACTACTATAGAGGAGTGCTCATTTAGTCACCATGGCCAGATGTAGATACAGACTCCTTTAACTCCATTTACTGCAACTCCCTGAGTCTCTGGATATACACAGGGAGGAATAAAATCTTCAACTTCCCTCCCTCAGCTCAGAGAGGCCACATGTGATGAGGCAGAGGTAGCTGTGCAAGCGATCTTCAGCCAAGTGAGTGACCCCACTGTTATATAATGCTCCTTAGTAGGCAATAAGAAATCACACACTACCAGCACCACCCACTATGAGGCATGGGAGAGATTCAATCCCACCCTGAAAAAAATGGACCCATTACTTAGATTACATGGTCTGGAAATATAACTATACATACTGTACATTCCTTGATAGGTTGCTCATCCTACTATACATTTGGTCTTACTCTCAAGGGACCCACAGACATTTGGGCTACATTGCCCACAGAAGTACTTTACATTACTCCAACTTACTGGATTTTAGAGTGGAAATGTTGCCCTTCTGAAGTCCATTAGCTTGGTAAAGTAGAATTGGAAGCATCACTCTTCATACTAGTCCAATGTAAAGGTACACACCAGCAAAAGGACTTTTTTGAAGATTTTGTCCAAGTTTGTGAACCAAAAAAAAATCTCTGCTATTAGAAGTTCAATGGGAGCTGCTTCTACTGTTACCTCCAAGACTCCTAGAAGAAGCCATGGATCCTGAACTGTTTTATACAGCCCAATAGTCATCTAGCTCAAGGTCCATTCTCCTGCTGTAGACCCCTCTAAGCTATCATTCGCTGATGTGCCTGAAGACAGGGATGCATTAATTCTTGTCCCAGAAAATGGACCAGAGACTCAACTCCTGGGGCACATCCAGACACCTTACCTCAGGAGACCCCCTGTACATTTTTTGCAGAATGAATTTGAATGGTCTGGAGATTTGCCAGGGACACCAAATTCAAGTGGGGTGAAGTGTAGCTGGGAAAGTGATCTGCAGCCAGGTAAGCATCCTTCCATTGTCAGGACAGGGGTGCAGGCAGGTTCTCTGAACTCAGCTACTGTGTGGTTCCCCTCCCAAATTGCTACCAGGGTTATCTAATATCATTGGGGTAGCCCTTTGTTCTTGGAGCTTGGATCATTCCAATTTTTTGCCCGTGTTACCAAAGCTACCCCGGACTTCGCTGAGAGGGAAGCTCTTTATGAGGATATTCACAAGTAGCTGTGTGTGTTATGAACTGTTTTACTGAAGTAGTTATTCTCAGCTAGACTGTCTGTTGGTATAGAGTCTTATAAAGACTATGTTATGCATAAGACAACACTGTGAAGAGTCCATATCTATACAGCTTCAAAATCTGTGTTTTATTATTCTGCAATTTATGTTTGCCCTTTGCAATCCTAAGCATTATTGCTTCTAACTTTGCACCTGTTTAGTCAACTGCAATTTATATTTATTCTCTGTCTAATCATTACCAATTCTGTTAAAGTACTATGCTGTCAATCATCAATTACGTGCAAAGAAAGATGTGGAGAGGTGCTGATGTCACTAACGGTTTACAAAAGTGGTCAAACTGTTGTCATGTTGTTGCAATGTCACTATTGAAGCGCTGCGTAAACTGTCGGCGCTATATAAATCCTGTATAATAAAAATAATAATACTACAGCTCAAATAACTAATAATCAGTGCCTGATATATGAAGAAGGTTGGCTGCAGAGCAATAATGTAAAAGGTGAAGTAAATTAATTAGGCATAAGGACTGCCACAAATAAACAAATTGCCTTGACTTTCACTTTAAACTGTACGTCAACCCAAAACATTTTTCTTCGTTTTAGGTATAGTGGAGGAAGTTTAGAATGCCTATTAGGTTTCCTGCTACATGTTAGAGAAAGGGAAGCATTCCAAAAGAAACACATACAGGAGTTAGATTGTTTTTCTTTAGCAGAGTGGGGGGGGGGGTTGTTTTATTTATGTCTATGTCACTGTTGCAGATTTTAATCTCAATTTCTGTCTGGTGTGACCATTATTAGCAGGGCAGGAAGTCAAGGCAAGTCTCTATAACTGAGCCCCTGATAGCAGTAAAAACTCAACAGGAGTTTTTATCCTTTTCATGTACTATCTAAAACTAAAAGTTTTTTGGCTTGACATGCAATTTAAAGTGCTTCTAAAGGCTCAAGGTTTTTTCCTTCATGCATTCTATGCATGAAGGTAAAAAACCTTCTGTGTGCAGCAAAACCCGCCGCGCAATACTTACCTGAGTCCCATCTCAATCCAGCAATGTGCACCAGGGCCTCGGCTCTCTGGGGATCCTCCTTCCCCATTGGCTGAGGTAGCAGTGGAGGAGAAAGACGGGACAGGGCTGAGTTGCGGCTCTGTGTGTGAATGGACACACGACAAAGCCTGCTTGGGTGCCCCCATAGCAAGCTGCTTGCTGTGGGGGCACTTGGCAGGAGGGAGGGGCCAGGCGCAGCATCGGGGGACTTGAGAAGAGGAGGATTGGGGCTGCTCTGTGCAAAACCACTGCACAGAGCAGGTAAGTATAACATGTTTGTTGTTTTATTAAAAAATGTAATACCACTTTAAGTATGTACATGCTGAAACCTATATCATATAAAGGCAACTTAAACATTCAGATATCACAATATTCAGATTCTATCACTACCAAAGTATACACGCCCATATATGCCTACCATGTCTCTCCTTTCACTGACATTGAAACCTCCTGTCATTGCAATTGACTAGTCCTCTTTCAGTCATACATTGATCAAAGCATATGTTCTCTTATATGCCTCCTTCATATGCTTCTTTATAGATACAAACAATAAAAAATAAAATATAGCAGAAAAATAAACAAGCAAGTCTGGTAAGGTGAAGAGATGAGCTTTGAGTGCTGTAAAAAAAATCCATAGTTCCAAACAAACAAGTTTGAGGTTTTACAGATGTTATTAGCTCCCCAAGTCTATCTTCTCAACTTTAGAAAAGTGATGTACACAATCTTATGCCACCAATGTACCAAGGTAGCTAGTGATCATAGTACAAGGTAGGTACAAGTAATGCAATGTTAAATGATTGTTTTTTTCTACATGTAGGGATCTGCTGCCCTCTGCTGGTAGCTGCTAATATCACAGTGTTATGTATGATTAAGTGTGTAGCACTTCCTGTCCCTGGTACACAGGCTTGAAAACTCCAGAAGAAACAAGTGGAGAAAAACAGAGGAGCTGTCCACATACAAGAGCTGCATTACTGCAATACTGTGTTTTTTCCAGACCAGAAACAGAGATTATTAGGTATTTGCTGCTGTGTTCTAACTGTAGCTGCCAATAACTAATTGATCTGAAATCTTGTGAAAGACAGGTCTATTCTTCAATTGTTATTATCTCACAAGCAGAGTGCCAAATAGCTAGATCTGTGCTACTGTATATGTGTGGCAGTCACCTTCCAGGATATTGGCAGATGAACCTGTTTACTGCAATATAGTTTATATGCAGCTCCTGTAATTCTAGTTAATCCTGTCCTTATTGGTCCCGGATTCTTTAGTTAGTTTTAGTTTAGGGCTTGATAACCAGCATAGACAGGCATCCATTGGCCACTTCTGGTAGTTAAAAGTCTGGTTGCATGTCAGATTGGAAACTACTAGGGATGGACTAAAGCACAGAGTAGATATGCAAATTCTGAGTTTCAGTGCCACACCACAGTTTCTGTATGTGAGAAGCTGCATTCCAGCTGATTGAAGAGCAATTGGAGGATCTCCCCATCACTGCTATTCTTGTGTTAAGGTTTCCAACACAAAGACGGACATTGCATCGCAGTCATCCTTAGGGGCCCCTGCAACTGAACTTTACTGCAACATTCATCTGGAGTTATCTCTGTTAATAACAATATATATCTGGGTATATCTGCACAATTTCACCATCATTCTTGTAGTGCCCATTGCTGATAATGCCTGTTTATACATTGGATGTATGTACCATACTATTATTAATATTTTCTTATATAAAGCTTGTATTATTTCTATACTAGTGTGTTTCTATATATATTTATGGCTAATGTTATATGCTGGTTGCAGTAGATCCTCTACTCCCAATTACTTTGACTAGATTACTGGTTAATTTCCCAGGAAGGGAATCCCCTCTGTTCAAAGAGGTCCTGTGCTGAGTGGAGGCACTGCCAACTTTAGTATCAAACCCACTATTCCATTTTGGAAAGGTCCTGGTTCTCTAATTTACCTACAGGTTTAGCACCATATCTGTTTGGGCCATTTCTGATAGCGCCCCTACCCCAAAAGAGGACTACATACACTTGTTTAGGTATTACCAAAGAGACCAATGTGGAATATGTAGCATGCAGGCTGGTTTTCCAATTGGTTGAATTCTCTAAATGTGTAGAACCTCCCTACTATCCTGACACTAGTCTTTACTTTAGTTTGTGCTTTAACACTGTCTCAAGAATGCAGCCCACAAAAAGAGAGCATGTGGCATTGGTAAGTTTATACCCCCCAGTAAAGAATATCCTATATATCATTTTCTACTTTGCCAAGACCTCCTTCCTTGAGGTAATTGAGGGGTGTTTCCAAAAGATGTGACTAGAGATGAGGTTCAAGTAGGGTGCTACCATGGGTTTGTGGCAGATCCTGGGGATTCATAATGTTTGGAATTATAATTTTATGACCAAAAATTTCATGGGTTCACCACCAGAAATAGAGTACAACCTATAATGCAGTGCATAGTCCTGTTAACTGAGTCACAAGCCAATAATTTAAAGGAACAGAGTACAGGAAAGCCTAGCAGGTGTGTTTGCACATGGTTTTCTGGACCATTGTTTTATTTTTTACTCATCAGGAGAGTTCATCTTTACCGACACAACGTACCTTGGATTTGGCAAAAGCATTATGACTTTGGAGTCCGTGGCTGCACTTTATACCTGACAGCAGTCTTTTTTTGTTTCTTTGTATTTTTAAATTGATTTAGGTCTCGCTCAAATGGGTGCTGGCATCCATACTGCATGCAGGCTAACTATGATTTGGCATCTGCATCTACCCTGAGCTGCATGCAGGTAGAGTATAGAAGTGGATGGAGCCGCAGTGGCTGCACGGACACAGCCGGATGCCAACATTTGACAGCTGTACAAGAGCAGCTACATGGGCCCTGAACACTTTCCCAAAACAAAGGCAGCCTGCATGCAGCATGGGTGCCAGTGCCCATCTGAACAAGGTCTTAGAGCTGCTTAAGCCTAGGTTCACATTGGTAAAATTTTGCATGCGATTTGACATTTCAATGGCACCATCCAAATCAAACGACACACCAGTTCCCAAAAGTAGTTTCTGTACTACTTTCTGCGACTTCGGGTGCGATTTCAATAGACATCTGTGCAAGAACCCACACAGATGTCTCTGAAATCGCCCCCGAAGTCGGACTGACAGGCGGGTATGAAATTGTGTGTGTTCAATTGAACTTGCACAATTTCATTCCCTCAGCAGTGTGAACCTAAGCTCAAGGTTATATTTTTTCAAGTTTCACTTTAATGGATGTGATAAAAGTTGATATAGCTTGCTCTTTCAAAGATGAAGTACACATAAGTCAGGATATTATTTTAAAAAAACTGTATATAATGCACAACGAGACAATGAGACTTGGTCATCATACACATTCATTCTGCAGCATGCATTAACACAAATGTGTTGCACCAAGGTGAGCTTGCTGCTCAGCGACAGATGAGTTTTATCAAAATATATATTTAGCTGAAAATATTCTCATGGTGTTAAAATGCAAATGAATTTATCACTTAGATAGAGATGGGAAATATAGACACAGAACAGGAGATTATTTATAATTAAAGGTGATTCCTTTTATTAAAATCAGAATTAGCAGAGCCTTAAATTTTATTGGCTGTGTAATTATTCAACAAAATGAAATGATTGCTGTAGTAATGCTTGGTATGCTCTGTAAAGACATGAATATCCCTGGGGTGATGTTTATGGAGATGCTGTGCAGATATTCCCTGCTGTGGGTGGGATCACATTTAATATCACATTTTTAAGGGGAACAACATTTATGTACATGGAATGGATTTCTGCTGCTAAAAAATAGGAGGAGATTTTTTGTTCTTAGTTGCTGTTAAAATCGGTAATATTAAAACTAAAAAATGTTTTTTTCTTCTGCCAATCAAAGGTGAGCTAATGTACATGGCAACACAGAATATTCGGCTCTTTCCATGTACTCAAATATTTCATGATGATTGACTGCACAGCTATACCTAATAGTAGTTAGCCACATTCAACTGGACTTTTGTTTGCAATATTGAAGACATTCTATAACTTATCTAAATGTCTTTCTTAGTCCTACTGAGTGTCAGGAACATACTCCATGAATTAACTTGCATTAATCCATTCTCTATAGAGAATATATGTGTCTAGGCATGAGAAGACGACGTCCATGGAGTGAAAAAACGCATTGAGGGAGGCCTGGAATGTGACGTCATTACGCCTACCAGCTGATTACCGGCTGTGCTGTATTCACTTATAGGCTGGTCCCTGTGCTTCTCTATGTGATTGTTTTTTACTATTAAACCCATTGGTCTTTTACATATTATGCTATATGTTCTGTTCTTTTTTGCTTTTATTGTTTATACTCCCTTGAGTGAAGCTGGTGGATTGCTGGAAAATGTATGCATATTAGGGCTGTGTGACAGCCAGGTGCTAGTGATCTGTTATAATCTAGAGATCTTCTTCATCTGGTAAGGAGGCTTTATCACTAAGGCACAGCTTGCAGTGAACACCTGTGTAAGGTGCTAAAGACCTGGTGTAAGGAGGAGGGCTTTGAGTTTTTAGAGCACTGGGCTGACTTTTCATTGGGGTGCAACCTATATGCTAAAGATGGTCTGCACCTAAATGGAAGGGGGTCTGTTGTGCTAGGGGAGACGTTTATGGGAAAGCTGGAGGAGTATTTAAACTAGAATTGAGGGGGGAGGGTGCATTAGATTATAATGGGGTAGACAGGTCAGACAGGGGTCAGCCCCTATTGGTGGGTGGAATGAGGAAAGATGGGGGGAGGGCAAAGAAAGATGATATGAAGGTTCCCATGTTAAAATCAACCATTGGAAATGGTACTGTTTGTGCTAAAATTAAAAATATGCAAGATACATGTGCAAAATGTGACAGTGAATTAAAGTGTTTGTTCACCAATGCCAGGAGTCTGCTAAGCAAAATAGGTGAGCTAGAAGCTCTGGTGCATGAGGAAAACTATGATTTGATTGGTATAGCTGAATCTTGGCTTCATTCTTCACATGACTGGGCTATTAATATTCCTGGCACTGCTTACTTCGGTTCTAAGTCAA